>JABMCL010001087.1:757500-785000 GCA_018857735.1 Alviniconcha marisindica | reverse complement strand
TATGCCAGCACAAATAAAACCAAAACGTTCGAATCAAGAGCAATTGTTTTTCTATAACCGGGATAGACGCACCCAGTGTTTACGTGCGTATTTCGAGGCTATGTTTGTTCTACAATCTTGCTAGCCTAGCCGGAAGGCGAGGATTGGAGTGTGGTAGATCGATTGTGTTTTCTTTCTTTCTTTACCTTTTTCGTCTTTTTTTTCTTTTTTCTTCCACCCCCACACACCCCTCCTCCCTTCTAAGCTGTCGCATATACAGAGCGCCGGAATATCAGAACCACTTAAAACATTGAAGAGTTAATGTTACAATAAATTTTAAGATTCCTGGAAAACAATAAAGAATACTTTTTCTTTTTCTTTGTCCATGAAAAAAGTCTGCATCTTGTGTGTGGTTCAGTAAATGTCGAATCGATGGAGTAATGGCAGGGCTACCTGGCTTTATAGGTCACGTCTCTCATATGTCTCTCAAAAAGAAAGAAAAAAGAAGAAAAAAGAGCATATAATACTACCAGATGCAGGTGTTTTGTATCTAGTAGTATTATATATGTATCCCGCTGGGATGAATAAAGTATATTGTTATTGTTATTGTTATTGTAAACCGATAACTGGACAGAAATGCGAAAAAGAAAAGAAGAAAAAAAGAGAAGGATTAAAATTTTAAAAAAGAATAAGAAATATATTGAAAGAAAGAAAGAAAGAGAGAAGAAAACAGAACAGTGACCTGATCAGCAACACAGCGTGCCTCCAGTACGTGGCATAAAAGGGCGGTGCTGAGAAGACAAGGTATAATTGAAACATTTCGTCCAATAGCATGATTTCAGTATGGCATGGCATGTGACAATGTTCGACATCCACCTTCGAAGACATTTGTGGACGTACTACCATGGGCATGCCGGAGTGAAGGGAAAT
The DNA here is from genome assembly GCA_018857735.1 of Alviniconcha marisindica. Classification (NCBI taxonomy): domain Eukaryota; kingdom Metazoa; phylum Mollusca; class Gastropoda; family Provannidae; genus Alviniconcha; species Alviniconcha marisindica. Next base: position 784,091 of record JABMCL010001087.1, on the reverse strand, counting down.
GACAGAGCAGATTCGCGGGAAAAGCAACCGTCACAAGCGTATCGGAAGGTCGGAAGTGTTGAGGAGTTTGAAACACTGCTTGTGGGGAGAAGCGAGGCGTAGAAATGGGACTCTTCCACGATCTTCCTCGAAAGGACGAGAAAGTGCCATCGTCAGTCAGACGAACATTAGAATGTTTCAAGGGCAACGTTAGACAAACTTCTGAGAGACGACGTGGAACGCACGCTGGGCTTTTCCGAGCGCACAGATTCCATTTTGAACTGAACTGAACTGAACTGTCAGCAACCACAGTATGTGAAATGGTGGTGTTGAGAAGACAACGTAATTAAACGTAATTAAAATACAACATTTCGTCCAATGGCATGATGTCAGCAACCACTGCATGACTCCAATGCGTGGTATGAAAAGACGTCGCTAAGAAGACAACGCTATTAACAGACTTGACGTCTGAAAGTGTTGCGGTCTCACAAAGGTAACTCGGGTAACGGGGATAGCTCGGCGGTAGAGCGTCGGACTCGTGATCGAAAGGTCGCGGGTTCAAGTCCCGGCTTTCAACTTTCTGCAATGACTCTTATTTCCGCATCCGTTCCACTTCCTTGTTACCGCAGTAGCACGTAAAAGATTCCGGTCAGTCTGCCAAAATTGCAGATGGCAGGTTACAGCTAAACATAATTATATGCACCCTACGTGTGCGGTTTCGAATAAAACAACACTGAAAATTGGTGCATGGTGGCATGGTGTACACAGAACATGCGTCCAGACGGTAGCAGTTTCATGTGACACCATCCATGTAACAACCAAACTGAGCTGTATCCACGTCGGTGGATATTCAAAAACGCGCCGTGTAAAGCTTCAGTCTCTAATTTGGAGTCACATACGGCTAGAGCATAGTGGGTGTGCTCGAAAATGGAGAGTAGCTCTATAAGTGTGCGCGCGCGCACGCACACTCACACACACACACACGCACGCACGCACGCACGCACGCACGCACGCACGCACGCACGCACGACACACGCACGCACACACACACACACACCTCGAATTTACCCGTCTGTCGACATCACACATCATGTCAATGCACCTTTATAGGACTACTAGCACACTATAACAATAACATAAGCCAGTGGCAAACTGTGTGACCATTCCAGTCGTCCCTTAATTCCACCCTCCTCCCCCTGCCCTATACCCTCCATTGAAATGTAAGCAAACGACGAAAGAACTCTGTGATTTTCATCCTTCGATCATACACATCTATCTATGAGTTCTCTTCAGACTCCAGGGGACAGGATGCCAACATACTCTGCGACCGCAACAGACCTCGGCACCAGGGCCCCGGGTTCCCCTGGCAGTAAGTAGCAGACTCCTACATTCGCTTCCAGCCACAAGATTCGGTGCCTACGTCCCGGCCTCCATATGTCTAACGCTCACTTAAAAAAAGGAAAGAAAAAAAAGAGGGCAGCGTCACAGGATAATTAGGGTAGACGAGTTCGGGCAGAAACAGGGGCAATCGATTTCTGACTCCCCCCCCCCCCCCCCACCCCCCACAAATCAATTAGCTTAGGCATACCCAACAGGCAAAACCCCTCGGGGGGGGGGGGGGCATCGTCCTTCTTTCTTTCGAAATGTTTTCTTTTCTCTCTGTGTTTCTCTTCTCTCTTTGTCTCTCTCTCTCTCTCTCTCTCTCTCTGTTTCTCTGTCTCTCTGCCTCTGTCTCTCTCTGATTCCTCTGTCTCTGTGTGTGTCTTTCTGTCTCTGTCTCTTTGTGTCTCTGTCTCTGTCTTTCTGTCTCTGTCTCTCTGTCTCTGTTTTTCTCTGTCTCTGTCTTTGTCTGTCTGTGTCTCTGTCTGTCTGTCTGTCTGTCTGTCTGTCGTCTGTCTTTGCAGTATGCGTCTGTCGGAAGAGGGGTTGGGTGGTGGTGGAAGGAGAAGTGGAGGTTTGGGTGGATAGGGGTGGTGGTGGAGGTGGTAGCGGAGTGGAGTGGAAGAAGGTGGGTGGGTGAAAGTGGAGTGGCAATTGGGGGCCTGCATCTGGCTGTAATGGCTGGATTGTAGCCCTTGGAGAATGAATTCAACACCTAGTGGTACTCAGTTCAATGACTATAGACAGCTGTATGTAGGACTGGAACAAAGGGAGGTGTTTCAGGATACTTTTTTTCCTCCCAGATGTTGCTCTGGAGTGTCAATTGCGGCGCTGAGACAAATCAGTGAGGTCGGGGTATACTAGGTTAAAAGGAAAAGTCTGAAGTTGAACATAGAGTCGAAAAGAGGAGGAGACGAGAAAGAAAGAGAAGAAAGAAGATTATTCCAAGCATCGCATCTCAAAATGAACTCTAAGCGCTGAAAGCTTTGTAGCTTGTTCCCAGTAGGTGTCTTAAACCGTACAAACTGCTACCCACTATTCACAGCAACTGTACAGAAAAGCATGTTTTACCTTCTGTAATTGCATGAATGCCACTGTTCAAATTAGCCGTTGCTACAAAAATCACACAAACATTAAAAACCAGCTGGGCCAATCCATATTATTGTGTGAATGTGTATTGGCCCCAACATGTTCTCAAAAGCTGTTTTCCGCTGTAAAAAAGAAAAGAAAAGAAAAAAAGACTTAAATAATCAAATAATTATTCTATGCCAAATTACTTAAAGTAAGACAAAGCTAGCTTTTTTGTAGCAAAAAGATGTGATGATCTGAAAATATTTTCGGAGCGAAGATTTCGAGAGAAAAACAAAAAACACTACGGATGCTTTGATGAGCTGAAAAGTACGGGGACAGTCCAGTTCATCTTAGCAACCGGACAAGGAAGGCTTTGAAACGGTCTGGAAGACATGGCTCGGAAGTTGTACAGATTCTCGGAGCAGCTGAAAAATTCATTCCAATTTGATCTCAGCAAGTGGACAACCGAGTGAGTTGTGGACCGCAAATGTCAGTTAGTTAGTAATTCAATTGTAATATTCTGTAAATTTTACAGAGTAAACTCAGTATGGCCGCAAAGAAGAAGAAGAAGAAGAAGAAGAAGAAGAAGAAGAAGAAGAAGAAGAAGAAGAAGAAGAAGAAGAAGAAGAAGAAAAAGAAAAAGAAGAAGATCCAGTAGCACAAGATCAGGCGACATAGATTTGAAAAGAAGGGTGAAAAAAGACTACGCGAAAATCAGCAAAGTAATAAAAAACGAAGAGATGGATAACTCGTTATTGCTTCCTGACAGAAGAGGTCAATACAAGACATGGAGATTAATATTGTCTTTAAAGGCCAAACTCGTCCCACACTAAGCTAAAAAGTAATTTGAACACGATGGCATTTTTAGAAACCGACGATGTTACTGTGCCCTGCCCCTCCCTGTGGGTATTACAGGACCCTCTCCCCGCCCCTCCCTGTGGGTATTACAGGACCGTCTCCCCGTCCCTCCCACTGGGTATTACAGGACCCTCTCCCAGTCCCTCCCACTGGGTATTACAGCACCATCTCCCAGCCCTCCCACTGGGCCGCCTCTCCAGTCCCCGCGGGTAACAGGCCCTCTCCCCCCCCCACTGGGATACAGACCCTCTCCCGTCCATCCCACTGGGCATTACAGGACCCTCTCCCTGTCCATCCCACTGGGTATTACAGGACCCTCTCCCAGTCCCTCCCACTGGGCATTACAGGACCCTCTCCTAGTCCCTCCTGCTGGGTATTACAGGACCCTCTCCCAGTCCCTCCCACTGGGTATTAAAAGGACCCTCTCCCCAGTCCCTCCCACTGGGCATTACAGGACCCTCTACCCCTTTTAAGGGTCCCTCCCCACACTGGGATTACAGGACCCTCTCCCAGTCCCTCCCACTGGGTTTTAAATTACAGGACCCTCTCCTAGTCCCTCCTGCTGGGTATTACAGGACCCTCTCCCAGTCCCTCCCACTGGGTATTACAAGACCCTCTCCCCGTCCATCCCACTGGGCATTACAGGACCCTCTCCCCGTCCATCCCACTGGGTATTACAGGACCCTCTCCCAGTCCCTCCCACTGGGATTACAGGACCCTCTCCTAGTCCCTCCCACTGGGCATTACAGGACCCTCTCCCAGTCCCTCCCACTGGGCATTACAGGACCCTCTCCCAGTCCCTCCCACTGGGCATTACAGGACCCTCTCCTAGTCCCTCCCACTGGGTGTCATAGTTTATACTCTCCCCGCCACTCCCTCAGGAAGGGGACCATTCCCGCCTTTTCTTTTGTGTGTTACAGTAACCATCTCCCCGCCCCTCCCTCTGGAAGGGGACCATTCCCGCTTTTCTTTTGTGTGTTGCAGTAACCATCCATGCCCCTCCCTCTGGCTATTTCATTACCGTTCACGTCCCTCCTTCTGTTTGTTGCAGCATCCTCCCCGCCCCTTCTGGGTATCCTGTTTGCAGCTCGTTTTTAAGTTGTATACATGGAGCTTTGTACAGTCAGTATGTGCGGTCAAGTCATCCCCAAAGTGCGTCGACCGTCCTGAGTTTCCACAACTTCGGCAGCTTGTGGATAGGTTAAACCATTAACAAATCGTGCAGAAATCCGAATCAAGTGCTATGACATTTTCCAGCTGCCCAATCAGCCACCGAATTATGGCTACAAATAGCCCCGTCTCCGGCCACCTCTTTCACAGTCTACCCGGTGGCTGCGGAACTGTGTGCTCTCCAGAAGACCACTTCGTGGACCACCTTTCTCCATTTCTGAACCTTCCAACAGCTATGGAGTAGTGCTGAAAATAGCAAGTGTGTGGATAATTGCCGCTCGTTTGGTTTCCCTAAACGGAATCGCGGACTCGTTCTACGAGATATTTTGATCGATCAGTTTGAGATTGCTTTTGATAGGACGGAAGGGGGGGAGGGGGGAGGGAGGGGAGCGAAGGCAAGAGAGGGGAGCGAAGAGGACGGGTGGAGGGTGGGGGGGGGGGGGGGCAGCGAGAGAGGGGAGCGAAGAGGGGGGGGGGGGGCGTGGTGGTGCAGCACCCCCGAGTTCCCATGCGGAGTCGAACTGGGGTTTTCCCTGGCGGTCACAGTGTTTTCAGTGAGCAAGTCCTTAGTCAGCTGACTTATAGTGTTTTGACCCCGTCGCAACCGCGTGGCCTTTTATTTTTGTGGAGAACTACCCAGAGCTTTTCTGGGACAAAGCCCTCAACTGGAGCAACAACAACAACAACAACAACAACAACAACAACAATAACAACAACAACAAAACTATTCAAAACTTTTATTTTGATCTCATCTATCTCATGATCAACTTTGTTTTGAGGAAGCTAATTCTTTCAAAATACCTCGATCAATGACTGCTATGGACATTGTTTCGCCCTTTTGTTTTGCTGAGAGCGCACTCGAGACTAAACAACGGGTGATAACATCAGCTTATATAATCAATATACGGGCAATGACTTCGTGTGTCGCGCACCAAGGGAAAGAACCATTGAGCAAAGGGAGTGTTTTGAAAAATGTGCCATACTGTACCGATAGACAGGCTGGCCCGTGGATATACGTGGATGTTGCAAAATAAAAGCTTGCAAACCAATAATTTCCCATTTTAGTGACCTGAATTATTGCCTTAGTCACTTCTGTTCTTGTTTATTTTGAATCTTACTTGCTGCTACCGACCATTCAGTATCGAGAAACAGGGGTTTTCAATATTTTTTTATGGCTGCATTACATTATCAAACTCATCAGTCCCGAATCGGGAGTTCAACTGTGTTTCAGTACACAGTACAAAATGCGGATTCTGAAAATTACAATGGGAACAAAATACATTTGAAGTTCCACAAAGTCATTCTGAAACAGGAAAAAGCGTTACTTTTGGAGGATGAATGGAATTCCAAACAGCTGATGCGACTCATCCTAAACAGGAAGAAACATTGGGCTTGAAATAAAAGCAATAATTTGGGACGCTAAAATAGTAATTTCCAAAACTCCGAGTCAAGGATTTTGTTACAAAATGTTGCCTTGATTAAAAAATATTTTTAAATGTACCAACCTAGTTTCGATATTGACGGCTAATGGGACTAGGACAAAAACAAGTGTTCTAGCACTCCCGTTTTGCGCACACCGCCTATTTAACATCGGACACGGGCGGTGTGTCCTGGCGTCGCCCGAGGAACAAGACTAAACGATGTCGCTGTGACACTTGGCGGAGTCTCCTACAGTGGTGTCCTGCCAATCGTTACTAACGCTAGAGGAGAATAATATGAAAATAAACTCAACTGAGCATTTCAAAACACGAGTGTATAGTTTAATATCTTATTATTATTATTCCCTCTACTTGTCGGAGAAAGGTCTTTCTTTTCGTACACAGACACACACAGGTACAACACACAGGTACAACACACACACACACACACACACACACACACACACACACACACACACACACACACACACACACACACACACACACACACACACACACACACACACACACACACACACACACACACACACACACACACACACACATCACGCACGCACGCACGCACGCACGCACCAACCACCTCTCTCTCTCTTCTCTCTCTCACACACACACACACACACACACACACACACACACACACCACACACACACACCACAACACACACACACACGCACACACACACACACACACACACACACACACACACACACACACACACACTCTCAATTGCACAAGCACGCATGCACGCACGCACGCACGTACACACACGCTCACATCAAAATGAAGGACAACAATGGGGCTTTCAGAGCAGACAACAACAGTAACACACACACACGCGGGGTGCGGGGGGAGGGGGGGGGGTGCGGCTGGGGTTGCTTAATTTCTGCGCCAAAGGCCGCTGCACCTTTGAGATACTTACAGTAGGAGCTATTTCTGTCCCTACACCCCCAAGATGAGGGTGAGCATAGGAGATGGGGAGGTGGAGCTGCTGTCGAGCCTGCTGCTGGATCGATGTACGCTTATTTCAGTCAGACCTTTCGCACACTGCAGTTCACCCAAAACATTACCCCGCAAGCGTCGAACACGTACCTTCGGCTCTTAGAACCACATGGACCCATAAAGGGAAAAGCGTGCATAATTAGATACCCAACGATCCCAGGCAAGGGGTGTTATATAGCGTGGGTATAATACTGATGTGTACCTGCAGGGGTTGTGGGATTCTGCAGGTCGCAGCAATCCACGGGGATGCAGACCTGGTTGCAATTTAAGCCATGGTGGCAAGGGGCCGGGGCATGTGGTAGGTGGGGGATTGGAACTATAAGCCAAAACCGGTTTCTTCTAAGACACTGGCCGTTTGGGATCTTTTAGGCTCAAATCTAAAACGTGGCACACACACACACACACACACACACACACACACACACACACACACAACACACACACACACACACACCACCACACACACACACTCACCACACACACACACACACACAACACACACACACACACACCACACAAACACACTCACACTACGCACACACGCGACACACACACACACACACACACACACACACACACACACACACATCACACACACACACACACACACACACACACACACACACACAACACACACACACACACACCACAACACACACACACACACACACCACACACACACACACACACACAACACACACACACACACACACACACACAACACACCACACACACACCACACACACACACACACACACACACACACACACACACACACACACACACACACACACACACACACACACACACACACACACACACACACACACACACACACACACACACACACACACACACGTGTGCCTTGAGCTGTGTTGATTAGCTTGATTTGTGCCCGATCGGTATGCGCACCTGTGCAGCGGATTCATGCCCACGTACTGCATTGCTGCCTAGGGAATTGTCTGAGAAGCCATACTTAAGCCCCTTCCACTCCCCCTCCCCCCGCCCCCCGACGTGCTGTGTGCCTGTTTTTTTTTGGTGTGTTGTTGTGTGTGTGTGTGTGTGTGTGTGTGTGCGTGCGTGTGTGTACGTGTGCTAATCTGTTTTGAAGAAAAGAAGACCGCATAATCAGAGAGAAACAGAGTACAGACAGAAGAAGACAGCAGACAGACAGACAGACAGACAGACACAAGCAAGGACAGAAACAGAGTGAGACAAAATGACAAAGGGAGACGTTTATATTTGGAGAGAGTTATAGACTGAGCAGTCAAGTTTCTGGTTCGAATCCCATGGCCAATCAACCGCGACAGTCATGCAATCGCAAAACACGATTTATCGAACCACAATTAAGACATTGTCTACGTGACTGCTCAAGACACGTCTCACTTACGATCAAAGTAATGAGGGAAAACCGAAAGCGAATTAACTGTGAAAGCAGCAACAACAACAACAAACAACAAATCCGAATTATTGGCAGCCGGAGAAGCGTGTAGAGCTGTATCTGACACGAGTGTATCCAAAGCTTTGTGCCGATATTGTGGACCCTTCCGTCTGATTGAGAGACATTGAGACGGTGGGGGAGAGAGACAGAGAGACACAGAGGGACAGAGACAGAGAGACACAGAGTGACAGAGACAAAGAGACACAGAGGGACAGAGACAAAGAGACACAGAGGAACAGAGACATAGAAACGCTGAGGGACAGAGACAAAGAGACACAGAGGGACAGAGAAATAGAAACGCTGAGGGACAGAGACAAAGAGGGACAGAGACATAGAAACGCTGAGGGACAGAGACAAAGAGACAAAGAGGGACAGAGACATAGAAACGCTGAGGGACAGAGACAATGAGACACAGAGGGACAGAGACATAGAAGCGCTGAGGGACAGAGACAAAGAGACACAGAGGAACAGAGACAGAGAAACGCTGAGGGACAGAGACAAAGAGACACAGAGGAACAGAGACAGAGAAACGCTGAGGGACAGAGACAGAGAGAAACAGAGGGACAGAGACAGAGAGATGCTGAGGGACAGAGACATAGAGACGCCGAGGGACAGAGACAGAGAGACACAGAGGGACAGAGACAGAGAGGGCGGCTGGGGAGCTACAGATGCAGCAGGGGAAAAGATCATTAGGGTGGCGTGTGGAAGTAGTGATGGATTCCAGACAAACTCCCCTTTAATGATGGTAATTACGCCTCCACACAATCGAAAAACGTCTTTGCGTGCTGCCTATTTTCTGTATCCGTCAGCGTATGGCTGGCAGACTGAGCCATACTTAGTAGCAGTGTGAATCCTTTTAGCTGTGGTGGAAAATTGATTGATAGGGACGCTTGACAGTTTCCAATTTTTTTGTTCTCTTTCCACCCTCTGTTTTGTTTGTTTTGCTTCTTGTTTTGTTAATGACGCCCCCTCCCCTCCCCCCACCCATATATATATATTTATAAAAAAATGTTTACCCTTTTGTTTTATCCAGGTTTCTATTTTGTTTTGGTTGCTGTTTTTGTTTTGTTTTTGTTTAAATTTTTAAGCCATGAAATCATTCGTATAAACTGTCAGACTACCTTTATTCTTTCAGGACAAATGTATTGAAAATACAACGTTTGGTTTACTTCTTCATACATTTTGATTCTAACTTAATCGCCTCGTGAGTTTTGCTGTCTCTGTCTGCCCTAAATTGTCAGAAAAGAAGCGAGGAATCATCAAAGCTATGGTTCAAACATCGTTTCGCCAGTGTAGGACAGGATCACAATTTGAGGAATGCAACTGACATAATCTATGGCTCAGAAAAAAGACAGATGTCAACGAGAATGATTCTGCAATAAACTCCAGCGATATCTGAAAGATATTAAAGGGGACACGTTTTATGCATCATCGTGTCTTGGTGTGTTATATATCTGTTTATTGCCCGAGCCAGGTGTTCCCACTGAAAATATGCGATTATTTTGGTTTCCTTTTAACCTTTCGAGTGTTTTGATTTTGGTTTAGAACGCTAGCAGTCATCTTTGATCCAGATTTTATTTTTGTCAACGAGAAAGCCAACAAACAGCAGCTAAACTAAGCCAGTAGGTACTGCACCCGCCTCACTCCCTTCTCCCACCCAAGGGAGGGGGAGGGGGGGCGGGGAACGAGAAAAGAAAAAGAAAAAAACGAAAGAAAAAAAAAAAACGAAAAAAAAACACACCAAAAAAACCAAGGAGAGCAGAGAAATTAAAACGAAAATAAAGGGCGATAACTGCGGGCGGCAGAAACCGAGATGCGTCAACTGGTTCCAGGCTATGGCCGTGGGCATTTAGCAGGCATTGTCTGACTTTTTGTCTGTCGTACCAATCTGCGGAAAATGCGATCAATCGATACGCATTGAAAGAGACACAAAGGAATTATCGGGACAATCAAGAATGGGACGTACGTAAAGGTTCTTTCAACAAAGCAGGAGAAGCGGGCGGAAGAAATCAAATCAAATAAAAGGTCGACAGCTGTTCCCCTGGGGACCAGCGGTTGTCTTTCAGTCGATGACGTCACTCCACTTAGGCTCAAATCACTTTCCTTTGTTTGTTCGAAGTTGACGCAGGACTCATAGTCTCGACCTGAAGATTCAGGTCAAAAACACGTTGGACCTATCTATCTATCTATCTATCTATATATCTACACACACACACACACACACACACACACACACACACACACACACACACACACACACACACACACCACCTTGGGGGGGGGGGGGGGGGAAGAAGGAAAAAAAGAACAAGAAAGAAAGCAAAAAGAAGAAGAAAGCAAGGCAGTTCTAGTTCTGTCTTCTCACACTGTTTTTCCATCGGGACTCCGGGAGGTGTAGGCCAGCAGCAGATTAGCGGGCAGCTGCCCTTTGATGCCTCTGTCGGAAATTTCCCGAATCAGAATCTCTTAGAATTCCAATAATCCATTTTCATTACTGCCGAGGGAAGGCGAGAGAGAGAGAGAGAGAGAGAGGAGGGGGGGGGGGGTAGAGAAGGAGAAAGCAAGAGCAGAATTAGAAAGGGGTGGCAGAGAAGGAAGAGGATGGGGAGGAAGAGGAGGAGGAGTAGAGGGGGGGGGGGGGGAGAGACAGAGAGATAGAGAGAGAGACAAAGAGACAGAGAGTCAGCCAGCCAGACGGACAGACAGACAGACAGACAAACAGAGGGGAGAGGCACACACATACAGAGAGAGAGAGAGAGAGAGAGAGAGAGAGAGAGAGAGAGAGAGAGAGAGAGAGAGAACTCGAACTCGAAAAGTTTATTTTACAAGGATTGTAGTTTAGGTTCAGTCAAAAACCTGTCTAACAACTAGTCCTTGCTAAGCTACTGATAAATAATATCAAATTACAGGCATTACTTATATACACAATATAGGCATGAATGAGTGAGTGAAACGTTATACATGAGAATTTCCACACAAAACATAGCGTGTTCACAGCGCCAGATGAACACATGACATACATCATTCAGTTACATATTATGAGCATACGGTGAGCATATTATGAGCAAATGAAGCAGCAGAACATCTGATCAGTTCATATGACTAGTATCGGAAAAGAAAACAGAAGCAGTCAGTGCTTATCTTATAAAGTACAGTAAGGGAGAAGGGGGTGAGGAAAAAACAAACAAACAAAAAAACGGTGGGAGGGGGTGGGTCGGAAGGCAGTCGGAAGGAAGGACTGGGCGGAGTTGTATGGGTGTATAAAATAGGTCTCAAATGACCAGTCATTGCAATGGCAATCACTCGAAAACCTCAGTCTCTCTCTCTCTGTCTGAAAGAGAAAGGGGAGGGTAGACAAGCAGTCGGAAGGATTGGGCGGAGTATTATGTCACAGTCCATCGTATGTAACTACTTCAAGGTGTGCACGAAGTTCACGCTTGAAGGAGCTGAGTGACTGGCAAGATCTGACTGTCAGAGATAGGCTGTTCCATAGATAAGCACCAGAGAAAGATATACTTGTTTTGAATATGTCTATCCTTGGCCTAGGCAAACTAAGGTGATAGTTCCTAGAATTGAATAGCGTGAGGGAGTGTGTGCGTGTACAGGTTATAGATATGTACTCTGGGGCCTCATTGCTAAGGAGCCTGTACACGAACAAACCTTTGTTACATTCAAGTTGTTTTTGTAGGCTCATTATTCTCATCTCCTTTAATTTCTGGTCAGTAGTTAGAGTTGTATCTGGAAGGATTAACTTTACAGCTCTTCTGTGCAGAGAATTTAATCTCTTTTGAGAACATCACTACATCCGTCCCACACGACTGACGCATAATCAATGTGAGGTTTAATGTAGGCATTGAAGAACAGTTTTCTTGTGTCGATGTCTACGATGTACCTTAACTTCGACAGAAGGAAGACTCGTCTTGAAACTGTTTTACACACATTATTAATATGTGAGTCCCAGCGAAGTTTATTGTCTATGGTAATACCTAGAAGACGGTGTTCTGACACTTGATCAGTTTCCGCCCCGTTTAGAACGAGATCGAGTGGTAAAGGTGACAACTGGTGTTTCTGTCTCGTAGCGATCGTCATAGACTTGGTCTTGATCGGATTGATGACCATATGATTATTATCACACGAATTGGATACCTGATCTAAGCTGTCTTGCATATTGCTTCTGATTTGCATAATATCTTTTCCAGATGTGTGCAGTGTTGTGTCATCTGCCAGCATGTCACAATCAACAGATATATCTTTCACGTGTAATGGAAGGTCATTGATAAAGAGATCAAAAAGAATAGGTCCCAAAACAGAACCTTGTGGTACACCAGACTTTACTGATTCTTTGGAGGAGTAAGAGCCATGGAGTTTAAAACACATTGCGTTCTATTATGAAGATATGATTTAAAAAATGGTAGAGAACTTGAGTTTTTAAGATAAATGGCGAGCTTCTTCAATAGAATATCGTGATCAACCAAGTCGAAAGCCTTCTTTAGGTCTAGGAATACTACTCTAGACACCTCAGATTTATTCATGGCTGCTAGCCAAAAATTTGTGAGACGTGCCAATGCAGTGTTGCAGGAGTATTTACGTTTAAATCCAGACTGAAAGGGGTGAAGGAGTTGCCGCTTTTCTAAGTAATCATTTAAATAAATGTGCACATGCTTTTCGAGAAGCTTTGACAAAACAGAAGAAGTGATATTGGTCTGTAATTGGTTGGATTTGTTTTATCCGTAGATTTTGGAAGCGGAACCACTTTGGCTTTTTTAAGCTCAGACGGAAAAACGTTTTTCTGAATGCATAAGTTAAAAACATATGTAAGCGATGGCAATGACAATTTTAGTAGCTGGTTGCTTATACCATCCAGACCAGACGATGTTTTGTTTTCCAGCCTCGATATGTATTTGCCTAGTTCCGAAACGGAGAGATATGGGATAACAAATGGGTCTTGCCCGCTAGTTTTTGTTTGCAGAAATCATGTAGAGGATTTGAGCATTCATATACATTTGTTCCTGGTTCTATTAATGATTCTGACACAGACAGGAAATGATTATTGAAAACATTTGCAATTAGATTTTTCGGGATGTCGGCAGAAGTAGAACGATGTCCTTTCGTAAACACATTTAAAAAACGCCACACAGATGCTATATTGTTATCACGCTCTATGAGCTTTTCGAAGTATTCTTCTTCTTTCTTTCTTTTTTTTTTTTGGGGGGGGGGGGGGAGAGAGAGAGAGAGAGAGAGAGAACACACACACACCACACACACACACACACACACACACACAGAGGCAGACAGACAGACAGAGACAGGCATAGATCATTAGATGAACACAAACACATAACTCTCTAACTGGGTGGATATTAGCTGGATGGCCGCTCAGACGGACAAATGTCTGAACTGATATATGTTTTGAAGAAACCCTACGTACCATGGATTGACACTGGGCCCTAAATCCTGCTTAATGTGAAATTAAGCGTATACCGTGGCGTAGCAAAATCGATCACATCACAGGTAAAAAGCACATTCACTGTTCCTAAACACACGTCATTTCATGTTAGAAAGGGGCAAAACCTTAATGAACTTGAACGAAATGGTGAGACAGAAATTAGTAAGGCAAGATTGCAGGCAGCAGGAGAAACCTGAAAATGTGATAATTTGTATCATGCTATATATCCAGGGTAAAAAGGAGAAAACCATGCATTGACAGCCGATTTGGATTCCCAGCAGAAGAAACGTACGTGATGAGTTTTGCATCTAGCTGCGGTACTCCACAGCTGAAGACCGTAGACACTTGGAGGCTGTTAGCAGACACATACACCGGCCAATTGTCAGAAACTGAAATATATTATCACAACAGAATAAAGAAGAAGAAGAAGAAGAAGTAACTTGGTGTCCCACGCCCAGTCGACCAGTGCGGTTATATCAGAGCGATAGAAGAAGAAGAAGAAGAAGATGGAGAAGAAGAAGATGAAGATTCCAGTCATAACTCGTTTTCGGTCTCTGGCTTAACGGGGAAGTCAAGTGTTGACGTTAGAGCTGATACTACACCAGCACGAATAGCTGTAGAGGAGGAATACGATGAGGAGAGAGCGTACTTGTATGCGTAATAATATACATATGATATATAATACGAGATCCAAACACACAAACGTTAAAAAGAACACACACACACACACACACACACACACACACACACACACACACACACACACACACACACACACACATATACGCACGCACACGCAGCAGCTGCAAGAAGATGATTTTTGGAGAGGAACAAACAAATAGTATGATTGCTAATCAGTGAAATGGGCGATGAAAAGGTAAGATTTAAATTTGGATTTGACAAGGTCTACAGGCTGTTGCATGTCTGATGCCTAATTCAGTATTAAAACAAAAAACAAAAACAAAAACCGTTCCTGGCTCCAGCGAATGAAGCACCGTCTGCCAGATGTCATAAGCGGACACAACAGTACACAACCAACCCCAAGGCGCTCAATTATTCATCAACCCCTTCTGTAAGCAAAGTGGTGTCCAATGCAAATAATCGACGTTCATCAGGATTGATTTTCCAGTGTGTACTCTCGACTGCGGACGTTGGGTGGATGTGGAATAGTGGGGGTGGGGGGGGGGGGGGGGTGCAGGGGGAGGTGCTGGGGCGAGTCGGGGTCGTAGAGGACAGACTGAACAGTGCTTGAGAGAGGGAATGGTCGAGGTAATGGTTCTACAGAACTGCATGGTGTCTGTACTGTGTGTGAAACCGAGAGTGCATAGCATTTTGTGATAAACTGTTTACAGAGAGAGAGAGAGAGAGAGAGAGAGCCCCCCCCCCCCCCTTCTAATGTAGGGTCACATGGGGCAAAGATCGCTGTGGGTTAAAGCGCGACAGCTGGATGTTTGCAAAACCACGTGATATTACAGGCCTTGTGCCTGTGGCACGTTGCATAAACCACCATTTTCTTATGGAGCGCCTTCGTTGAGAGCTAAGTGACCTATATTTAACAGAATGCTTCATCATGGATTTTTTTTTAAACGTTTGCTTTGAATCAGTAAATGCTACACTTAAACTTGACCAGAATATCAAACTCTGCTGTGTAGTGACTACGTGCTTTGCCCGTAAGAGTCAATGGCTTCCATGCAGCGTTTCAGATCTAGCAGATATCTTGTACGGAAGTTGGTTTGGGGTAAAGCACCGAAAGTGGTATGGGTCAATGCGCCTACACTCCGAGGTGCAACGGTCCTTCGTGCTTTGTACTGGCGGGGGGGGGGGGGGGGGGTTAAAGCGCCCACCACTTAAAGGGTAAACCGCCCCTGTTGGCTTTTTGCTTCGCCTCCCACCACCCTTTACCCCACGTGTGGGATAAATCCACCAATAATTTACTTTTGTTTGAACCTTCATGACGTAATTATGAGTATAACATGATTATTCTTTTACGTAAACAACTTCGGCGGACATAAAGTCGCGGGTCACGACAGACACTTGGTGCAAAGGTAACTGAGAAAGAAAGTGATTCTGTTTCAATCGAAGCCTGCTACTGACGTCACTGACATATTTTGACATCCACCTACTGTGTGTGTGTGTGTGTGTGTGTGTGTTCTCTCTCTCTCTCTCTCTCTCCTCTCTCTCTCTCTCTCTCTCAGCCTCAGCTAACACAATTTTAGCCGGGAGGAAGCCAGACGAAATCCAGTAGTCCTGTGTTTCCTGTGTGCTCAGTGGAGCGCTGTGGTCAGCAAGACGCATAGCTGGGATGGAACTGGAGTATGAATTGTGTATCGGGAGCGACTGGTGTCCACTTTCGCTCAGGTCCCTTTCGTCCACATGAGTCGATCATGAGCAGGTTACCAGGCAGGAATGCTCTACGGCTTTCTGTCAAAGCTAAAACTGACCCGCTATCGGTAGTATTGTTTATGCGTATAAACGGACATGGTATTTTATACAGCTGAACTGACTGACATTAAACTTCCTAATCTGTTCAGTTTTATAACTACCAGGCTAGTTTTACATGTAATAGGTCAGTCAGTTCAGCTGTATTTGATACCATGTCCCTTTCAGTTGCCGAAGATGCAGGTCTCTTTCAACAACAGCAAAAAAGTGTCAGTTTCGGCTGCATAAAATATCGTATTATCCTAAGGTTTATAGGATACCGGGTCTTATTTCAGGGGCATATTTTGTTCTTTTCAACATGAGATGTCATCAGCAAATAAACCAACACATTACACTGACGATTTCCGTTATTGCATTTTTCTACTTTTCATGCATATGTACCGGGTGACCCAAGAGTGTTCAGCAGGGGAACGCTACAACAACAAGAAAACTGAGCTAACGCCCGTTATCTGCAAAGTCTCTTTTCAAGTCAGGCGGACTGAATCTGACCTATACATGCTATACAAGCAAATATCAGGGTACGTCTCTCCTAGAGACAAGTATGGACTTAGCGATTTTACAAAGGGCCCCGCCGCCTACATGAAACCCGCTGGCAACGAGAAGCTTACGGCAGACAGGCAGCTAGGCTTACAAAAATAGTCTACAAGAAGGAGTAGATTAACCTATTTCTTTCCGTCTCTGGTCCACAGTTTGGTGTATTCGTGTCGACCTTCATCAAGGACCGCTATACATCTGAATTTAAGAAGATGCTCGACTGCAGCAAAGCAAAGAAAACATACATACAAAAGGTAAAAAAACACAAAGCAAAACAAAAACGCCATCCATGTGGTTTTTTAGCATTTGGGTTGCACAAGACGTGGACTGGTGTTGCAGCTACAAAATGTAATCTGTTAGAGGCTATAACCAGCAACAACCTCATGTCGTTGACAATGGTTGACACATATATTTGTTTGCTTTTGATTATCCGTTAAAACTCGAAGGGTCATCCTACGCGGGGTGAGATTGTGTGTGCGCAATAATTTCCCCGCATGTATATGAATACATGCATATATAAAGTGTATAGCCTCTAGGTCCCACTATTCAGGCACCTGATCATCGACATCGGGGATTCGATCTTTCCACGTCTCGCAGGTTACTGCGATTGCTGGCACCAACCCTGACATGGAGAGATGAACGCAGTTCACTGTCAACTGTAGTAGCTGTGATAGACTCGTGGACATGGAGAGGTGAACGCAACTCACTGTCAACTGTAGTGGCTATGGTATACTCGTACCACTCAGGGCCGTTATCGTGCCAATAATCGAATAGAGATACGAGACCTGGGCAGGCACTCTGTACATGTATACCGTTGATCTTTGAACAGAAGCCCGATGAGGCTCTGATCGTGTCGTCAGTCGCTTCCGAGCCCCCAACTACTGCCCCCTCCTCCCTCACCACCTCTCTCTGTCTTTCCTCCGAGTCCCAGCTAACACCCCTGGTCAGTGGGGGAATCAGTGGGAGAACTGGTGGGTCCAAACGACGACGAGTGACATGATGCACACTCCAGAGAGCAATCTGCGGGCAACGTGAGAGCACATGGTCTTCCTGTCGTCTCTCTCACTTTGGAACACTGACAGAGCTAATTCTGGTGGACTTGGGTGCCCTATAATTGAAGGTGGATCCTTAATGTGCCAATGAGGATGAGCGGGTGCAACTGAGGTGGCCATTAAGGCGTGGTGCTATACACTCAAGTCAAAAGGTCGAGCAGCTCCAAGAAAGAAGGAGAGCAATATGTTTATTGTTATCATCGAGTAAAAATCAGATAACGAGTTCAGAAAGTTGATACTGGTTGCAAACCATTGACACTGTGGACGATCATATTTGTGGGGATCTTTGACATTTTCCATGTGTTTGTTTGTGTACTTGGAGAAAGAACCTGCTGACTGCAAGCTGGCATGTGAAATTGTCTGGTGACGAAGTAAACTAAGGCACCCGTAGATAATACTGGCAGAACGGTTACTAATTCTTATACGCACCAGGTACGTTTCTCGCGTGTTCTCCGCGCGGTGTTGAGTACGTGTAAACCTGCTTGCATGATGAATGGAGACATGATAGTGTAGAACAGCCTTCCAAGTTTTTGTGGAAATAAGCTATTCAGGTTTAAACATTTGTGCATTGTGGTAAGAAAACAAAGTTGCTTAACTTTTGAACTTAAGTATATGTCCAGCAGTCACGCAAGTGTCACAGCAATGCATTTTTAAAAATAAGTTTCCTGATCCAGGAGTTGAGCCTTATTTGCAAAAGCGAACAAATAAACAACTTGAAACAAAACAAACAAACAAACGAAACGAAAACATCTTTGGTGGTTTTCATAACGTGAAAAGAGCATAAGATGGAACAGAAAAAAAGTTTTTTATTATCATCGAGTAAAAATCAGATAAGGAGTTCAAAAAGTTGATACTGATTTGTCAAACCATTGACACTGTGGACGATCAGATTTGTGGGGATCTCTGACCAGACTGGTCTCAGTGCTAGCTTTGCTAGACCTCAGTGCAGCATTTGACACCTGGACCATCCTATATTGTTACAGAGGCTTGGGACTACATTTGGCATTTCTGGCACTGTGCTTCACTGGTTTGCGTCCTATTTAGAGGGCCGTGAACAGTCTGTGAAGGTTGACAACGTCTTGTCCTCTCCCAGCCCCCTTCAATTCGGGGTTCCGCAGGGTTCGGTCCTTGGGCCAATCCTGTTCACATTGTACTCTCAGCCCCTCTCTGACTTGATATGTCGCCACGAGTGTGATTATCACAAATACGCTGATGATACCCAGTTGTCAAAGGGGGCTCCTCCCGATCAATTTCAGTCTCTTCTCGATGATATCCAGACCTGAATTGAAAGTCTTGTTGACTGGGTGCACAGCAACAAGCTCAAACTAAACGCAAAAAAGACCGAAGTTCTTCCCGTTGCATCTACCCCCCGCCTTAGTTCGGTTGGCAGAAATAGCGTAGACATAGGTGGCAAGCGCATACCATTCAAATCGTCAGTTAGGAACCTAGCAGTTCATCTCGATCAGACACTGTCTATGAAACAACACATCAGCAGTGTATGTCGTGCAGCATACCTAGAACTTAGAAGAATAGCTTCAATCCGACCATACTTGACTCAGAGTGCAACTGCCAAACTCGTTTCATCTGCCATAACATCTCGGCTTGACTACTGCAATTCCATCCCTGCAGGATTACCCTTGAAGCAGATTTCACGTTTACAGAGAGTCCAAAACAACGCTGCAAAACTTGTTCTTAGAAAGTCCAAATACGATCATGTGACACCACTCCTGCAAGAACTGCATTGGCTTCCGATTAAATTCCGACCACAGTACAAGTTAGCCACTTTTGTCTACCACTTTTTTGACGGCTCTCTACCAGGTTATCTTTCTCAGTCTCTATGTGCATATGAACCAGTACGAAATCTTCGTTCATCGTGAAAGAAGTTCCTCAAAGTCCCAAAGCGTAACATCAAAACGTTCGGGGAGCGTTCCTTCAGCTTTCTCGCACCTTCTGTCTGGAACTCTCTGCCATCCGATCTCAGAAATTCTTGTAGCTTTCCGCTGTTTAATTCAGACTCAAAACTCACTTGTTCATGACAGCTTTGTGCCAGTAGGATCTCTGCAGTCTTCAGCCCCCGCCCGCCCTCCCCTCCCCCCCCTCCCCACATGAATGTGCTTCCTGAGTGTTTTAGTAGCCTCACGATCGTTAAGAAAGAGAGAGATAATGCAGGGAGCGGGAGAGATGGTGGGTGGGGAGAGAGAGAGAGAATATGTGTGCACGTGAGACAAAGAGAGAGGCAGAGAGAGAGAGAGAGAGAGAGAGTACATGTGTGTGTGTGTGTGTGTGTGTGTGTGTGTGTGTGTTGTGTGTGTGTGTGTGTGTGTGTGTACACGTTTTAGCGTAGTAATAATAATAATTACTTAGTACACTGTTTTATAATTATGTATCTGTTTTAAATTATTGTAACGTCTCTATGTTTTATAACAGTTATTTTATGCGCCATTTTACAAGTACTTGTTTTATATTAGTGTAATTTATGAGAGGTATTTTAATGTATTATGAGATTGCTTGTATATGATAATTATGCTAGTAGTACATGGATTTGAACAAGCGCGTTGAGCTCGCTCAGCGGGGAATAGCGCTATAGAAAATTTATTTATTATTATTATTTTCTATATCTTTGTTTGTGTACTTGACGAAATAACCTGTTTACTGCAAGCTGGCATGTGAAAATGAGGCTCAACTCATAAATCAGGAAAGTTATACAAACTACTCAACGTGCAGTTTTTGACCGGTAACTACAGTTTTACTTACGACCTACAACGCAACATAATGTTGCTTTGAATATTAGCAGTGTAAGTCAGAAAGATTATATATATATATATATATATATAAATATATATATATATATAAATAAGTATAGTAGAAGAGAGAGAAGAGAGAGAGAGAGAGAGAGAGAGAGAGAGAGACAGAGACAGACAGACAGACAGACAGAGAGACAGACACACAGAGAGAACAGCAAATATCGGTGAACAGGCGAGACATATTGTGACGTGACCATATTTCTAACAAGACAAAAAATCAATAAAAAATCAACAGCAACAACAAATTTAAAAAAATGCAAAAAATAAACAGAGCAAAAACATGCAAGCAAACAAAGAATAAAAAAAACAAAAGAAGATAACAGAAACAAAAAAGAAAGGAAAAATACGATAATTGAAGGATTAAAAAGGAAAAAGAAAAAGAAGAAGATTTTTTTATTTCATTTTTAGAGTGACAGAAACCACATGTGGTAAGACAGCTGGAGAATCAGCGCTGGGGACAAGAGAGAACGAATGACGGAGTGAGAGCGCCAGCCATGGAGGTTTGAAAGAGTCAGTGTTGGGCAATTTCAAGTTATTCTCATCTCTGTCTGTCTGTCTGTGTGTCTCTCTGTGTGTCTGTCTGTGTGTCTGTCTCTGTCTGTCTCTGTGTCTCTGTCTGTCTGTCTGTCTGTCTGTCTGTCTCTCTCTCTCTGTCTGTGTCTGTGTCTGTGTCTCTCTCTCTCTCTGTCTCTCTGTCTCTGTCTCTCTCTCTCTCTCTCTCTCTCTCTCTCTCTCTCTCTCTCTCTCTCTCTCTCTCTCTCTCTCTCTCTCTCCATATATAGATATACATTTATTCGTAATCATCAGCTCAGCGACAGAAGCGGTAGTATCTCACAACTGAGTCAATTCAGATTGCTAATAACTTTTTATAATATTGTAATATGTAGCCTTTTTATGTTTTGGTTCTGTCTGTTGGAGTGGGAATATTTCAAAATTTGATATAGGGAGGTTGGAAAAGACTGTAAAAAAGAAAAAGCAGGCCATGTTGCGGGAAAGCTACTGGACAATTTTAAAACTTTACATGAAAAGAGACTACAAAAGGTAGTGCAAGTATTAAATGATTGTACACATCCAACATGATACTATCTTGACAGCAGACGCAGCAACAGGAGTGGAAGATTTTTCCATCCCGAGAACAAATACAAACTGTTACAAAGCCTCGTTTTTCTCTTCGGCTCTGTCATTTTATTGAGAATTATAACAGTCATTAACCGGGTGTGCGCATGCGTCAGGACGTCTCCTGAGGATCATAACTTTCCAAGAGAGGGTGGGGGATGTGTGTACATAATGATTTTATTTAATTTCAGAGTTTTTATGTTTTGGTTTGTCAGATATAATATTATTCCACGTAATTTTAGGTTTGCTAGATATTAATATTAGATCAATGCTTTAGCGTATGCAAAGTCAGAGACAGGGGGTGTATGTCCAAGAGCGCGTACGTACGTGTATTTCATGACTTGTAAAAAAGAAATTTGAAACAAGACTGACTGTTAGCGTTCTAAAACAAGATCCAAACACTTCCAAGCACTGGACAGAAAAACAACATAGCTCAACCAAAAACAGATAAGTGATTTAGCTTTTCATCCCATTTTTCATCGTTTTGCGCCGTTTAACTGTTGTTTAAGTGTCGTTTTGTAGATTGATAGGGGGGATTACCCCAACAATTTGCAGATTGTGTTTTTGTCCTAATAAAATCAATAGCATTCTTTGAACCTTTTTGTGTGCTTGAATAGTGAGATATGTGCAATTCAATTTTTTGTTGTGCGTTAATGTATAAGATCGAACGACTGCTTTAATTTCTCGCTGGCATGAATAAATATTGTTACTGTTGTGCAATCCTGCTAGCAGTATGGTTACGATTATCACCAACGGACACACAGGAAGTACTGGGGACACCGGAACTCGAGCGGAGAGATTTGGACAGGAAGGAACAGAGACAGAACGGACAAGAGAGGCTGAGAGACAAAAGGACACCGTCCTGATCAGTAAGAGAGAGGCCGCTAGAGGAAATGCCAACTCGTCTGGTTATATTCATCTCAGGATGGTATTTTTCGTAAAAGATCGGTCCATGTTAAGAATCTAAGAATGTTTGTGAGAGCTGGGTCCTAGCTAATATATACATATAGTCACCGCCGAATGAGTAAACATTTGTCAAATAAAGCGTTTATCCCGTTGTTGTTGTAGCATCCCCCAGCTGAACACTCTGGGGGGTCATCCGGTAACAATATGCAATTGTGCACTGACACACACCGAGAGGATTGCGTGTGTGACCGATTTTTATTACCCCGCCACATGGGCAGCCGCATGCCGTCTTCAGAGGATATTTATCTCCATTTCTGGAGGTGGATGCTGTTACGCAAGAAACGTATCAAGGCTGAAGATAGCCCCCACATAACTATGAAGCACAGAACACCGTTTTTGGTACTCTTACAGGTTTCAGTGTTTTGTCTCACAGCTGAAGCCAAAGTGGGAAGGATTATCAAAATTCTGGCTTCAAACAACCAACTGCTGAAATGCAATTAATCATTTTGATGCACATAATTATTAGTTTACACAGTTGCATAGGGAGATCCGTTTCACCATCAGTTGGGGCGGGGATAGCTCAGTGGTTAGAGCGCCAGACCCGCGATTGAAAGGTCGCAGGCTCGAATCCCTGCAGGAGCGGCGGGAGAATTTTCTTCTCCAGGGTCGACTTTCTGTGCTGACTCTTATTTCGGTATCCGTTCCACCCCCGTGTTACCGCAGTAGCACGTAAAAGATACCGGTCATTCTGCCAAAAGTGCAGGTGGCAGGTTACAGCTAAGCACGCATACATTTTACGTTTGTGGCTTTGCATGAAGTGACACGGTGCATACAGAACCTGCGCCGAGACGGCAGCAGTTTCACGTGGCACCAGCCATGCCAGCGCTAAGTACACCACTTCGGTGGATATTAAAAAAAGAAAAGAAAAAAAGGTATAAAAAGCTAGTCACTCATGTAGAATCACATGCGAGCGCAGTGAGTCTGCTCAAGAGAGCGGAGAATAGCGCTATATAAGCGATCATCAATCAATCAATCAATCAGTTTACGTCACACTACTCTCAGTGGAGGACCAGATACGTAAAGAGCCAAGAAACTTAGTACGTTGTTTCAGCTGTCTGCCTAGCAGGGGTCTGTTGGAGAATCATTGTGGTGTAGGTTCATGAAGATGCTTCTGTTCTGTTTGCTTGGCGTTTGTTGATGGCTGGGGCAGTGGTAGAACCGATTGCATGTGCTGAGTGCTCTGTAGTTGTTCGAAATCTTCCGTCTGAAAGGGCAAGCAGACCAACTCCAGCCCTGATAGAGAGCCAACATGCGCGCAGTCTCTATACTCTCTAGTGATGCGCCTAAGAGCCCGTGTCTTCTGTTTGTTTGTTTGTTTGTATTCTGTGAGGTTGACATAACGTTAAAATCCAGAAGCGTACTAACTGGTTTAATTCTTTTCTGAGGTTATTTTCTCATTTCAGTCCTTTTCCTCTGCTAGTTTCATGCGATGAAACGTGATTCTTCAAAATGACCAGACACTTCAGGACCTGTAACCAAAAACAAAATCAGTAGACAATTCTTTTATTATCGTTTACCTGTTACCTAGTTACTTGAACAGAGCGCCCCCACCTCCCCCCCCCCCCCCCCCCCCACCACCACCAATGTGCGCATGCTTTGTGTTGTTCTATTAAATCGAAGTTCTTTTTAGCCTTTTGTGTGCTTGTGACTCTGCTAGTTTCGTCAACATATCAAGAGCCTCCCCAACCCCCCCCCCCCCCCCCCCCCCCCCCCACACACACACAAACACACACACACACACACACACACACATACACACAAACACACACACACACACACACACACACACACACACACACACACACACACAACACACACAAACACACACTCGTCTTCTCCGGTTTTCGGCTGCCTTAAGGATTGTTCATTCACATGCAAGGCCAGACGGAAGCACGCGGACTGGAGGTCCTCATCCGTATGCGCAGACGAAATGAAGGAATTTGCTGGACGATTTCCCCTGGGTCCCCTGCCCCTGTGTGAGGGGAGCGGTACACGCAGTTGACTTTGCCGACAGACCGGAAAACAGCTAGCATACGGCCGAGGTGATCGGCCGAGCTGACATGACAGCCAGGCCAGGGCGAAAGGCTATACACTCTGCTTCTGGTTGGCTATGCTGCACTCGGTAACAGCACGTGTAACGGATTTATCAAGCACGAGTTGACAGTGCGGGACCAGTGACATTTTAGCTCGTAATCCATAAATCAATTTTCCGTGGGCGCTAACACACTTTGGGCTGGGGGTGGGGTGGGGGGGAGGGGGGGGGGGTTGGGGGGAGTAAAGGGAAAGGGCAGTATAACTTTCCAGTTTTTCAGATGGACAGAATTTTGGCCAAAGCTTAAACTAAGACAGTTGTACTCGGGATACAGAAAGAAATCTATACTGTGAAACGTTCTTCTTGTTTGCCGATAAGAAGATTTGTAAGGAACAAATCCGCCTTGTTCAGTGTCTTCACGATAAAGCTATTATATACACTCTCTAGCTCAGACAGCCCTATTATAACACAGAGAGGTACAGTGAGAGTGCTGTGGACGTTGACTGAGATAAAGCCAAGCTCGACTCTGCCCGTGTCCCTTTTTTGTCAACATAGAACTGTTCAGGGTAAGGAATGGTCCACTCACCCTATGCTATCTGCCACTGTTGACCCTATTGATCCGCGATGAGGTAGAGGAGACCGGGGGCTGCCACAAATCACGTTTCTCTGTCTCATTAGCCCACCTGGGGCTTTTGCAGACAACAGGCACAGGGAAGACGTCACTTTTATGGAGTCATCGCGATAGGTGCAGTGAAAACGGGTGGCCATGGATGAATGGAGTGACTGGAAGCTGTGTGTCTGTATGCATGGTAGGTGCCGAGGAGGCTAGGTCTCCATCTGAAGCCAAACGCTCCAGGTCGAGGTGGCTACAAAATTAATAATGATAACAATGGCAATAATAATAGTAATGATAACGATAACAATAACAATAATACACATATCGATAATGATGGTAATAATAATGATAGTAATGGTCACTCAATAGGCATAACCCGCAATGGCCATTTCTTAAGCTCTCACAAGTTCTTTGACACATTAATACGTTTTGGCAACAAATAATCAAATGTAAAGACATACACATCAACAACAACAACGACGACGACAACACACACACACACACACACACACACACACACACACACACACACACACACATCATACTTGTCACACACACACACCACACACACACACACACACACACACACACACACACACACACATCTATCTACTTGTCACACACACACCACACACACACACACACACACACACACACACGCACACACACACAACCACACACACACACACACAACTATCTATCTACTTTGTCACACACACACACACACACACACACACACACACACACACACACACACACACACACACACACACACATATCTATCTACTTGTCACACACACACACACACACACACACACACACACACACACACACACACACACACACACACACACACACACACACACACACACACACACACATCTCAGGGCAATGGCAGTAAAGAAAAGGCCTTTGAAAAGAGTTTTTCTCGGAAGTTTAACAGACCTGACAGAGTACGGAGCATGACGGACAGATGCAGGGAGCCTGCATGCACGTAAAATATTAGAATTAGAGATGGGAATAAGAGCAAGTGCATGAATATTATAGTGTAAACTCCCTGGCATGACGAACAGTGTCAGTGAACTGTTTCTGGGTTGTTAGAGCCTGGTAATGGGATTAGAGTCAGAAATGAAAATGTCAGCAGGTACATGCATATATAAGTGTAGAGCCATACACAGCCTCCCTTGTACTACTGTGGCTGCACGACAAACACGCTAAGCCGGGAAGCAGAGAGCATGGCGCAGATTT
>JABMCL010001087.1:745000-750000 GCA_018857735.1 Alviniconcha marisindica | reverse complement strand
GTATCGCCGTTTAACTGTCGTTCTGTCGCTTTGAGAAAAGAGGCTTACCCCGAACATTTGCAACTGTTTTGCATTGTCCCATTAAAACATACTTTCTTTCTGACCCTTTATGTATTTGGATCTCATAAGGACAAAGAAAGTCCGAAGAGGTAGACTGAGTACATACTCGTATTACATTGCAAGCAATACATACATGTTCAGGAACCTTGTCTTTGGCTGGTGCGTGCGTGTGTGTGTGTGTGTGTGTGTGTGTGTGTGTGTGTGTGTGTGTGTGTGTGTGTGTGTGTGTGTGTGTGTGTGTTGTGTGTGTGTGTGTGTGTGTGTGTGTGTGTGTGTGTGTGTGTGTGTGTGTGTGTGTGTGTGTGTGTGTGTGTGCGCGCGCACGCGAGCGCGTGTGTGTAGCCGACTGGTTGATTGGGTGTTAGTGGAAACATTGTGTATTTGGCCATTTGTTCGTTGGACCTGTTGATTTATAGGTATTCGTTCAGATTGTTATAGTCTATATCATGCAGCCGAAAAACTAATTTCTCCATCTGTGATACAGTAAAATAAAATTCATATGTTTTATGTTATGTATTTTTATGTCTTATGTATCGTAGTATCGGCACTTCGTAGTGTGCAGTCTGCAACGTTTTCTAAAATTGAACATTTTAAAATTGGACATGGGCCGGGTAACAGGGGGTGGGGGTGGGGGATCTCCCAGAATAGTGTTTGAAGGGAGGTATACTTGAAAGAAAAGTAATCACGTTTCAAATAATGATGCTCATTTTTTTCTCAGACAAAGACTTCAAAGGTGGCGGAAGTAATCGGAGCTGATCTTGTGGCTTGATGGTTTGACTTACATTTTCCGGCTTCTTTTCTTTCATTTCGCTTATACATTCCGTTTGTGTTCTTCTTTGTTGTTATTTTTGTTGTTGTTGTGATTTGTGTGTTCTCCTTCCACCGAAGATGCACATGTAGTTTCAAAGCATTACGCTGCATGGCAACGATGCTGGCTTTTGTTTGAGACCAAACCGATGAGGTTCAACATCATTTTTTATCATAGCTGAAGACCGTAATAAACTGTTTGGTATAAACCAACTGCTACATAACTATACCTATCTTTTGTATAGTGCGTTAGATTGTGTGGGCACTTATTTATGTCATATATGAGCTACATATTACATAAAATGGTTTGCAAAGCACATTGCAATCAGTTGTGTTTAATCAAACATAAAGGAGTTTAAGCTGCAATATCTAACATCTTTTCATGCGCATTTTTCTTTCATTCACCCATGCATTCGTCCCTTACTTCACACACTGTGCTGCTAGATTTAATTTCATGCGGCACACGAAGGAAATCAATGCTTTGGATGTGCGTGTTTTTGTGCTCCTCAGGCTAATTTAACGCATTTGAAGACGTCTGTAGGATGTGCCGGAAGTAATTGTACTGCTATATTGCCCCTTTATTGCACACTGCACATATGTTCCCTTTTGCTGCTGCGCCTTCTGTTCCTTCTGCTGCTGCTGCTGCTGCTGCTCCTGCTGCTGCTAACACTTCCCTTAACTTGTAGGTACATCACATGATGGTT
This sequence comes from Alviniconcha marisindica, assembly GCA_018857735.1. Lineage (NCBI taxonomy): Eukaryota > Metazoa > Mollusca > Gastropoda > Provannidae > Alviniconcha > Alviniconcha marisindica. The sequence goes on along the minus strand of JABMCL010001087.1, from coordinate 748,429 downwards.
GGCAGTCGCTGGAGCAGCCTAGACTACAGCCTAGGCCAGTGGCTGGTGACAAGCGAACTGGCTATGACAACCATATGAGATGCATACATGGTCAACCTAGCCCTGAGACAGTTACGTTGAGAGCTGCACTCCAAGAGATAATTTCAAATAGAGCAGCAAATATCTGTGTGATAATTATAAGCTTGCACACAGAGGTGGCTCAGTTCACATGCGCCTATAATTATGCCTTCAGACTTACACACTGATGAGCTGAACTCTTCTGTTACCGTAGAATATAGGAATTGTTTTACGGTTATAAAATACTCTCAAATGCTCCAATTACATCGTGTGTATAATAATAAAATGGTAATACCATGCGCCTGTGTGTGTGTGTGTGTGTGTGTGTGTGTGTGTGTGTGTGTGTGTGTGTGTGTGTGTGTGTGTGTGTGTGTGTGTGTGTGTGTGTGTGTGTGTGTGTGTGTGTGTGTGTGTGTGTGTGTGTGTGTGTGTGTGTGTGTGTGTGTGTGTGTGTGTGTGTGTGTGTGTGTGCGTGCGTGCGTATGCGTGCGCGCGCGCGCGCGCGCGTGTGTGCGTGTGTGTCTGTATGTTTCTGTGTGTGTGTATGAGAGAGAGAGAGAGAGAGAGAGAGAGAGAGAGAGAGAGAGAGAGAGAGAGAAGAGAGAGAGAGAGAGAGAGAGAGAGAGTATGTGTGTTTATGTGTGTGTGTGTGTGGATGTGTGTGTGTGGTGTGTGTGTGCGTGTGCGTGTGTGTGTGTGTGTGCATGTGCGTGTGTGTGTGTAAAGAGAGAGAGAGAGAGAGAGAGAGAGAGAGAGAGAGAGAGAGAGAGAGAGAGAGAGAGAGAAGAGAGAGAGAGAGAGAGAGAGAGCTAGGCTTTTCAACCCGGAGGCAGATTGTCTAACATTGCCTTCCAAGCGGTTGATGAGGGGGGGGGGGGGGGAGGCGAGGGGGGGGGGGGCGGTGCTGGTGTACTACGTGGGGTTTGTAGAGAAGAGACAGTCACATTTGCTGGCTGTTGTTACCATGGTAGAGGGCATATGTCGTGGGAGATACGATGGTGTGTGTGTGTGTGTGTGGGGGGGGGGGGGGGTCGAGAACAGACAGTCATATTTGCTGGCTGTTGTTACCATGGTAGAGGGCAGGTGTCGTGGGGGTAGGGATGGTGGGGTGGTCGGTTTAGAGAAGAGACAGTCACATTTGCTGGCTGTTTTACCATGATGGAGGGCAGGTGTTGTAGGAGATACGGGTGGTGGGTTTGGAGTCGGGGGGGGGGGGGGGGGGTAGGGGGGTGTAGAGAAGAGACAGTCACATTTGGTGGCTGTTGTTACCATGGCAGAGGGCAGGTGTCGTGGGAGATAGCGATGGCGGGAGGTTGTTGGGGGGGGGGGGGGTGTAGAGAAGAGACAGTCATATTTGCTGGCTGTTGTTGCCATGGTGGGCAGGTGTCGTAGGAGATAGGGGCGGTGGGGGTGGTGGGGAGAGGGTGGGTGTAGAGAAGAAACAGTCACATTTGGTGGGTGTTGTTACCATGGTGGAGGACAGGTTTCGTGGGAGATAGGGGTGGTGGAGGGATGGGGGCGGGGCGGGGGGGGGGGGTAGGGGGGTAGAGAGAAACAGTCACATTTGGTGGGTGTTGTTACCATGGTGGAGGGCAGGTGTCGTGGGAGATAGGGGTGGTGGGGTGGGGGGGGGGGTGTAGAGAAGAGACAGTCACATTTGGTGGCTGTTGTTACCGTGATGGAGGACAGGTGTCGTGGGAGATACGGGTGGTGGGTTTAGGGTGGGGGTGTGGGGTGGGGGGGGGGTAGAGAAGAGACAGTCACATTTGGTGACTGTTGTTACTATGGTGGAGGGCAGGTGCCGTGGGGGATATGGGTGGTGGGAGTGTGCAGAAGAGGCGTAGTAACGCTTGCTCGTTGCTGGGAAGCTGCAAGGGAAGCAGGTTGTGTGGAAACATAATGTTACGTATGGGTTACATATTGGCAGCAGGTTCAATGTCTGATGTTAACGAAACAGTTGAACTGTTCCATTAGTTGTGTTTTAACCTATGTTAATGAAACAGTTCAATTGTTCCACTATTTAAAAAAAAAATACTGTATTAATGTAACAGTGGAACTGTTCTACTTGTTCTGTTTTAGCCTCTGTTAATGAAACAGTTGAACTCTTCAACTAGTTGTGTTTTAGCCTATGTTAATGAAACAGTTCAATTGTTCCACTATTTTTTAAACCTGTATTAATGTAACAGTGGAACACTGTTCTACTTGTTCTGTTTTAGCCTCTGTTAATGAAACAGTTGAACTCTTCAACTAGTTGTGTTTTTGCCTATGTTAATAAAGCATTTGATCTGTTCCACTAAATTAATGAAACAACAGCTGAACTGTGTTTTAGCCTCTGACAACGAAGCAGTTGAAGTGTTCCACTAGTTGTGTTTTAGCCTATATTAATGAAACAGTTGAACCGTTCCACTGGTTTTTATTTTAGACTATAGTAAAGAAGTAGTTGAACTGTTACGCTCTATTAATGAAACAGTTCAACTACATTAATGAAACAGTTGATCTGTTCCATTAGTTGCTGTTTTAAGCCTATATTAATGAAACAGTTGAAATGTTCTATTAGTTGTTGTTTTAGCCTATATTAATGAAACAATTGAACTGTTCTATTAGTTGTTGTTTTTAGCCTACATTAATGAAATAGCTCAGCTGTTCCGCTTGTTGTGTTAATAAAACAGTTGGACTGTTCCACTAGTTGTGTTTTAGCTGTCTTAATGACTCAATTTAGCTGTCCAGTGTATCGAACTGTGGTGAACATATTCAATAACTGCATATCGTGTATTTATCATCACATTTGATGACATACTAAACTAACCTTCGTTTTCAGAAGTCGTTTCTAATATCTAGCCATTTCTACTTACATTACCGAGTGCATAATTTCTCTTTCTATCTCCAGTGTTCCCCTTATACCAGGCTACTCACCCTATGTCATTTTCCTTGCACAATAACAATGTCTTTTCGTCAGTTCTATATAGTTTCAAAAACAGGGTTTTGCCTACTACACCACCTTATATATTTTGTCATTTTGAGCGTCTTGTATAGGGCATACACAATGGATTTACCTCTTTGATGCTGCAATAATTACTAGGTTATTGTCTATTGCTATGCTTGCATGAGCATATCTGTTTAAACCAAAGGCGGTGGACCATGTAGTTTCACTGCTTAATATTTATCTTAATCAAGCAATATTACAATTCTGTCAGCTGTGTTAATGAAAAGGGTTAATTTAATTGTCTTAATCTGCAATAATTTACAGTACGTGTCACTGTTCTGTTGCTCGTGTTGACGATTTTGAGGCTTCTTCGCAATGGTATTAGCTGCCGTAATTAACCAGATTTACCATCCAGCTAATAGCTGAGGCATTGGAACAGTTTCACCCAC
>JABMCL010001087.1:732500-742500 GCA_018857735.1 Alviniconcha marisindica | reverse complement strand
GAGGTCCCCCGTGTGCATATACGCCTGTAAAAAGACCACATAATTATGCACGTCAAAAATAATGTAGCCCATGTGTGAGAGTTTGGTGGATTATGGAAACAACAAAATAACCCAGCATGCACCCAGCATGCACTGAAAGTGTCAGAGTCTTCAGAGTGTTGCAGGTGGACACTATTGGACGGTTCAGTGAAGCTGGTTTGCACGAATGAATGCCCTTTGTAATCTTTCGCGCAAGAAGTCGCGAGAGGTCGCAGAGTCTCTTCAGGGTCGATTTCTGAGTAGGTGTTGCTTCACGCTGTGTATAACAATAGAAATTGAACCTAGAATTGCGAAGCAGTACAAATGCCACCACTGTTGCAGTTGCAAAAATTACCGGGGAAAGGGGATGGAGGGTGGGGAAAAAAGTGTGTGCGTCGTTTTTTTGGCTGACCAGAAGATCGCGAGTTCGTGGGGGAAAAAAGTGTTTGGGGGCATCTTATAACACGAGCAACAAATTATTGCTTGTTGCCAGACACATTCTGACTACAGGCTTCTAAAAATGCCCTTAAAGTTGGCAGTGTAAAATTCGCAAATTCACTGTCACCGCCTTCCATTGTGAAGAAAGTACGCACCGGAAGTAAAAGCAGCCAAGGGACTTAAGCGATGCCGGGCAAAAGTCAAGGAAGTTAACAACCACGCCTGAACCACCCAATACAAAGTTAGACCCCATGCGGTTGACGGGACGTTAGAAAATCCAAGAACTAACCAACCAACCTGGGGACGGCCAGTTCGAAAGGCTAATAGCTGCTACAGGCATAAATATGCACGGCGCACCGAATGAGCTGCAGGCTACATAACCCGTAGAGTCATTTCTCGGTCAATGAATCACGAAAAAACGGAAGAATAAAAAACCGAAACAATTTTAAAAAAGAAAAGAAAAACAACAACAACAACGAGAAGAAAAGAAAGATAAAAAACACACACACACACAAAAACGACCCACCCATTCTTATCACTATAGAAACATTCATACTGCGACAAAACTCCAGAGGAATAACTGCACGCGAATGTTTTTCTTTACACTGTGTCTCGCTACGGCCACACGGTTTAATGATGTCATTTCATCAAACGACTGCTTGTAATGAGCTACGTGCAAATGAAATGTGTACTGATTGATAGCCAGTGTATCATTTCCATTGCCCGGGGAGAAAGAGAGAGAGAGAGAGAGAGAGAGAGAGAGAGAGAGAGAGAGAGAGAGAGAGAGAGAGAGAGAGAGAGACAGACAGACGAGACAGACAGAGACAGAGAGACAGAGACAGAGAGAGAGAGAGAGAGAGAGAGAGAGAGAGAGAGAGAGAGAGAGAGAGAGAGAGAGAGAGAGAGAACCGTGCTGCAGGTTTCCGACTATTTTCGCTGTCGGATAAAATGAATATATAATGAAGCTGGAGGTTTGTGGATTGATTGGATGTTTCGCTTAGTCTCCGTTTCAGTTTAGGGTGTACCGGTCTTTAGCCGGTTACGAATACGCAGCTACCAGACACAAGTTGCAAATTCAGCTTAGGGTGTCCTAGACACTTATAGCCTGAGCAACGATCCATTAAAACTATACTCTTTAACAATTCAGCTGAGGGTGTTCTAGACACGAACAGCTTGAGCCATGAATAGCCATGGCCCCTCTAACCATTAGGGTAGGGGTGTTCTACAAACGATCAGCTTGAGCCATGAATAGCCATGGCCCCTCTAGCCATTAGGATAGGGGTGTTGCAGACACAACAGCTTGAGTCATGAATATTCATGGCCCCTCTATCCATTAGGATAGGGGTGTTCTAGAAACGAACAGCCTGAGCCATGAATAGCCACGGCCCCTCTAACCATTAGGGTAGGGGTGTTGTAGACACAACAGCTTGAGCCATGAATAGCCATGGCCCCTCTATCCATTAGGGTAGGGAACCATTAGGGTAGGGGTGTTCTAGACACAAACAGCTTGCACAAGAAACCACCAACACTCTTTTTATAATACCCATTCAACTTAAGATGTTCTTGGCGCAAATAACGTGAGAATCAAACCACCAAAAAGACTCTTTAACCGTGTAGCTTATGGGGGCGTAACTTGGTACTTTACGGCCAGTCACCGTGACAAGCTAAGTAAAGTTGCTACAATACGTGCATATTGCTACAGCTACATATTCACGTATACTATACTAACACTCTAACACATCCACGCACTACGCAATAATATATGCACAAACCCAGCTCACTCCTCCCACATCCTCAGCCCCCAATCCCTCTCTGTTATGCACACCGTGTATACACAGACACACTCATACACACATACAAACACATTGGTGGGCATATTTAAGGTAGCCTTTTGAACGGTATAGCTGATTGCCAAATGCTCCAGTATTCCATTGTGAGGTCACGGTTCTTGATAGAGTTATGAGATACCTGATTTAATTAGCATCCACGATGAAATCGGTTTAGAATTATTTGCTCCAAACCAATCATAACTTAATTACTCGTTCATTTAGTTTTGTTTTAAAAAAGGATTCAACGTTCCAAGTACATTTCGGTTCAGTGCATGACCGAAAGATCGAAAATGTCGCCTGCATTTGCGTGGGGGGAAACATTGTTTCTAATGTCTTCTTTGATCCGTGTCTCTCTCTGACGGCGCATGGCATCTGTTGTTCCCTCAAAACGACGTTTCGCAGCAATGAAGAAAAATAATCACTTATCGACCTTAAAGAGATCAACACACACACACACACACACACACACACACACACACACACACACACACACACACACACACACACACACACACACACACACACACACACACACACACACACACACACACACACACACACACACACACCAACACACACACACACACACACACACACACACACACACACACACACACACACACACACACACACACACACACACACACACAATTGTTTGTTGACTGCCAATAAATGTGTTTTTTAACATAAAGTTGTTGTTTTTTAACATAAAGTTATATTGGAGCAACTTGCTGATACATGTTGTTTGCATGGTAATTGTAAGATCAGTCTAATAACACTTATCTGAAAAGACTTTAAACAAAAAAAGAAGAAGCAGAAGAAGAAGAAGACCAAGAAGGAACACACACGCACTCGTATGCCTTGCCTATTTATATTTATAGTAATCCCAGGAAAGTATTTTTGTCATTCTCTTCAGCTGCGCTTCAATTCAGGAAGTACAACAAAATAATGAGTTCTCACTCCGTGGCCTATAAAGACCAGTGGATGAAGTATAATAATAATTGGGAGGGGAGCGGCGCAAACAGACAAGCTAGCTTGAAAAAGTACGAATGAGGAAGTAAGTATAAAGCCAATTGCAGGCTTCTTGTGGTCATTCTGTCAATATTAATGCAACAGAAGTACATTGTTTGCTTTTTTTAGCTTCTTAGCGCGCATCCCTGTTGGTTTGTTCTTTACCAATGAAAAGTAAGAAAAATGTTTCCTCGTCACGTAATCTACACTTCTGCCACACACGCCAGACGCGCCCAACACGTAACAGACTTAGTCACCATGGCAGCGCTCACGGCCGTCTGTTTGGCCTTTTTTAGATTTTTTTAACAGACTAGACCATGAACCGACTAAAAAAAAAAAGAAGAAAAAAAGAAGAAAGAAGTGTGCGTATTTTGTATTCCACGCCTATCGAAAGAGACCGGGATGCTTTATTCGTTTGGGATCCCCTTTAAAAATGTCTGGCATTGTTTTCCATTGCGACGACCAGAACTGCTGCTGCTGCTGCTGCTGCTGCTGTCGCCAAAGCCAATGTGACCACAAAAATAGTGTCACTGCTTGGCAGCAACTGAGACCCGACAGCTTGCTAAAGTCTGCATTGACGCAAAGGCCTTTCGCTGGGCAGAGCTGTGACGAATCACTTAAGCAGGCGATAGCCTTAAGTTTCAGTCCCATTTATACACACAGATTTGGAAGACGCAGTCAAAGAACTCTCTCTCTCTCTCTCTCTCTCTCTCTCTCTCTCTCTCTCTCTCTCTCTCTCTCTCTCTCTCTCTCATACACAGACACACATTCACACACGCACGCAAGCACGCGCGCAGACACACACACACACACACGCACACACTGTAACACAAACAAGTGCGCACACACTGTAACACAAACAAGTGCGCACACGCACACACACACACACACACCACACACACACACACACACACACACACACACACACACACACACACACAGAGTCGCACGACACCCACCCCCCACGCCCCCTTCCTTCGAGAGGAATGTGGTTCGACATACACGGACGAAGCTACAGCAGGAAGAGCAGCGTAATTGCAACCGAGCTCCGTCAGTGTATTCATTGTGATGTAATTGAGAATAACCGTTCTCGAATAATCGAATCCTAAATAAGGCGGTTACACAGTCGTTACTGATGGAAGGTAAATGGTACAATTGCAATCTGGTAAAGAACATCTGACGTTCTCTCTCGTGACATGGTACGGGGGGTTCCTCCTGGTATGGTGCATGCGCACAGAAACCCAGCATGCTTTTCTGACCCTCACTCGAAAAGTCAGACGCAGTGTCCAGTTTCTTTGCCAGACTAATCAGTCAGTGGTTTATTTTATGTCTGTTCGCAGCAAGGTGATGTTAGACAAACAAAAATGTACATTAACCTTCCAAGAGTACTATGAACAATCGGGTTAACAATAGAAGCTTTAACATCAGTATTATACAAGAGCTGCCTAGTATTGTCACATGCAGTAAAGTCATACACATCTGACCTGAATAATGTTGTTGTGATAAGACATCCGAGTAGCATGTGGTTGACTGATAGAGGGTTCGCACAAATACCTGTCACTTTCTGTGAACATCTAATGTTGCATTTTAAGCTGACCTTATAATTATACTCATTTTTCTGAGTAACTAGGTGATGCATTTTTGTTGTACTTGTGTTACGTATTTCGAGCGCTCATTAACTCCCTCATATGTTGATTGAGTACCTAGGGTAAGAAAGTGTCCCATATTTACTTTTGCTAAGACTTTTATACGGTCTTTCCGAGTATTGCAAAAAAAATCTCAGGAGATTATTGAATTATATTGCAGACACATTTCTTCCACTGCCCCTTGTTTATTTAATTTATCTTATATTTCATTCCCAATAGAGACAACAATGAGAAGGTACCCAACAAAATTTAATTCCAGTACCTCAAGACATGACATTTTACTTTCGTCAGAATAGAACACAAAAATACATCACCGAACTCTTTCCCCCTAAAAACGTTCCATTAATCATGTCCAGTGCTGGGATACAGCGGGTGTAGAAATCAGTCTTCTCTTTTCAGTATTATGCAGAGCCGCCAGAATCTCCTTCGTTTAAAGCGACCTGGGGTATGTCAGAATGTAGCCTTTTAGGTCATGTCTGTTGCCGGGAGTTTTACTTGTTTTTCCCATTCATTCAACTGCCCCTCCTACACCCCGCACCCACCTGAACTCTCCACAGATCTAACGGATCGATCGCGTGTAGTGGACGACGAACGGACCCGAATTGTACTTGTGATTGGGAGTGCATAGTTTCGCCAAGATATGACTTCCACTGTTGGCTGGGTGACTAAAGAATTAATCAACTGACAGCAATCGGTCTTTGGTCAGGTACTGCATGGTTTGAGTGTAAGGAAGGTAAAGTACAAGGAAAGGTTAATGGAGATGCATAAACGGTTGTTATTGTACTGATCAATGTTCAGCCACAGACACTACAATAGCCTTTGTGGTTGTGCGGGTTGTGCGGAGGGTAGCTGTCAGCGAACGTCGTGATGAAGGTGGCAGTCGGTCGATCGGTGGATCGGACTTGTGAACCTTTGTGCACACGAACCCGCTTAGTCAGAGGTCTTTTTGTAATGGTGCATCGTCTATCTGTTACACACTCCCTTGCAAAGCTGGATCCTCAAACACACTTGAATCATCTTTTAAATCATCTCTACAACCTGACCTTTTCAGGCGGTCCTATTGGCAATATGTTTGTTACTGTGAGGTTATGATCCGGGGCATTTCATGTTATGGTGGCATGCTTTTTGTGTTCCCTGGCTATTAATGGTGTTGTTGTTGGTGTTATTGTTGCATGTTGTAGCGCCCCCCCTCCCCCAACTCAACATTGGATACTCTCTCTCTCTGTCTCTCTCTGTCTCTCTCTGTGACTCTGTCTCTGTCTCTGTCTGTCTGTCTGTTCTCGTCTCTGTTTCTCTCTCTCTCTCTCTCTCTCTCTCTCTCTCTCTCTCTCTCTCTCTCTCTCTCTCTCTCTCTCTCTCTCTCTCTCTCTCTCTCTCTCTATATATATATATATATATATATATATATATATATATATAGATAGATAGATAGATAGATAGATATGCTGGTGGCGTGACTGACGGAAAACCGACGAGGGACTGTCAACGCCACCCGAAACACCACTCGTAGTAACGAGTCCAACATATTCTCGTCCCATATTCCAACACGGAAACACAGCAGAGCGGCTCCTTCCCTTCTAGAATCTACTTTAGTTTTAGCAACGCGATTGTGGAACAACATGCCCCAGCTGCTGACTCCTGCAAGGCCTTCAAATCAAGCTATGGACTATAGTTATTATAGGTCCATAAATCCAGCAGTGAAGCCTGGTTGAGGAATGCCGGAACAAACCAGATCACATCCCCCGTCCCTTTTAAATATCCAGACATAAAACAAATCTCTCTCTCTCTCTCTCTCTCTCTCTCTCTCTCTCTCTCTCTCTCTCTCTCTCTCTCTCTCTCTCTCTCTCTCTCTCTCTGTGTGTGTATGTGTGTGTGTGTGTGTGTGTGTGTGTGTGTGTGAGAGAGAGAGAGAGAAGAGAGAGAGAGAGAGAGAGAGAGAGAGAGAGAGAGAGAGAGAGAGAGAGAGAGAGAGAGAGAGAGAGAGAGAGGAATGTTTCCCAAACTACTGGAGTTACCACAGAATACTGAAGTAGAACTTTGAAATGCACGTCTTTTTCCATAATATAGTCATCATCGTCAGTCCAGACCCGAAAACAATCGTTTCGATGACGTAGATATTAATGAGCCGACTTTGGTCTCGTGCCTCATTCTGACTGGTATGCTCACTGACACGTGAGTGCGAAAGGTATCAAAGTTATATTTGGATCTAAAGTTTGTTTCCACTGGGTGGTTTACATGATCAGGACATGCTCAGCTTGGTGTTGCTACACCGGAACAAGTGTCGGATACAAAGGGCTCCAAAACAAACCCTGCCTCCTACTTTGGGCATCTCTTTTCTGTCAGCTCTCTCTGTGATGAGAATCCAGGGATGACAAATCTCCCTTTAAGGCCTGAATGCCTGGTAAGTCAATATATATCTTCTTCCTTGTCTCAGTTTCTACCTGCCGTGTCCATTCACCTTACTTTTTGTTCTTCTCCAAATCCCCTCCTTGCATTTTAACTCCATTAGTTTTGCCTCGAAATTCATGCAGTTTTTCGTGTAGGCCCACGGAATAAAACATTTCAACCTGCTCGTAGACACAAGCGATTTAAGCAGGTTCAAGTGGTCAACGCTTATGCGGAATATAAATAGGTATTAGAACGTGTTTATTGCACATTAGATAGATAGATTGGTTTTTGGTTTTTAACTTTGTAGCAGTGAATTGGATGAGCTTTTTATTTAGTCACCTATGTTTTGAACTGGCGCAACAACAACAAAAAAGCAACAAAAAAAGAGAGAAGAATGTGCGATTCGTCTTCTGGTGAGCTGCTGCGGTTGGCGGAACGCTAAAATCCAAAGCGTGTGTGTGTGTGTGTGTGTGTGTGTGCGTGCGTGCGTGCGTGCGTGCGTGCGTGCGTGCGTGCGTGCGTGCGTGCGTGCGTGCGTGCGTGCGTGCGTGTGCGTGTGTGTGTGTGTGTGTGTGTGTAAAGTTTCATTGTATACCATTCAGTGGTAACCACAGTGGAGATGCGGATGGGTGCTTTACTTTTATATCTGAGCCGGGTAATATTGTGATGACTACTGTGTTGTCTCATCAGATTTTGTCTCTAAAACTGACATCTGTTTTGAAGTTGGTAATCGGTTCAGCATAGAGAGCAAACAATGACAGTAAGAACAAAGTGCCAAACATACAAAAAGAGAACCCGTGACAAAGATTAAACGGGACCAAGAAAAAGCAGAAGAATTTCACGAAGCAGTTAATTCTGACACATCTAAACAAAGTATTCAAGACTCTTTTGGAGCGGGGATAGCTCAGTGGTTAAAGCATCGGATTCGTTCGGCGGCGGGAGAAGTTTCTTCTCCAGGGTCAACTTTCTGTGCTGACTCTTACTTCGGTATCCGTTCCACCCCCGTGTTACCGCAATAGCAGGTAAAAGATCCCCGTCATTCCGCCAAAAGTGCAGGTGGCAGATTACAGCTAAACACACCCTACCTGTATGGCTTTAAGTGAAGTGACACTGTAGACTGGTGCATGGATGAATGGTGTAAACAGGGCTGTTAGCAACTTGAAGCAAGGAAAGGCCTCTGGGTTAGACGTTACATTGTTTCTTACAAAATCATTTAACAAACTATACGATTGAACGTTTTCCCAACCAGAGAGCGCTATCAGTACACGACTTCGGTGGATACTAAAAAATACGCGCTATAAAAGAATACAGTCACTCATCCAGAATCACATGCGTCATGTGCGCAGTGAGTCTGCCCGAGGGCAGAGAATAGCGCTATATAAAAGCGATGAATAATAATAAAGCTGTTGGCCTTTTGGAAGCTAGTATCGAGTCAGCTCTGAAGAAATGTAATGGCATTGTGTTGCATGCTGCCAAGTGCGTGAGACGCAGGACCTGCAAGCATCAAAACCAGTGATGAACGAGACGCAAACAGTTCGACCGGGAGTGCGTTACGGAAAAGCGTGATGCTCGACAAGCCCTAAATTGTTTTAAGAGGACAAGGTCAGACGTAAACAAACTAATCTATAGATAGAAGAGCGCCGAGAATAAATCAATCGTCAAAGAAAAGAAACGGCACCAAAAAAAACTTAAGCTCACAAAGCATTGCTTGACAAAAAGTTAAATAGCTCTAAATTTTCGGACACTCTCTAAAGGGCAAGAGGAGAAGAAAAAAAAGCCAGAAATAAATACTAGTACGTGGAAAGATCACTTCTAGAATGTTCTCGCTAACGAAAATACATAAGCACCTAGTAAATAAAGTGCAAAATGAGGACCCGTCTAAATCGCAGCCTGGCGCTGATACCGAAGCAAATGTAACCCATGTTCCTGAGTTAGATTATCCAATTACAGAGCAACAAATGTAACCTATAGTCCTGAGTTAGATTACCCAGTTACAGAGCAACAAATGTAACCTATAGTCCTGAGTTAGATTACCCAGTTACAGAGCAACAAATGTAACCTATAGTCCTGAGTTAGATTACCCAGTTACAGAGCAACAAATGTAACCTATAGGCCTGAGTTAGATTACCCAATTCCAGAGCAACAAATGTAACCTATTGGCCTGAGTTAGATTACCCAGTTACAGAGCAACAAATGTAACCTATAGTCCTGAGTTAGATTACCCAGTTACAGAGCAACACATGTAACCTATAGTCCTGAATCAGATGGCCCAATTACAGAGCAACACATGTGACCTATAGTCCTGAGTTAGATTACCCACTTACAGAGCAACACATGTAACCTCTAGTCCTGAGTTAGATTACCCAGTTGCAGAGCAACACATGTAACCTATAGTCCTGAGTTAGATTACCCAGTTACAGAGCAGCACATGTAACCTATAGTCCTGAGCTAGATAACCCAAGTACAGTTCAAGACGTTCGGCCAGCTGTAAGCAACTTGAAGCAAGGAAAGGCCTCTGGGTTAGATCGAATTTATGGAAAACTTCTTAAATATTCCAAAAATATTGTTACATTGTTTCTTACAAGATCATTTCACAAACTGTACGATACGAACGTTTTCCCATCAGACTGTTTCAAATACGTTATTATACTAACGTTCAAAAAAAGTGAC
>JABMCL010001087.1:702500-705000 GCA_018857735.1 Alviniconcha marisindica | reverse complement strand
TTTATTTTCCCTTCCTAACATTACATATCAAATTCTCCCTGCCCCCTACAACCAACACCAACACGTCTGTTCCACCCTTGTCTTCATCTTCTTCTTGTTATTATTCACGGGCTCCTGTTCTCCGTCCCTCTTCCTCTCCTTCTCCTCTTCCATTTATATGCATCCTCTTCCTCTTCCTTTCCATCTTCTCGTCCTCTTTCGTATTCACTTCCTTCTCGTCCTCCTCTTCTTCTTCTCCTCCTCCTTCTTCTCCATTTCCTCCTCCTCCTCTTCCTACTCTCCCTCCTCCTCCTTCTTCTACTTCTTTTTTCTTCTTCTTCAGTTTCCTTCTGCGCTTCCTTCTCCTCCTCCTCCGTCGCTGCCTCCTCCTCCTTCTCCTCTTTCTCCTTCTTCTTTGCCTCTTCCTAATTCGCTTCCTCCTCCTCTTCCTCCTCATCCTTCTCCTCCTCTTTCTCCTTCTTCTTTGCCTCCTCCTCCTTCGCTTCCTCCTCCTCCTCTTCCTCCTCCTCTTCCTCTTCCTCTTTCTTCTTCTTTTTCTTTGCCTCCTCCTTCTTCGCTTCCTCCTCCTCCTCCTCTTTCCCCTTCTTCTTCTTTGCCTCCTCCTTCTTCTCTTCCTCCTCCTCTTCCTCCTCTTCTTTCTTCTTCTTCTTCTTTGCCTCCTCCTTCTTCGCTCCCTCCTCCTTCTCCTCTTTCTCCTTCTTCTTCTTTGCCTCCTCCTTCTCCGCTTCCTTCCGAAGCATTCTATAGGAATCTGAAGCGCGGGTCTCAATCATTGAATGACTAATTTTTCGTATCCTCTAACCGTCCTGCCTGCCTTGCTGCCGAATCTGACGACGACGACACTTCACAAGGCAGTCTGACGGAACCACGGAAGACGTTTCGACAGCCACAGAAAGACCTTCAGGCCAAAAAGCTGCACCGTGAGAACTCTTGTAGACGTTGGTTGTCTTCCGAGTAGCCTTTTCTCACAGGGTGAATGAACAGGCTGAATTGCCTCGATCGTCATGTTAATTCCCACCGCCCCCCTTCTCGCCAGCTTTCGAGCTCGAAGAGGATGTTAAAAAGGGCGCCCGTCGGGTTTGAAGTACCCAGTGGTAAACTTGTGAATAGTCTTTGGGAAACGGCGGTATGTACAGGGGGGAATATGTGGCTTAGCTCCTCTAATTGTTTTTACCTTCTCCGAATTGCGACTTTGTTTACTTTTTAATCATACATTACACAACAACAACAACAAAACCGAGGTCGGATGTCACAGAAATAGAAATTGAGATATTCTAAAATGTTGCCTCTTTTATCACCGGGTTATAGTTTTTGCATGCTAAGCCTATTGCCAGAAATTCGACCTTAATTTCGACCTTCATTCCATTTCATTATAATCACCAATCCTCTTCACATAAAAAAATTGCTTCGTGCTTACAATGACGGGTGGATCAAACATTTGTTTGTGATCTGATGAAGTTTAATGTTTCGATCACACAAAATCATTTTGCGATTGACAGGACAGTGTCCGAATCGACTACGTGTGTGTATTCTTTATTGGTATTATGTGTGTGTGTGTGTGTGTGTGTGTGTGTGTGTGTGTGTGTGTGTGTGTGTGTGTGGTGTGTGTGTGTGTGTGTGTGTGTGTGTGTGGTGTGTGTGTGTGTGTGTGTGTGTGTGTGTGTGTGTGGTGTGTGGTGGTGTGTGTGTGTGTGTGTGTGTGTGTGTGTGTGGTGTGTGGTGTGTGGTGAGTGATGTGTGTGCGGTAGTAGTTGCCTGTCCAAGTGCGTGCACGCGCGCCGGCGACGCCGTCACGCACGCACGCACACACCACCACCACACACCACACACACACACAAACACACACACACACACACCACACACACACACACACACCACACACACACTGGGGCAAGAAGGAATTTCCGTACAGGAAGTAATTAGGAGTCTTGGTGCAAATCGTGGTAGAACTAATAATGATCGCAAGGTTGCTACGTTTAAAGAGGAGGGGGGGGGGGATCTATTTTTGTTCGAACATGATACAGCAGGCACGAGTTCGATGCTAAAAGAAAATGAATATTATTTGGTGTTGAAAGAAAACGAATGCTCGATACTGAAATTGAATGAATTCCCCACGCAAAACGCCCGCTTTCATAGGAATTCGATGTTTTCAAATGCATTGTCTTTTTGTGTGTTCCCCCCCCCCCTTCCCCCGCGCACCCTCCCCCCTCCCTCCCCCCTTTGTTATGTTGGTTTTTTGAACTTGTTATCGGTGTCTTTTTTGCTTTGTCTAATTCTCCATCGTGCTTACTGTATGCCTTACATACATTTTTTGAAGATATTTGAAACCGAGACTAAACCGAGAGCCTAATTCGATCAAAGTAGCAGAAGTAAATACAGGATGAAAAATGAGATAAGAAAGCTAATGCAAACCATTTGGAAAACATCGACCAGGAGCCCAACAAATGTACAATTTGAGAGGAGAGACAACCCCATGCACACTTCCCCTTCTTCAAGGACC
>JABMCL010001087.1:685000-700000 GCA_018857735.1 Alviniconcha marisindica | reverse complement strand
GCGTGGCGTCCAGTTGATAGGCACTGTGCACTACACGCCTTTCTGCAAGAGCTGCAGAGGCTCCCCATTTCAGAGCGCATTAACAGAATTATATGCTGCTCAAAGTATGTTTCGTCGTCTAAGCTGTAGAAGAGATCAAATTAAAGCCGTACGATCAATGGTTTTGCTTTAAAATATTCCCTTCATTATTTAAAAAGAAACTGTATGGCTGTCTGCACACACCAACAAATGCACTGGCTTCTCGGTGTTGCAAAGTAAAGGTGTGCAAGAATTTTATTTTAAAATGCTCCATTGAGTTTATGACTGGCTGCACACACAAAAACAAATTGTCCTAACTCTCCTATTTTGCACGCACGCCACGTATGTTTTTTCCCCCTCCCTCTTTAGTCAGAACTCCCGTCCCAGACATCTTCACTATCCAGTTGTATCATCCTAGTTGTGTCTCTATGGGTGGTTGTGTGTGTGCGTGTGTCGGGGGGGGGGGGGGGGGGGGGGGCTGGATCAGTGTGTGTACTGGTTTGCACTATGCACACTTACTCGATCCTTCTTGCCGCCAGGGTGCTGGTGGAGGGGAGTGGAGGGGGGGTGGGGGCTTTTTCTTTCTCCAGTGAGAGAGAGAGAGAGAGAGAGAGAGAGAGAGAGAGAGAGAGAGAGAGAGAGAGAGAGAGAGATTAAAAAAGAAGAATGTTCGAAAAATTCTTAGTTCCCTGGGTTGTAGTTGGAATCGCGTGTGTGGGTCCTCTTCCTTGTGCTGACCTCAACAATGGGGTGATGACCATACAGGCTCCATTGTGACGTCTGTTTGGCTGCGGAGCTGATGTTTAGCTCGGCGGTGGGTCCGCCATCCACTCTAACTTCATGGTGCAGACGGGACGTCCGCTAGCACGGATGTCTCCTCCCTCACAACCAGACTGACGATATTTGTTGGGTACCCTCACCACCAGACTGACGGTACTTGGTGGGTACCCTCACCACCAGACTGACGATACTTGGGTACCCTCACCACCAGCCTGACAGTACTTGGGTACCCTCACCACCAGACTGACGATACTTGGGTACCCTCACCACCAGACTGACGATACTTGGTGGGTACCCTCACCACCAGACTGACGATACATGTTGGATACCCTCACCACCACAATGGCGGTACTTGTTGGGTACTCTCACCACCAGACTGACGATACTTGTTGGGTACTCTCACCAGCAGACTGACGATACTTGGGTACCCTCATCACCAGACTAACGATACTTGTTGGGTACCCTCACCGCCACAATGACGATGCTTGTTGGGTTACCATCACCACCCAACCGATAATATTTGGGTACCCTCACCACCAGACTGACGGTACTTGGTGGGTACCCTCACCACTAGACTGACGATACTTAGGTACCCTCACCACCACACTGACGATACTTGGGTACCCTCACCACCAGACTGATGATACTTGGGTACCATCACCACCAGACTGACGGTACTTGGTGGGTACCCTCACCACCAGACTAACGGTACTTGTTGCGTACGCACACCCAGATTGGCGATACTTGGGTACTCTCACCACCAGACTGACGGTACCTGTTGGGTACCCTCACCACCAGACTGACGATACTTGGGTACCCTCACCACCAGACTGACAGTACTTGTTGGGTACCCTCACCACCAGACTGACGGTACTTGTTGGGTACCCTCACCACCAGACTGACGATACTTGTTGGGTACCCTCACCACGAGACTGACGGTACTTGGGTACCCTCACCACCAGACTGACGGTACTTGTTGGGTACCCTCACCACCAGACTGACGATACTTGGGTACCCTCACCACCAGACTGACGGTACTTGTTGGGTACCCTCACCAGCAGACTGACGGTACTTGTTGGGTACCCTCACGACCAGACTGACGGTACTTGGTGGGTACTCTCACCAGCAGACTGACGGTACTTGTTGGGTACCCTCACCACGAGACTGACGGTACTTGATGGATACTCTCACCACCAGACTGACGACACTTGTTGGGTACCCTCACGACCACAATGACGGTACTTGGTGGGTACTCTCACCACCAGACTGACGGTACTCTTTGAATACCGGACAAAGTCAAGCTCCTCTGCGCGTTTTCACGCACCCCCCTTAAGCAAGAACGCTGGGTGCCCCATGCTGTAGTGTGAGGCCGGAGCACCACGGAAAGCCGTCCTTGTGTCGTGGTGCCGTTCCCACAAGGGTGGCGGGATAGACAGCGGCTCCAGTCAGTCGGCTGTTTGCTTATTCTCCTCCGCCCCCGGCGGTCTGTTCCGGGCTGTCGCTGCCGCTTGATCGTCAAGGGGGGAGCTGTTGCGTTGTAGTCCCGGGCTGGGTGGGTTGAGGGGGTGTTAAGGCAGAAGTCTGACTAGCCAGCCGTCGCCTTCTTGTCCTCAGAGCTCATTAGCTGTGTGAAAGTCGAGGTGACCGTCCTGGGCTTCCGTCCCTAATAAGCCTACGGTTTCTGTGGACGTAAAGCAACATTTCAACAACCCAAATAAGCAGAGCTCAGGAGCTGTGTGAAAGTCGAGGTGGACGTCCTGGGCTCCCGTCCCTAAAAAGCCTACGGTTTCTGGGGACGTAAAGCAGCACTTCAACAACAAGTTCTTGTCTGTTTGTCTTCCCAGCAGGGCGTCTTTTGGCCGCTGAGTGTCGTTTCGCCCGTTCGCTCAGGCAGTAAACACCAGTGACAGTCAGTCTACTTCGAAACATCTCCGGATCCACATCCTGCTGTCTGTTTTTGCATCCGGTCCAACCTCCGTGACTGGTTTTTATTTATTTCATTTTTCCTTATAATTATATCGCCTAATATGCGATGAGGAATGTTCCTTGGGAGTAGCTGCATGGGAATATAATTATATGCATGTCGGGATGAGCATTATCAGAGCGACGCCTCTAGATCCTGCACGGGTGTAGGGACAAAAATCATTTTTCAACTTCAGTTAGACTTTTCTTTTCTACTTAATGATTCTGATCATACGTCCCGACGACACACGGTTTCTGTGGGACGATTCCATGTACAGTAGAAGACAAAATCAAAATGTCAAATGACGAATTGGAGTTTCGTCAAAAAAGAAAATGTCCACGTGTATGATTATGATGAAACTCCAATTCTTCATTTGACTTTTTGATTTTGTCTTCTACTGTACAAGGACTAATCCCACAGAAAACCGCGTGTCGTCGGGACATTTTAAGCCCCCACTCCCCCCCCCCCCCCCCCCCCCCCCAAAAAAAAAAAAAAGAAGAAAAAAAAAGAAGAAGAAGAAAACGAATATGAGGAAAAGAAAGAAGCAATTTTGAAGTATGTGCAGTTTGAAAACTGTATACTGGCCCCTTACGGTAAATTAATGCAGCTTTGACTATAGAGGGTGGGACGGGCACATTAACGTGCACTTTCTTGGTCTGCAGTGTTATATAGTGAAAGGGTACATTTTCAAAGAGGATTTTGTTTGTATGTTTGCTTTCATTTGTTGTTTGGAGGTATTTTGTTTCCGTTTGTTCGTTTGTGTGTGTGTGTGTGTGTGTGTGTGTGTGTGTGTGTGTGTGTGTGTGTGTGTGTGTGTGTGTGTGTGTGTGTGTGTGTGTGTGTGTGTGTGTGTGTGTGTGTGTGTGTGTGTGTGTGTGTGTGTGTGTGTGTGTGTGTGTGTGTTTCTACTTCTTTTCCTTGGGAGAGAGGAGGGGGCTTGGGGCGGGGGTGTATCGATGGTGCAATATTTGGAAAGGCACATTTGAATGGGCCATATCTTGTTGAATGGAGAGCGAAAGACTTGGAAGGGCAAAGCAACGTGTCGTGTTTTGGGCGTGTGAAACGGGACTGATCTGGCAGCTAGAGCACAACAAAACGCACAGCCTAGTCTGTGGAGGATGTAAGATACTCGGAAGGTGGGCTTATAATGGCAACAAGCATTCAAAACTGCCCAACTGGCACTCATTTTGAGACGGCTTCGTGCTGGAAAAGCAATGAGCTGTCAAGGTTGATCTTTGTTCAGCTGTTCAAAGCGAGACGCTATTGGCAACATTGTGAAGCTCCCTTCATTGATTTGGCGCCAACCAGTCGTCTTCATTTTGAGGCTTTCCATTTGTGTAAATGATTTCCTTTGAGACACAGAAGTAGCTGCTCTTGGAACCAGAGTTCTAGCAAACGAGTGGTTCCTTGTGTGGATTGCGTTAGTATTTTCTACAATACGCCCAAATTACAGTCTTCATTTTTACTTGAGAAATAAATAGAGAGAAAGCGTACCATCGTAGCGTACCGTCATACCGCCTGTCGGTCAGCTTGTCGAATCGTCCACAAAACCTCCCTAAGAACAAAACCTAGTTGAGAGAAAGATTTTTTTTAAAGAAGAAATTCTTTACTATAAGTATCACAGTTGTTAGCAAAGGTTAATGCAGAAAAGAAAAGGTATGTCAGAAAGGGGTAAAAAAGAAGAAGGAAAAAACAGAAGACAAAAAAAGGAGGAAAACTACAGGCATCTAGCTGCTTCGTCTAGCCTCCAACACCGCATTCAAGTCACGAAGAAAAATATATAATTCCCCTGGAATCAGTTTACCCACAAATCGCGCTCAGAGGCTTTATGCTGGAGAACCTTCAACCCATTGGCTGAACAAATAGCCTATAGTGGCCTGATAAAATTACCGACAATTTGGTGCAATATTAGTGGCTGGTTCCCGCATGACGACTTCATTACAGCTTTTGATGTACAACGGGAAACAGCATGATGTACGCAGTTTGAATTCTCTTGCTCTAGACCCCAAGGTTAGATTGAACCGCCTCACTCTGTTAAACACTGTGCAGTCGTTTCTTGTTTCAAAAGCAATCTCAAAACCTTTCTCACAATATTCTGTCTCACAATTGTTTTTCTTCTTCTGTAATCATGACTTGTTCTTTTTATCCATCTCTCCCAAACTCATCCCCGACTCCGTGTGTGTGTGTATGTGCGTGCGTGCGTGTGTGCGTGCGTGCGTGCGTGCGTGTGTGTATGTGTGTGTGTGTGTGTGTGTGTGTGTGTGTGTGTGTGTGTGTGTGTGTGTGTGTGTGTGTGTGTGTGTGTGTGTGTGTGTGTGTGTTTGTGCGCGTTGTTGTTGTTGTTTCTTTGTTAATTGATTCTCGAATGCATATACAATTTGTTTCTGCGTCATAATTCTCAGCCCCTGGACGGAGACCAGAATAAGAACGTAATTCCTAGATCTCCTGAGGACGGTCCCCGAGCTCTGGTGTTGTGCAATCAGGTCAGACAATGTAAGGTCAGCAACACTCTCATATGTATTGTTTATGTCAAGACAATTCTGCTCTGTCTCCTCGTGGTCTCACAGGGGCTATAGAATTTGACCTGGTGGTCGCTTAATTCCACGTGCAGGCATAATGGTGGTTGCATGGTCCTTGTAGGTTTATGCAGCATCTTAAAAAATACTCATGTGGGTGATTTTAATTCTGGAAATGTTCTTGTGTTTGAATAAACATCGAGCATTGTGTTTGTTCTTGACAAGCACTTTTTGTAGTCTATAATATTATTATGCTTTTGTTTCCGAGGTCGTATTTTACCATTGACTGCAGGCTGCTCCGGCTTTGTCCGTTAATCTATATTATTATTACTGTCGACCTCGTCGTTCTTCTTCTGGCTTTTCTTGTTATTTCCTTATAATTTATTTCCTCTCCTATTAATTTTGTGTCTTTTTTTCTTTTCTTTCTTTCTCTTCTGGCTCTTCTTGTTTTTGCCTTTACTTGTTTTCGTTCTTCATTTTACTCTTCTTGTTTGTCTCTTTTTATCATTGTTGCTGTTGTTGCTGTTGATGTTGTTGTTGTTGTTGTTGTTGTTGTTGTTGTTGGTTGTTGTTGTTCTTCTTCTTCTTCTTCTTCTTCTTCTTCTTCTTCTTCTTCTTCTTCTTCTTCTTCTTCTTCTTCTTCTTCTTCTTCTTCTTCTTCTTCTTCTTCTTTTGCTTCTGCTTTGTGAGGTGACCCTTTTCGGTTGAAGGGACGTTAGGCTCCAAGACCTAACTCTTCTTGCCCTTGCTCTTGTTCTTCTTCTTCTTCTTCTTCGATGGCGAAATTTTGGATGTGTTCTTGTTCTTGTTTTTGTTCTTGTTCTTGTTCTTGTTCTTCTTTCGATGGCGAAATCTCGGATGAGCTCATCCCCTTCTCAGACTTAAAGTCTCGTGTAAATAAATATGCGTTAGAGCTTCGGCAGTCAGAGTGGGACGAGTTCTGAAAATAAACTGCATAATATATTTCCAAATTTACTGTTTTTCCTCGGACAAACAGTAAAATAAGAGACTGTCATATCGCGATTGCACTCTGGTCATTCTTATGTTACTCATTCCTTTTTCTAGGAGCCAACAATTTGCATCGGATATGATGAAAGATTGACTAGAGAACATATTTTACTTGCTTGTTCTGACTTTACTGAAATAAGAGAGCTCCATTTTACAGCTCAGTCACTGCGCATTGTTTTGTTTAGTATTTTGTTTGTTTTGAAGACATTTGATTAGAAAATATTTTTAACTTTCTAAAGGAAATCACTTTTTTTAATTTTAAATTTGAGAATACAAACTTTCAGATCACGTTTGGTTCTGTTCGTATTTGACCCAATTTTAAGTCTTATTAAAAATCTGACTATACCAGTTTTAGCATGTACATATTTTAGCGGTTATTGTTGATGACAAAACTGCGTATCGCCCTGATATATCCGTACTGGCTCACTGGGCGTAAAGCATCAAGTTACTTACTAACTTCTGCCTGATATATTGCTAGCTGACAAGACAACGGATTGCACCGGTGACGGAGATTTTGGTTAGATTACAATAAAGATGAAAACGATATATGACAACAACAGTGATGGTGACGACTACGATGAAAATGGTGACGACGACATTGATGATACTGAAACCAGTGCTGTAGTTATAGTTACTAAGGCCTATGTTGCAGATGCAAGCGATGGTGCGGAAGAATGCATAAAGAAACAATAATGATAGGCTATTATTTGCTCTTGACAGCCATGGCGTTGCATAGTTGCTCTCAGAGCCGTAACAGTTTTCTCAATTCAGTGATCAGATACAAACAATCAGTAGGGTGGGGCAGTAACTGTTACCGGAGAGGCTCTCTCTCTCTCTCTCTCTCTCTCTCTCTCTCTCTCTCTCTCTCTCTCTCTCTCTCTCTCTCTCTCTCTCTCTCTCTCTCTCTCTCTCAACAGACAATAACAATAACAATTCAGTAAAAGTCTGTTTGGTGCTCTTTGATGCTGAAATGCAACCAGTCGCACAATTTGGGTCTGAATTAAGCGGTCTTGATAAAGCTCCGATACAGATTGAAAAGTTCCCATGTTTGCTCTGAAGAATTGTTTAAGGGCAGATATGAACACGCCAAATAATCAACATATGTATATAGAAAAAAACAGGTTTCCAGTTACACTGAACTCGGCCTTCAGATGTATGCGTTATTAGCTAAAGCCTACATGTGTGGGTAAGACAGATTGCCGCGTAAAACATATCTGATTTATGTTATACAGTTTGGATGCCAGGGTTTCAAATGCTAGAATGCAATTGTTTCAATATGGCTTTGAATTTTTATGAATGAATCAAAGCGTGGTGGGAGTAAATGAGTTTACAGGTGCTTTTTGATTGACTGCAGGAGCAAGAATTGGGTAGATCATATCGTTGAATGTAGTGATACATTTAGCATGTTTAGAATTTTTAATAGCGTTTCGCGTTGTGCCAAAATGTATAATTTATAACCCATGAATATGGATGGCTATTTGAAACGTATCCTGACAAAATTTAGATTTGGTGTATCCTGGCCGAGCTCTCTGTCCATTATTTCCGGTATAGAAATCACATTGAGAAAGATCTGAAAGATCCATTATGCAAAGAAATAACGGTAGACGGGGTTCATTTTGTTCTATGCTGCCCTATGTTTAGACGACATTAGAAAGCAGTTTATTCCCACCTAGTTCAGTTTAAAAAATCCTCGTCATTTGCTGCTGGCTTCAGCCAATCAGGAAATTATCCGGAGACAGTCTCTTTTTTTTCTCTGTAGAAGACTTCCAAGGTTAGGGACACCTTTACTTCTTAGCTCTAATGAACTGGTTGTGGTAAATAACTACGTATTAATATGATCTTAAAATGACACAGCATGCACCTGTATGTACACCCCTCCATGAAGGGCCAGGCTCTCTCTCTCTCTCTCTCTCTCTCTCTCTCTCTCTCTCTCTCTCTCTCTCCTCTCCTCCCCCCCCCCCCCCCCTCTCTCTCTGTGTCTCTGTCTCTGTGAGCACGCTATGTTTTTTGTGTGGACATTCTCACGTATAACGTTTCATTCACTCATTCATGCCTATATGTGCCTAAATAATGCCTGTAATTTGATATCTATTCATCAGTAGCTTAGCAAGGACTAGTTGTTAGACAGGTTTTTGACTGAACCTAAACTACAATCCTTGTAGAATAAAGTTTTCGAGTTCGAGTTCTCTCTCTCTCTCTCTCTCTCTCTCTTCTCTCTCTCTCTCTCTCTCTCTCTCTCTCTCTCTCTCTCTCTCTCTCTCTCACACACACACACACACACATGCAGAAGATGCTGCTAGCGAGAGCTATTCTACTCAGCAATTTTAATGAGACATGTTATTCAGGGCATGACCCTCTGAGGATTAGAGGGCAGAGTTAGAAATGGAGCTCATATGTTGAGTTCGAAAAAACCAGCTTGTGAATGGGTGGATAGGCTGTTTTATCCAACCACATGTGAATGGGTGGATAGGCTGTTTTATCCAACCACATGTGAATGGGTGGATAGGCTGTTTTATCCAACCACATGTGCCCTTGAGCATACAAAAGACACCATCACTTTCGCCCCATTTAATGGAGAACCAGCGTAAACACGCAAATTGGTCCAAAAACAAACACAATTTGCGAGTATTTTCCATCTTCACGCAGGCTTCATTTGGCCGTCGTATGAATATTTTATTGATTGTTTTTGTCGATCGCTTTTATATAGCGCTATTTTCGTCTCTCTAGCAGACTCACTGCGCTCTTGTCGCATGTGATTCCAAATTACTTACTGGAGCCTTTCTATACCTCGTTTTGAATATACACCTAAGTGGTGTACGTATACACTTACAGCGCTATTTGGTTATCACATGTCTCTTGCCGTCTCTCTTGAATCTGCTGCCGTCTCGGCGCACGTTCTGTGGACACTAGACAACTATGCACCAGTTTGCAGTGTTACTTCATTCGAAGCCACATGTGCAGGTGCCTGTGTGTTTAGCTGTAACTTCTAACTGCATTTTTTGGCAGAATGACTGTGATCTTTCACGTGCTGCTGCAGTAATACGAGGATGGAACGGATACCGAAATAAGAGTCGGCATAGAAAATTGACCCTGGAGAAGAAAATTCTCCCACCGCTCCTGCCGGGACTCGAACCCGAGACCTTTCGATCACGAGTCCGGCGTTGTACCACCGAGCTATCCCCGCTCCCCTATTTATACATAACAAACACGTTTCTTCCCTTGTAATTTGAGCTCCTCGGGGCATAACTATATTGCTTCTCTCTTTGTCCAACGGAGTCAAAAGGTCCCGGCCCATGACCAGTGTCATACTTTTTCTACAGTTCCCGGTGTTACTTGTTGCTTATGACGCCACTGATAAGGATTGTTCAGGGCAAAACGTCTGTTCTCATTGTCGTGTTTTCGGGACTTTCAAACTTCGATTTTAAGAAACAGGACCACAAACCGTTCGATATCAGCCGCTTGGTGCTAAACGTCGATCTGAGGTTCGTATGAACACAGAGAGAGAGAGAGAGGGGGGGGAGAGAGGGAGAGAGGGATAGACAGAGAGACAGAGAGACAGAGACAGACAGACAGACAGACAGACAGACAGACAGAGACAGACAGACAGACAGAGAGACAGAGAGAGACAGACAGGCAGGCAGAAATAGACAGAGACAGAGAGACAGACACAGAGACAAAGACAGACAGACAGGCAGACAGAGGCAGAGAGAGAGAAAACCTGTTGGTCTTGACGTCCACTTTAACAATGGAAATGGGAAGCAGAGACTGCCTCGAGAAGAAACAAAATTGCAGCCAGAGTTCGCAATCATGCCGTATCCTCACCGAGTCAGTGAGTTTGCTGGAGAACCCCGCGGTGGTGTACCGCGAGTGCTCCCCTCTTCTGAGAGTTCAAAGCTGTCAGATGCTCTCTCTTTCAGTTCTGATATAGGCCGAAATAGAACTTTTCGCCATTGCAAGTTCTGCATTCAGTTCTCCAGTTCTCCTCAGAGATGAAGTGTAATTGTGTGTCGTTAGCAGAAAAACAGATTATACTAGTGATTTGTCAGTTGATCAATTTTCGCCCTGCATAGAGCGAGATCAGGCGGTAAAGGTGACAGATGGTGTTTCTGTCTGGTAGCGATTGCCATAGAATTGGTCTTGATCGGATTGATGACCAAATGATTATATTCACATCAGTTGATTATGTGATCTAAGCTGTCTTGTAGGTTGCTTCTGATTTGCAGAATATTGTTTCCATATGTCACAATCAAGACACATTTTTCACGTGTAATGAAATGGCTTTAATGAAAACAATTAAAATGAATAGGTCCCGAGACAGAACCTTGCGGTACACCAAACTTTACTGAGTCTTCAGAGGAGTAAGGGTCATGCGATAAGACGCAATGCGTTCTGTGATGAAGATATGATTCAGTAAATGGTCGAAAATACGAGTTTTTAAAGTAAATGTTCAGCTTCTTCAATAGGCCATCGTGATCAACGAGTTCAGAAGCCTTCTTTAGGTCTCAGATACCACGCCAGACAACTCGGATTTATTCATGGCCAAGATTTTGTAAGGCGTGCCAATGCAGTGTTGCAGTGTTCAAATCCAGACTGAAAAGGATGAACGAGTTAGCGCTTCTCCAAATAATCATTCAAATGAATGTGCGCATACTTTTCTAGAAAATTTGACAAAACAGACAAAACTGATATTGTTTTATAATTAATCGGTTTTTGCTGTTGTCGTTATTGTTGTTTTTTGTTTCTGTTGTTTTGTTGTTGTTGTTTTTTGGTGGTATGTTTTTTTTTTCTCTTAGATTTCGGAAGCAGAATAACTTTGAGTTTTTAAACTCAGATAGAAAAACTTTTTCGCGATGCATAAATGAAAAATATATGTAAGCGAGTCTATTATAACACGCCATTTACAATTTGAGTAACTGGTTGCTGCTGATCGCCCTGATATAACCGTAATGGTTGACTGAGCGTAAAACACCAAGTTACTTACTTACTAAGATTGCTACTAGAGAGAGAGAGAGAGAGAGAGAGAGAGAGAGAGAGAGAGAGAGAGAGAGAGAGAGAGAGAGAGAGAGAGAGAGAGAGATTGACTGATTAAACTTTATTTCTCAACGGTGAATATATTAGCACAAAGGCCGACTCACAATATCTGCCATTGCTACAACACTACTAACAACCAAGACATTCATAGTGAAATATTAGGACAGAAGTATATAGACCAATACAGGATCAATAATGATGATAATAATAATAATAACACATATAAAACGAGACAGCGATTGCAACGGACATGAACAAAATAACAGTGAAAAACAACTGGAGGGAAAAAGAAAAACATGTTAGGTCATTTACAGAGATAGCATGGGAAGGGGAGGGATACAATTCAG
This sequence comes from Alviniconcha marisindica, assembly GCA_018857735.1. NCBI lineage: Eukaryota > Metazoa > Mollusca > Gastropoda > Provannidae > Alviniconcha > Alviniconcha marisindica. The sequence goes on along the minus strand of JABMCL010001087.1, from coordinate 688,337 downwards.
CTTAAGAAAACGAAAATAATAACAATAGCAACAACAAATGAAATGGAAATGGATACTAAAAAAAGAAAGAAAAAAGAAGAAAAAGAAGCACAACAACTACAAAATGTAAACAAATTAATAGATAAAGTAAAAAGAAGAGATATATACATACATAAAATACATATACACATATGTATGCACATATTACACACACACACACAACACACACACACACACACACACACACACACACACACACACACACACACATGGTAATGATGTGGCAATGAATGTTCTAATTAGCACTGCGATGATAACAATATACTACCGCCGATACAATGAACAGAAATTGGAAAGATGAAAGGAATAAGATGTCATTTAAATCAATATTTTGTATACTTAGCACAGAGCTGGTATACAATCAAGACAAGAAATGTACATCATCATCCAAGGAGAGAGAGAGAGGGGGGGAGAGAGAAAGAGAGAGAGGGAGTGAGAGAGAGAGAGGGGGGAGAGAGAGAGAGAGAGGGAGGGAGGGAGAGAGAGAGAGGGGGAGGGAGGGAGGGAGAGAGAGAGAGAGAGAGGGATGGAGGGAGAGAGAGAGAGAGAGGGAGGGAGGGAGGGAGGGAGAGAGAGAGAGAGAGAGGAGGGAGGAGGAGAGAGGAGAGAGAGAGAGAGAGAGAGAGAGAGAGAGGAGAGAGAGAGAGAGAGAGAGAGAGAGAGAGAGAGAGAGAGAGAGAGAGAGCCTACGTCTACAGCAGCCATATGTACAGATGTATCAAAATAAAACAAAGGACGGTCCGCGTGTGCTGACCATCAATGGAAGAGAAAGTGTAGTTGTTAATCATCGAGAGAATGGAATCTCTTTCGCTTTTCCATTATGCTACGCGTCCAATTATGGATAGGTTTAACAGAAATCTGTTCCCGGGGATTAAATTCTAGGGTGCCTCCAGGAACACTTCCCTGCCAGTCTGCCGTTGTATTTCCCGTCCACCTCATTAGGCGATCGCAGGAAAATGAAGTGGTGCTTGAGGAAGGGACGAACAGAAGAAAACGATTTGAACGACAGATTGTATAAACACAAAATACCAGAGGTTCGTCATTACATTTCGTGATCAGTTTGGTTTATAAAGTGCTCCTTTTCAGCAGTTCTATGAACGTAATTTTCCATCCTTGTATATTAAATGAGATGTAATATAAAAAATATAAAAACGATGCGGCAATAGACGAGTAAAAAGACGTAGCATTTTATTTTTTATTTTTTAGGACTGATTCAAATTAAAAAAGACAAAAGAAAAGAGGCCACTGTTCTGTTTGGATTCTGGATCCATTTAAAAAAAGGAAGGTCAAGCATGCATTGAGTGCGCTTGGAATGACTATGACTTTTATTTATTTAACAACATTGAAGATTATTGCATGTTTAGCTGATGCATTCCAATGGCCAGTCTGAAGGTTGACGTTTGGGTGCTGCAAGTCTACTGCTACAATATGCAAAGTAAGTACGTACAAATACGTTAGTGACGAGCAATCACAAAATAAACTAATACGACACGTGGTAATGAATAGCAACCTACTGCCACTGGAAATGGCGAGGGAAAAACGTATATACTAAAAATATAAACACAGTTTTCCGACTCTCGGCAATACATTTCAACAAGAGAGTTCTTGTTACAAAACACGAAACGCATAATTTTATGACATACACACAAAGACATCGCTGGCAATCATGCAGTCACAACGTAAACTAACTAGGATTCAGGATTGCAATAATAATAATTATTATTACACAAAGCAACATTTCCAAACAGCATGAATGATCTTCCCTCCAAGGCAGCACAAATGACGGCGGTACTGAGTATTGAACACACCGAGTTCCTTGATGTTGCAGCGATAGCTTCAAATTGCCGAGACTGTGCCAGTAAGTCAAGCCAGCTAGAAACGCACGTCAGTATGAGATCACTATACGTGCGTTGTGAATCTCGTGCAAACAATTACAGATGCGTTTCAATACAATGCACATTTCGTAACAATAAAGTACCTTACTGTATTTAATTTGTAGTGCCATTTACACTCTGTGGAATTTATGTGCAGGGCTGAATTTAGTGAGTTTGCGTGTGCTTGTGTGCGGTGTAGGATAGTCTAACGGTACTCATGGGTTCGATTGTGTGTACGTTTGCGTATGTACATATCTATCTATCTATCTATCTATCTATCTATCTATCTATCTATATATATATATATATATATATATATATATATATATATATATATATAAGAGAGAGAGAGAGAGAGAGAGAGAGAGAGAGAGAGAGAGAGATGTGTGTGTGTGTGTGTGTGTGTGTGTGTGTTGTGTGTGTGTGTGTGTGTGTGTGTGTGTGTGTGTGTGTGTGTGTGTGCGTGCTTGTGTGTATGTTGATGTTCGGTGTTCTGCGAATGTTTCTGACTATTGTAAATAATGTCTAGTCATAAAATACAAGCAAGACTACTTTGACATCATCGTAAGGGCCAGTAGCAACCACGGCGACAATATAAAACCACTAAATTCAGGGCCTACGTTTCCTTACAAACACCTGACGATAGATCATTGCAGAACTACCAATGCCATCAGGATGACAACATACATGCATGCACGTAAGTGCGTAATCTCTACAAAAAATTTAGCATTTGGGGCTTCAGACGCTTGGCAGTTGATAACAACCACTACCTTTAGAACTAAAAATAACAATTAAAACTGTATATTACAAACGCGTAATGGTCACCAGCTCACAACGAGTGCTCCAGCTATTCTATAGTCAATGCTTATTCACAGGCGCTCAGCTGTAAAATTCGACAAAACTGTAGTATTCAGGGCATCAGACACGTGATAATAAATAGCAGCTGGAACCGATGGAAATGGAGGGGAAAATGTATATACTGACTTGATTATTTTCTATGTAAATATCATTAGTAATTATGTTCCTATGTGTAGTAATTATGTCGAAATAACTCTTTCGTGATTCGCCCCACGGCTTACTAGCTTCAAAAGACACATTAATAACTATCATTGAATACGCATGCGCGAAGGACAGTCAGTCGATGCGGCAATCAGGTTTCGCGCCATTTTCTACACAGGAATCATGTCCCCTGCAACAATGTAGCGGCGCACATACTTTCAGAGACTTAAATTTTCGATTACACAATTGAACTTAACAGCAAATAGACGATCTTCGGAAATCCAGGGGACTGCACTCGGTAAGAGCTTTCGGGCATGGACCTGTATATAATTGGCACGCTTTTGTTGGGGATACAGTGAGCACGTGGGGAAGATGACGGATACCCGTAAACAAAAGGCAGAAAAGGCATAGAAATGCCGATCAAA
>JABMCL010001087.1:660000-677500 GCA_018857735.1 Alviniconcha marisindica | reverse complement strand
CATGCAGCAACCACATATTGTCACTCCATCACTTCGGTTGATATTTAAAACAATACAAAAAACAAACAAAAAAACTAAAACAAAAACGCGCATTGAGAGAGAGAGAGAGAGACAGAGAGAGAGACAGAGAGACAGAGAGACAGAGAGACAGAGACAGACAGAGACAGACAGAGAGACAGACAGACAGACAGACAGAGACAGAGACAGACAGACAGAGACAGAGAGACAGAGAGACAGAGACAGAGAGACAGAGACAGAGAGACACTGACACTGACACTGATTTTATTGATATAAGGCCATAGCCCTTTTCAATGGGGGAGGTCCATTTTTAAGGCATTCATATCGAATATTTCAAAAACCCGTACTCTCTCTCTCTCGGTCGCTCGCTCGGTCACTCACACACACACACACACACACACACACACACCCGCTCGCGCACGCGCGCGCAGCACTCGTTGACACGAGCGCACACATGCACACTGACAAAAAAGATTCCAATGGGCACGCACATAACAAATTTAGTATATAAAAAAAAAATCATACACATACCAATATCAAGGAAACTATCCAATCAATCTTTGACGTAGCAGAAGTCATCAGGAATTATCGTTCATCTTTTTTAACCTTAACTGCAATGCAAAGAACAGAAACTTTGCCATGCCAAGTATTGATTCTTGTTTTGCCATTCATGTTGCTAGCAAACCACTTTTCTTGATCCGATATGTTCCTGTTGTAATTTACCAAATATCTTGTTCTAAGGTTTCTATAGACTGGACAATGCAAAAGGAAATGGATTTCACTCTCAGGTGTATTTTCACAGAAAGGACAATTTACCTCTTCTGGCAATTTTGAATACCGATATTTATGTGTGTTTATCTGGGAAACACCCATTCTAAATTGTGCAAGTGCATTACGGTAAATATTTATCCATATCACATCTACATAGTATTCTCGTTCAAAACAGTGTTTAAACTGTCTATAAATAGAAAACCGTGTGCTAGACTCCATATGGTTTACCCACCCATGACAAAAGGAACTGTAGAGTCTTTCCCTGAGCTCCTTAAAGAAAGGACCTTCTTGTCCACAGCCAAACAACCACACCTGTTCAAAACCATTATCACATAAGACTGCTTTGATTCGAGTTACCCAAGTTACATATCCCTTTTCATGTAGGCCCAGTGACATATTGTATGCCTTTTTTGACCAAAAGTTCTCTGGCTGTTTAAGCAAGTGGAACCAATATTTTATGCTTTTCGATATGCTTGTGATCCATAAGGGATATCTGCCAAGTTCTCCATAAACGATGTATTTCGGTGTTTTATCGAGCACATGCAAAAACCGTTTACAGGCATACAAATGGACCCTTTCAGTTTGGTCAAACTTATCCATCCCCCATAACTCCGCTCCATACAATAAAGTGGGGACAACCTGTGCATCAAAAAGTTTGAAGAATATTTCAGCGGAGTTACAGTCAATTCTGTTTAACGTAGCAAGAATTTCTATAGTACTTTTTTTTGCTCTAACAGCCATATCTTCCACTGCAGCAGAAAAGCTAAGTCTTGTAGAAAAGGTCAGCCCTAAATACTTATAAGAGTTTACTACCTCCAGTTTAATTCCATTAAAAATCCATTTCTCTCTTGCACCCAAGAAGCCCCCTTTTCGGAAAACTACTACGTTAGACTTGTCTAAGTTTACTGTTAATCCTAACCTTTGGGTTGCCTCTTGCAGCACATTCAGCTGGTTTTGTAGCCCAATTACAGTCGAGGAAAGTAAAGTAAGGTCATCCGCAAACAGAAGTAGAAACAGTTCTATCTCTGCTGGACCTAGAGAGACTCCATGTTTACCCTTTTCTAAAATTTCATTTGCGAGTTCATTTATTAGTATGGAAAACAATATTGGGCTCAAAATATACCCTTGTTTCAGGCCTTGAAAACATTAAAAGAAGTCACTTAAACCTGATTTACTCATTACACAAGCTTGCACTGTGGCGTAAATGCCCCTAATCATCCTAAGCATTTTGCCCCTGACTCCAGATCTATATAGGACCATCCATAGAATATCGCGGTTTACAGTGTCATATGCCTTTTTGAAATCTATAAATGCCACATACAATTTAGTGTTTTTCAATAGATGTTTTTCAATGGCTGCATACAAGGTAAACACGTGATCAATGGTTGAACGGCCTTTCCTGAAGCCTGCCTGGGCGTCATTTAAAACCGAATTACTCTCAGTCCAACGCGTCAGTCTACTGTTGATGATATGGGTAAAAACTTTACTCAAAATACTTAGCAACGAAATACCTCTATAATTATCCGGGTTATTCTTATCTCCTTTTTTATGCAATGGAATATTTATTGCTTTGGACCATTCCTCCGGGAACATACCCTTATCGAATAGTACATTAAAGATATTCTTCAAATAAAGAACAATCATTGGTTCCGCCACTTTGAGCATTTCTGCTAGAATACAGTCTGGTCCCGCTGACTTACCAGCTTTTAAATGTCTGATTGCATTCCTTACTTCTTGCTCACTTATCTCACAATCTAGTATGTCATCAAAAGTCTCTTCTTCCTGAATGCCATCATTTCTTTCCACGTTACTATCATTAACTGTGTTTTTGATACTTTCGTTAAAAACTCGGTCAAAGTGGTCTAACCATTCTTTTGTCTGAATATTATTGACTAAAGTTCTCCGCTTTCTGTGTTTTCTTCCTTCCTTCCAAAAATCTGAGGAATATTTGACAGACTCAAGCAAAGCAGATGCTGATGCTTTCTTATCTTCTCTCTTCTTGTTTTCTATTAAACATTTATATTCTTTGCGTTGTTTAGAGAGAGAGAGAGAGAGAGAGAGAGAGAGAGAGAGAGAGGAGGAGAGAGAGAAAGAGAGAAGAGAGAGAGAGAGAATACAGTCACTCATTCAGAATCACATGCGACATGAGCGCAGTGAGTCTGCTCGAGAGCAGAGAATAGCGCTATATGAAAGCAATCAATAACAATAATGTTAAGTGTAGTGTGTGATAGGCGGGAGAAGGATGTGTGGGATAAAGGGTCAATACATGGAGGGAGGTCAAGAGCTGGTATGCCAGAAACACGATGATCTGCGAACTTTTTATCACGACAAAGCATTTGCATATGATAAAACAAAACCAGGCTACCTACAGACATTGGCCAAAACAAAAACATATGAACGCCACTTATCTAGAGGGTTTATTTTGCGAAGCTTGTATGTAGCCTGTAGCTAAGTTAGGAATCTGGGAACATTCAATGATGAAATACCCTTCAAGTGCTTGGCTTCGACTTATCCGAGTGGGAAAAGGGGGCAAAAAAAGTTCTACTTGGTTGAAATTCGGCTTATCCGTTTTTGACTTATTCGTTGTAAAATGAGTCATACCAGGAGCAGCTTCGGTCGGGAGAAAGAAAGAAAAATCGATTTACGCGAAATTCGACTTCAGCATTTTTGATTTAGGCGTATTTGACTGTACAAGCTACATAAACTACACCAAAGTTATTTTCTAGCGCTAATTAACTCCCCTTGTTGATTCTTCACAAGCGGTCTGGACTCATTCTGTTTCATAATGTAACAAAAGAACACGTTGTTTACATATCATACAGTTATATAATGATAAACCATCTCAGTTCTGTACTTAATGGATCGCAAAATGCACGCACCAGACTTTGAAGGTTCCTTTTGGCTACAGTTTGGGTACGTATGGGCTTTCCTAGCTGAAGATACGATATGATCAGGTTTCTGGTCTTTCTTTGTATTTCAAGGTTGTGTTATTTTGTTTTGTTTTTACATCTCTTTTTCAAGCGTGGTGAGTACATTCTGCGAATGTAGAAGTGTTTCGCGTGCTCTGTAAGTCACTGCCATGATGTCACTTGAAAACGACCAATAAAAGTGCCAAATTTGAAACCCTTAACAATTTCTGTCTTATTTTTCGCACTATCATGTGATTTTTTTCTCTCTCATGGAAACACATAGCATTGAAAGTAGATGTGTTACAGGACCGGAAAATACGCTGTCTGCAGGCGCGTCCGTGCATCTTTCAGCCCGGAAATTTTACAGGCTGAGGCTGTGAAGGGGTTAATAGTGAGAATAGCATTAATATTGTTGTTCTTGTTAACATATAGTCTTCTTTCTTCTTTTCTTCTTCTTTTTTTCTTTTTTTCTTTCTTTTTCTGATCGATATTATCGGACGACAGAAGAGGCATGTAAACTTGGGACCAGACAGCAGTGGAGGCAAGTGAGTGTCGGTGCTGAATGTCGGTGCTGAATGCCGGTGTAGCACGTGGCTATTCCCCGAGCAAACGTCAGTCACCGCCCTTGACAAATTAGACCAGTGTTGCCTAGCAACAGGGAAGGCGCATTACAAGGAATGTGCGTTATCTAATGCATCTGCCGCGCTGCCCCGATCACTGAGACCCCTCTGGAATTAATTCCATATCCACGTGCAGCTTGATGTGTGTGCAATTACAGCAAATGTTCATGACCAGAGTAATTGTTTATCTGTCGCAGGGCTATGGGCCGTTCATTGTCTCATCTACACGTGGTTTAATTTGCTCTGTTTCGGAATGTCCTTGGCACTTCTCTTTTGTTTGATGCAATGGGTTAAAATACTAATGTACAGAGTCTCTCTCTCTCTCTCTCTCTCTCTCTCTCTCTCTCTCTCTCTCTCTCTCTCTCTCTCTCTCTCTCTGTCTCTTCTCTCTCTGTTTCTCTCCGTCCATCTACGTGTCTGTCTGTCTCTTTTTCTCTCTGTCTCCCTGTCTCCATGTCTCTGTCTGTCTGTGTCTGTTTCAGTCTGTCTGCCTGTGTGTGTGTGTGTGTGTGTGTGTGTGTGTGTGTGTGTGTGTGTGTGTGTGTGTGTGTGTGTGTGTGTGTGTGTCTCTCTCTCTCTCTCTCTCTCTCTCTCTCTCTCTCTCTCTCTCTCTCTCTCTCTCTCTCTCTCTCTCTCTCTCTCACCAAGATACGTTCACTCGATAACGTGGAATGTCTGCATGAGAATAAAACATGAGAACAAAACAGCGGTGTAATGTGCTCCTTCGAACTACAGGGCTACATGTTTGGTCAACAAGTCTTTGGTCTTTGATTCGTTCGGAATGCTGATTGTATGTACTGGCACGACATAGATGAAATTCGGCCCATCTATCATCAGATGCTGATCTCTGAAAAACAGAGAAATGAAATTCAGTCAAAGAGGTGTCATTTATCATCAGTTAATCGTGTTGGTGGCTTAGATGCGACAGACCTGAAATTCAGGCAGTGGAATGTCGACCTCTCGTAATAATAATAATAGAATTCGATAGTTTTTATAGAGCGCAATTTTCAAATCAAAAACCCAAATGTGCTAGCACACTCCATTCACATACATACTATATCATATACACGTAGAGATACATATAATCTGTGGCCACAGGAATGATCTAACAACGTTTGAGAGAGAGAAAAAGATCTGTCTAAACAGGAAAGTCTTGAGATGGGCTTTGAACTCAGTGTTTGATTAAATGGTATATGTAGTTATTTAGATGCAACCGTGCTTAAATTCAGTCAGTGAAGACTCGATGCTTCATTACATCGGGATGTTGGTTGTATCAATTGCGACGACAGACTTGGGGTGTCGATCTTTCAAGAAGGTGTCGGGTGTATGGATGTGACAGAACGGAAGTGTTAATTCAGCCTCAGCTCACCGCACTGTTAGTTTTGTGGACTCGGTATCTGAAATTCACGTCAGTGAATCAGGTCTAACCTTATTGTCTACCAAACTGTTTGACTACAATTTGCTTTGTGTGACACAGCCTCAGCTCACCGTACTGTTAGTTTTGTGGACTCGGTATCTGAAATTCACGTCAGTGAATCAGTTCTAACCTTATTGTCTACCAAACTGTTTGGCTAAAATTTGCTTTGTGTGACACAGCCTCAGCTCACCGCACTGTTAGTTTTGTGGATTCGGTATCTGAAATTCACGTCAGTGAATCAGGTCTAACCTTATTGTCTACCAAACTGTTTGGCTAAAATTTGCTTTGTGTGACACAGCCTCAGCTCACCGCACTGTTAGTTTTGTGGATTCGGTATCTGAAATTCACGTCAGTGAATCAGGTCTAACCTTACTGTCTACCAAACTGTTTGACTAAAGTTTGCTTTGTGTGACACAGTTTGAACGAGACACAAATGACTGGCGAAACAAACAAACAAAAAGCTGTTACGTTTCCGTTTGTCAGTGCGCAACGAGAGGATCCTTGTACGCTTCCGTTTGTCATTACGTGGCATTACATTGACCTCTGATGCAAGTAAAAATCCAACAAACAAAATCAAGTAAAGAACAAACAAATAAAATCAAGAGCAAACAAACAAAATCAAAATCAAGTAAAGAACAAACAAAATTAAGTACAGAGCTAACAAACAGTCAAGTAAAGTGCAAACAAACAAACAAAGAACTAAAAGACAACGAAGCAAAGAGACTGAAATATATTCCTAATTTCATCCCAAGGCAGCTGCAGTGTGCTAATTTCGCTTACAGATGTGTTGCTGTTCGCTTTGCAGTACGATATTCTGAAACGTTGGATATAGCTAGACAAAAACCCTTGGCCGTTTTGAATCACAGAAAGGTCAGGTATTCAAGTAACACTAAAGCCTGGTCTTAATAGCACATTCACTTTCCACCTTTTTCCTCCATGTTCTTGAATGTGGAATGTCTCCGAGTTCCTATTCTAGCGTTCTCACTAAACACCAGCAATTTCACGTGGGCCCCGCCATTTAACAATCAAGCAGTATTGTAAGTACACCACTTCGGTGCATGGACATTCAAAAACGCTCCATAAAAAGCTACGGTCATTCATTTAGAATCATGTGAGCCGGTTTGGCCTAGCGGTAAGGCGTTAGGCTGGTAAGCAGAAGGACCTCGGTTCGGCTCTCCTTTCTCTTCAGAAGTTGAAGTCTGTGGACACTGTCTTGTGACTTTGTCCCTCACAATTATGAAAAATTAAAGTGGCTCTCATCGCTGCCCATCTTAATGCAGAAGTCATTCCGGTGGTGACAGTGTAGCGATAGGTATAGATAATCTCCCTCTTCCTCCATCTCCATACCCCCTTCCCCCCTTCTCCCCGTCCCTAATAAGCCTCATGGTTTCTGTGGACATTAAGCACCGTGTTTACTTACTTACTTAATTTAGAATCACATGCGACAAGAGCGCAGTGAGTCTGCTCGAGAGCAGAGAAAAGCGCTACATAAAAGCGATCAACAACAGCAGTCAATCAACAAACGTTGATATCGCGGCAGTTTCACGTCAAGTCAAGGCTAAGCAAGTAATTCTTTATTCCATTCAAAGAAAAACGTGGATGCCACACGTGAATGACAAACAAAGGAATACAATCTACATGTATACGAGATTTGCAGTATAAGCACGCAGTAACGCACACATGCCACTATGCCACGAGCATTACATAAATAGAATATTTTACTTCTGGAAATGCGCTGTATAGAAAACAGTATGACACACCTATGATTGTCAAATAATACAAAGAAAGCTGAAAGTCATGACGTCGGTGACTGACTGCGATCAGAGGGATTCAAGATTACTTTATTATCTCATCAGAGAAATTAAAACTTGATATAGCGACAGCTTTATACAGGGATGCAGGCATTGTCAGTATTGGCACCTTATTGTCTCTGTCCTCAACGTTGGAGATAAAGCAACTTGTTTGCAAAGTTCCTTGAAAACCTTTCTCTTTTCAAAAACCTTTTCTTCAATCCTATTACTCTGAAATACGAGTGTGTGTGTGTGTGTGTGTGTGTGTGTGTGTGTGTGTGTGTGTGTGTGTGTGTGTGTGTGTGTGTGTGTGTGTGTGTGTGTGTGTGTGTGTGTGTGTGTGTGTGTGTGTGTGTGTGTGTGTGTGTGTGTGTGTGTGTGTGCATGTGTGTGCGTGTGTGTGCGTAGTGTGTGTGTGTGTGTGTGTGTGTGTGTGTGTGTGTGTGTGTGTGTGTGTGTGTGTGTGTGTGTGTGCTTGCGTGTGTGTGTTGTATGCACTGAATCTTTGTTGCCCAATCAAGTACATTTAAAGAATGTGTAAATTTTTAGGGCCTGTGTGGGTTCGGGATTCTAAGTACCCATTATTATTTATATTTTTTAAGTTTATTATTATGAGTCTCATGTCATTTTTTATAGTTTTTTGTTGTTTTTTAAACTTTTGTCCATAGCAATCTTTACGACATGGTAAACACGAGTGTAGACTAGGCAGATTAACCAACATAATAATGGTCCCCACCAGGATCAGATTTTTGATAGCCCTCAGCCCTCTGCATAGCATTGTGGGCCAAAAATCGGATTCGGCTATGGAAGGGTGCGGGGGGGGGGGGGGGGGGGGGGGGGGAACTGATGCAGCTAATAGGTTTTCTTGTCTCTCTTTTCTTCTTCTTCTTCTTCTTCCAGACCTACATATAACGCCCCAAGAGTTAATTTCTTGCTTCTCTCCCCTCCCCCTCCCCGCCAATTCCAACACCCGCTTTTTCCCTTTTTTCTCCAGTCCCATCCCCCCCCCCTTTCTCTTTTCCCTCCTTCTTTTATCTCTACACTTCCACCAAAAATGTAAATAAAACATAACAAAACAAACATAGCGAGCCGAATGAATGGGAATTCCCGACTTTTTGTCATAACTTGATTACCTTCTACATTTCCGTATAAGTAATCCGAAGAATCCCTATGAACACAACGGGGATTAGACAGACATTAAATAAACGTCAGCAATTCCCCGAAGCCAGATTTTCGATTCAAAACTGAAAAAAGACAACAGCTGTGTGTTGACCTGGCGTGTCATTTGCATAAAAGAGGGGGCGACATAACTGGTCAACGAAGAAGTAGCCTAGACGTAATTTCCCCGTTTTAAAACGCTTCGGGTTTGCGAATTCGCACATTCTCCTTCGTAGCGTTCCCAAATCGTGTATAAATTGTCTATGTAGAGAATTATGCATTCTGGACCTTTACTGGACCTTTAGAGAAAGAAATGTCAATATGCGCCAACACCTGTGTGTGTGTGTGTGTGTGTGTGTGTGTGTGTGTGTGTGTGTGTGTGTGTGTGTGTGTGTGTGTGTGTGTGTGTGTGGGTGTGTGGGTGTGTGGTGTGTGTGTGCGTGTGCGTGCGTGCGTGCGTGCGTGCGTTTGTGTGTGTGTGTGTATGTGTGCGTGTGTGTGTGTGTGTGTGTGTGTGTGTGTGTGTGTGTGTGTGTGTGGTGTGTGTGTGTGTTGTGTACGTGCGTGCGTGCGTGCGTGCGTGTGTGTGTGCGTGCGTGGTGTGTGTGTGTGTGTGTGTGTGTGTGTGTGTGTGTGTGTGTGTGGTGTAGTGTGTGTGTGTGTGTTTGTCGTGTGTGTGGGTGTGTGTGATGGGGGTGATGTGTGTTGGGGTGTGAGAGAGAGAGAGAGAGAGAGAGAGAGAGAGAGAGAGAGAGAGAGAGAGGGAGGAGAGTGTGTGTTTGTGGGTGGTCGTGTGTCTGTGTGTGTGTGTTTGTGGTGCGCGCGCGCGCGCGCGTGTGTGTGTGTGTGTGTGTGTGTGTGTGTGTGTGTGTGTGTGTGTGTGTGTGTGTGTTGTGTGTGTTTGTGTGTGTTGTGTGTGTGTGTGTGTGTGTGTGTGTGTGTGTGTGTGTGTGTGTGTGTGTGTGGTGTGTGTGTGTGTGTGTGTGTGTGTGGTGTGTGTGTGTGTGTGTGTGTGTGTGTGTGCTATGTACAGGCGTATATAATGACAGAGAACTGAGGGCCGACTCACCTTAATAAATGAGCTCCCCAGATTGCACAGCTGTCTGGTGCAGAAATTGAAAGGTTATCTGCGTGTAACGGAAAGTAGCCGTATCACCAGGACAGAACGCAAGCAGCCTCTTCACAGAAGTAGATGCCAGATTAATTCTTACATGTAGACCCGAGTGTATGTCTTGTGTGTGTGTGTGTGTGTGTGTGTGTGTGTGTGTGTGTGTGTGTGTGTGTGTGTGTGTGTGTGTGTGTGTGTGTGTGTGTGTGTGTGTGTGTGTGTGTGTGTGTGTGTGTGTGTGTGTGTGTGTAATGAAGAGACAGAGAGACAGCAGAGACAGAGACCAAGCCAGACTCCAAGCACTGGTTTACGACATCTTCCTTCAACCACTGCCGTATTTAGTTACGCCATAGGGTTCAGAAAATTGTCAGCTAACGAGCAGTTTTTTGTTGGTGCTCAAACAGTAGTAAGTTTGTTACAAACAACTCAAATAAAACAAGGCGTGTCATTTATAGCCGGCAACAAAGTTTACTCCAGCACAAATAAAACCACAATTGTTTGAATCGAGACGGAACTCTTTTTTTTTTAACCCGAGGTGGATGCGTCTCATGTTTACGTGCGTGCTTTGGCGCTAGGTTGCTTCTACATTCATATTAGTACCGGAACCTTTCGGATGGCGCTGACCGTGTCGCTGAACAGCTGCGCGGAGATAAAGAGTGCCCCTTCAGTGGCGTAACTAAATCAGGCAGAGTTTGGAGGAAGGTGCCGGAAAGTGATGCTCGGAGTGTGAGACCAAGCAAGACTAAAAAGGAGGGTGAAAAAGAAAGAGATGGGAGTGGGGGGGGGGGGTGGGGGGTGGTGGAGAGAGAGAGGTTTGAGTCATATCTGTATTACCGGTTCCAAAAGGTGTCTGTCAACAACATGCAGTCATGTCCTGTTTCTGTGGCGTCCGTCAAGGTTCTGTCCTGGGGCCTGTCCTCTTCACACTCTATGCTGCCCCTCTAGCCTCCATCATCAACCACCACAACTTGAATCACCACTTCTATGCTGATGATACTCAACTACTTAACAGCGCCTTACCGGAAAACGTCCACACTCTTCTGAAAACCACATCTGACTGGTATTTGGACATCAAAAACTGGATGACACAAAACAAACTGCAACTAAATAGTGAAAAGACAGAAGCGATGCTCATCGAAACAAGACTGCTGCAAACATGCATCACAGATGCCGTTACTGCATTATCGACAATGTAGCTTTCACAAAGGAAAACACAAAGAAAACTTTTGAAGCCATACAAATTTGAAGCTTGACTGCACAGCTTGACGATACCACAGTCCCGCTCTCTGCCTCTGTCAAAAGCCTTGGCGTTCTCCTCGACAGCACACTGTCCATGGAGAACTTCATCAGTCAAACCGCCAAATCCTGCTACTATCAGCTCCATCGAATTAGTTCTGTCCGGAAGTATCTTTCCACCGAGGCTACAGTGAAACTGGTCACCTCACTCATTCTGTCACGCCTTGACTACTGCAATTCTCTCCTTTCTGGCCTGCCTGCTTCCTCTCTGTCCAAAGCCTTCGTCGCATACAGAACTGTGCTGCTCGCCTCATACTGAAAATCCCCCGTAAAACTGACTACATAATACCTCTGTTTCAATTTCTCCACTGGCTTCCAATCCAACAAAGAATTCAGTACAAGATAAACACTTTCTGCTATAAATGTATCATGGGCACTGCTCCGTCTTATCTCTGTGACTGTCTTCAACTTTACACGCCCTCCGCTTCTAATACTCTCAGCCTCCAGATTCCTCGCACCAGACTCTCCACTGTTGGTTCCCGCGCCTTTTCTGTTTTCGGCCCATCGACAGGGAATGACCTTCCCCTTCCTCTCCGACAGAAACCCTCTCTGGACTCATTCAAATCTAATCTAAAAACATTTCTTTTCCCAAAATTATAGACCTGCCATGTTTTCTGTTCTGTGTGTCTTTATTCATTCCAAGTCTCCCGGGCATTTGCTGCCCGTTTTAAGCTGTGTATATTTAGCTTTGTATAGTCAGAATGTGTGTGTGCGGGGCCTGTGTGTGTTGTGTGTGTGTGTGTGTGTGTGTGTGTGTGTGTGTGTGTGTGTGTGTGTGTTGTTGTGTGTGGTGTGTGTGTGTGTGTGTGTGTGTGTGTGTGTGTGTGTGTGTGTGTGTGTGTGGTGTGTGTGTGTGTGTGTGTGTGTGGTGTGTGTGTGTGTGTGTGTGTGTGTGTGTGGTGTGTGTGTGTGTGTGTGTTGTGTGTGTGTGTGTGTGTTGTGTGGTGTGTGTGTGGTGTGTGTGTGTGTGTTGGTGGTGTGGTGTGTGTGTGGTGTGTGTGTGGTGTGGTCGGGGGGGGGTGGAGGGGAGAGGGGGGTGAGGGGAGAGAGAGAGAGAGAGAGAGAGAGAGAGAGAGAGAGACAGAGAGAGAGAGCTTAGATTAGTCTCTAGGGACAATATTTTGCGCTTTAAAAATACTTTTATTATTATTATTATACAATAGAATCTCAATCACTGCCAGGAATGTTCTGTCTCTCTGTCTCTGTCTCTGTCTCTCTGTCTCTCTCTGTCTCTGTCATGGCCGATGTACAATAAACAATTCGAGTTCGAGTTCTCTGGTACTCTATCTCTGTCTCTCTGTCTCTGGCTCTCTCTCTCTCTGTCTGTCTCTGTGGTCTGTCTGTCTGTCTCTCTGTCTCTCTGTCTCTCTGTCTCTCTCTCTCTCTCTCTCTCTCTCTCTCTCTCTCTCTCTCTCTCTCTCTCTCTCTCTCTCTCTCTCTCTCTCTCTCTCTCTGCTACATGCATATTTTAACTGGTTCGCTTAAGGCCATTGTCAGAAATTGCAAGATATCATTCAGCATGTATTTTTTTCTACTTCCCCATTTTCTCTCTCCTCAATTGCCAATTCTTTCGCTTTTATTGCTAAGTTTCCCCCCGTGAATTTGAAGTTTCCATTACGGCTGATTATCCTTCTCTTTAAAGCGCTTTACTTTTGGTGAGACTCGATTGTGTGCTTCCAAAATGATCACTGGATCCCACCGCAGTCCTGGATATGGGACAGTCAACTGGGGCACGCGAAACCCTCATTCTCCGATGGGAATTGAACCGCCGACCGTTCGATTTGTCAGCCCACGTGCTGTTCTCAAAGGCAGCAGAAGAGAAACAGAACTGTATCTGAATACGAGAAACCGTTAGCTTTTGACCACAACGGAGTAGTTCTACGCATGTTTGTTTCATTTTGGCAGTTACATCGTACACCACAATTATTGCACACGCGTGGCAGAGATTTACATGAGCTGGAAATCAATCATGCAGTTAGATAGTGGGTAATTGATTGGATTCTAACGTCCTGCCAGCCGCGTAGCCTCATCTCAGGGAGAACAATTAATGCATCATCATAATTAAGTACATGGTACATAATCGCTATTGTCTGTGAATAACATATAAATGTGCCTTTCGACTCAATATAAAATTACAACAAACTACCTAATGTGTTTTATGTTTGCGGGAACAGTGGGAATAGCCAACTTGGTAGAGCGTTCGACTGAAAAGCCAGGCGCAATACTGACGCCGGTTCGAGTCCACGGTTCACGGTGGTTCGAGTCCACGGGGCGGGAAGGGATTTTTCTCTCAGAGTCAGACTCCAGTGCAGACTCTCTTACGGCGTCCTTACAGGTCTCGTGTGCAATCGCATGCTTCAACATCTGTGCAGAAGTTAAAAATCCCAAACATTGACAACCATTCCACATATGAAAATACTGCAGACACTGATAGGTATGTATAGCGCTGCTCTTGCGGCTGCTGTGCCTGACCCGAGTTTCCCGCAAGGGACAAAGAAGTAAATAATTATACACATGTAGTCAAACACGTTTCCATTAAAAACCCACCCACGCGCGCGCCCGTGCGCGCGCACGCACACACACACACACACACACACACACACACACACACACACACACACACACACACACACACACACACACACACACACACACACACACACACACACACACACAACACACACACACACACACACACACACACACACACACACACACACACACACACACACACACACACACACACACACACACACACACACACACACACACAACACACACACACACACACACACACACACACACACACACACACACACACACACACACAACACACACACACACACACACACACACACACCACACACACACACACACACACACACACACATGCACGAATACACGCACGCACACAAACACACAAGAAAAGAGGAAAGACATGGACATAAAGCTTGTAACTTGATCGTTAGATCCCAGTAGACCATGATTTTCCGGAGAAGAAGAAGACAAAAACAAACAATAATAATACGCTCTTAAACCCGCTAGGAAGAGTTGCTATATGGAAGTCACTTATTACGTCGAAACTGATCCATTTAACGATTTTGCTGCCTGGCCCTCCTGATAACTTTGTGAAAGATCTTCCGAAAATATGTTTTCAATATGTTTGAAATGAAAAACAAGACAGAACTGCCAGAAAGACAACAATAAAGGATGTAAAAAGTAGTGGTCTAGATATTTCAGATATGAAAATGTTTATGCTAGCTCTAAAATTTACATGAATAAAAAAAGTTTTAAAGAAAATTCAAACCATAAATGGAGAAATGTTCCAATGGAGTGTATCCATTTGCTAATCAATTAGAATGCTATGGCCCCTGCTTTTTCTACCAAAGTGTTAAAAATAATCTCTTCTGGTCAGATGTCTTCAAAGCTTATGGAATTTTCTTTTGTAAGGTGAAACTAGACTCGACATCTCTACTTCTTTCTGAACCTGTTTTATATAACAAGAATATGATGATCGGAAACAAGGTGATCAAGTATACACAGTGGTAGACAATGGAGTATATTGTATTGCTCATTTTACGAAAGAAAAGGGCAGTTTCGTACTCTTGCGGAATTTGATAAAAAGTTTGGCACGACAGTTGACTTTTAACTTGACTTTTTGACTTGTACCAGTTCAATAAAAACAACATATCAAGCCGTTTACGATATCTATTAGTAATAATAAGACAGATGAGGTAAATATCTACAATCTACTCTACAACAAAGGCTACAAGATTCTATTACAATATTCGCGTAAATGACAATGTATGCCAAATTGTTGCTTGAAATGGAGTGAAAAAATGAAGTCAAATATATTTCCTGGAATACAGTTTTTATACAAGTACAAAACATTTAAGAGGTAAAACTTCAATGGCTACAAATGCACAAAATACACAGAATAATAGTTACTGATATATTGTTAAACAAATTGGGAATCACTGCTAACATTCAGTGTAACTTCTGCAATGACGAAAAAGATAGCATTGAACATATTTTCTGGAAATGTGCTTGTATCAGACGTTTTTTTAACTCTTTTTTAAAAAATGTTAAGAAAAATGTGAGACAGCGCTAAATGTAAAATTTAAACAAAACCGTGTATTGTTCTGGAACAGAAATAAACATGAAAACTGACAGTCTTCGACTTAGTGATTTTTCAAGGTAAGCGGCAAACTCGACAAGCTCTTGCCAACTCTCCCTTGCTTCCTTCAACAACTGATGCTGAAATACAAAATAGATGAATATAATGCAAAGATCAGCGGCGAATTACCCACCTTTAACTTGAATTGGCTCTATTATAAGCCTATTTTGACAATAGACAATTGATAACCTCAGTGTATATGTAGCTATTTTAGATTTAGAATGTATACACACGTGACATGCAGTCAATCACTCAATGTGCGTGCATGATGCAAAGCAAATATATGTCTGTGAAGTACTTTGTCCAACTCTGTGTCTGTATGGATGTCTATAATACAGACATTAATACATCCATATTATGTCTGTACCTTTCTGTGTATTATGTATGCATAACTTTTACATGTATATTTGTATATATATGTATGTTATCCACTGTTGGAACATGTGTTCTGACATGTTTTATAATTGTGTTATATTCGTTGTGTTGAATAATAAAAATAATAAAAATAATAATAGTCGACTGTAAAAACAAGCAGACGAACAAACAAACAAACAAACAAGCAAACAACCCCCTCCCCCCCCCCCCCCCCCCCCACCCAAAAAGAAAAAAAAAAGAGAAGAAGAAAAAAAGGACAGGTAGTTACAGACACAAGCAGACATTGTCAGCCAGATGCATCCCGTTCAATTTTATTGATGTCATTACCAGTGTCTTCTAATGGTCGGCACTTGGCTTCAGACCAGGAAGCACGTTTAAGCGAAGGCAATGGTTCGCGGAAAACCCTGTGCCTGGATGATAAGACGAAAGCTCAGCACAAACCAGCCTGACTTTTATGTGTTTCTGAAGAGACCGCAGAATTCCGACAGTCAGGAGTCGGTACGGGGTGCAGTGATATAGCCACGTACAGCGAAGATGTAAGAGCTCTCTCTACAAAGTTGCAATACCTCTGCTTTGCTAACAAATAATTTACCGGGAGAGTCAGCTTCCGAAAGCTTTCCCCTCGTCAGATTCTCGTTTTGGCTTGTTTTTCGAGGCAAAGGGTCTATGAATCACACTTTTCCTCCTTTTTTGTTTGTGTGTGTGTGTGTGTGTGTGTGTGTGTGTGTGTGTGTGTGTGTGTGTGTGTGTGTGTGTGTGTGTGTGTGTGTGTGTGTGTGTGTGTGTGTGTGTGTGTGTGTGTGTGTGTGTGTGTGTGTGTTGTGTGTGTGTGTGTGTGTGTGTGTGTGTGTGGGGTGTGTGTGGTGTGTGGTGTGTGTGTGTGTGTGGTTGTGTGTGTGTGTGTGTGTGTGTTGTGTGTGTGTGTGTGTGTGTGTGTGTGTGTGTGTGTGTGTGTGTGTGTGTGTGTGTGTGTGTGTGTGTGTGTGTGTGTGTGTGTGTGTGTGTGTGTGTGGTGTGTTGTGTTGTCTACTGCCTGTTTCATGTTTTACATCGAATATTTCCGCATCCCAAAAGTCGCCGTCCTTGTCTCCACAGTAACCCTTTTCATAGATAACAAAATCAAATGATGTAATCACAAGCGCACATTTAACAGTCTTTCATTGATATTGGAAAGGAAATAAAAGCAAATGGTCTATTCTGCTGAGAACCCAAGGTATTAAAGGTTCCCATTCTGAGGCCCGCAGTATGCCTGATGTTCGTGTCCTGAATAATAAACGACTGGATGTGTTTGTGTATCGTCCTGATAATTATGGTCTTCGTGGTTTACTTGAATTACTTAGCGAATAACTAACTAGCCGTCACCTTAGCAGGATCCCGAAGTAGCCTGGCACAGCTGTCCTGAGAAGTAATAGCCTCATAACACAGCAACACGGCAACACTGTGTTGGAATTATCCTTATCTGTTCAGTTCGTTTCAAGACGTTATCTATGTGCTCGGAAATACCTATAATTATGCGCTCCACCTCGTCTCTCAGAAGTTTCCAAAAAGTCGCCTTTGAAACGGTTTCAATGTTCGTCCGACTGTCGATGGCTCTATCTCGTACTCTCCAGGAAGATCGTCTAGCGCTTCCTCTTTCCACGACTCTCTCCTCCAGGCGATCGATGGTGTGATGTCCTTGGCTTTGTACCCACAGGTAGTGTCTCAAGCTCTACAACACTTCAGATCTTCCGAGAAGCAAGCTACTTGTGGGGGATTCTTTGCCCGCTCGGTCATTTTCCTTCACTTCCGTATGTCCAGAGCACTACATATACACCACAATATTATCCTTATCTGTAGGTTCCAAGTGTTAGAGTGAAAGAGG
>JABMCL010001087.1:642500-650000 GCA_018857735.1 Alviniconcha marisindica | reverse complement strand
GTGTGTGTGTGTGTGTGTGTGTGTGTGTGTGTGTGTGTGTGTGTGTGTGTTGTGTGTGTGTGTGTGTGTGTGTGTGTGTGTGTGTGTGTGTGTGTGTGTGTGTGTTTAGACAGAACAAGAAGCAACAGAAAGCCAAAAACGTAGCGTAAAGGCTGTGAGTATTACAGAGAGAGCGAGTGGGACCCTGAGTGAATCATGAGTACAGAAAGATCGTAGGAGTGGAGAAAGGACTGCATGAAGAGGTTCAGGAGGCAGGGTAAAAAGGCCAATGTGGTAAATCGGTAAATCGAAATTTATCGGAGCGGGGGACTCCCATGAAAGCGAAGGGAGAACATTTCTCCTGGGTGGCGCAAATTATCGTTCCTCGTTCTGATGGCGCTCCATCTCCCTCGTCCCAGCAACGGCGCACTTAAAACTTGCCGGGTTGTGGCCTCCTTATCTTTTCTCTATTCCTCTCAACACTGCAGAAATTCGTTCGACATATCCCCTGCAAATAGTTCCACTTACTGCGAACCAATTTGCTCCGTGTGATCAAAGTTTATGGACTGGTTCGGCGGTAATTATTTCCAGATTTCATTTAAAAAAGAAAAGAAAACAAAT
This sequence comes from Alviniconcha marisindica, assembly GCA_018857735.1. Taxonomy (NCBI): domain Eukaryota; kingdom Metazoa; phylum Mollusca; class Gastropoda; family Provannidae; genus Alviniconcha; species Alviniconcha marisindica. The sequence continues at coordinate 649,400 of JABMCL010001087.1, read as the reverse complement.
TTAAGCTTGATTCTCTTCATGTTCTGCATTCTCTCTCTCTCTCTCTCTCTCTCTCTCTCTCTCTCTCTCTCTCTCTCTCTCTCTCTCTCTCTCTCGCTCTCTGTGTCTCTGTCTGTCTGTCTGTCTGTCTGTCTGTCTGTCTGTCTGTCTGTCTGTCTTTCTCTCTCTCTCTCTCTCTCTCTCTCTCTCTCTCTCTCTCTCTCTCTCTCTCTCTCTCTCTCTTTCCTTCAGTTTCCTTCCCCTTGACAACATGCTGAGTGTGTGGCATTGTGCAGACAAACCTTATAGAAAGGTTCATCTGCTACCGCCGTCCATGTTCTCTGTGGAGAAGGGCTGATGTGTTTCGTTCTTTTCATCTAGTATACTACTTCCTCTTTATTTACAGAAGGTAAGGTTGAAACATAGCCGCCCCCCCTCCACCAACCCCCCTCCACACACACACACCTCCTCTTTGTGTTTTCTTTCTCTTTCCCTCTGTCTGTCTCTGTCTCTCTGTCCTTGTCTATTTGTCCCTCTGTCTCTCTCTGTCTGTCTCTGTCTCTGTGTCTGTGTCTCTGTCTGTCTGTCTGTCTGTCTGTCTGTCTGTCTGTCTGTCTGTCTGTCTCTCTCTCTCTCTCTCTCTCTCTCTCTCTCTCTCTCTCTCTCTCTCTCTCTTCTCTCTCTCTCTCTCTCTCTCTCTCTCTCTCTTTCTCCTCCCCGCCTTCTAAATTGCGTCTTCTAGATTGACTACTTTTATTGCAGAAGTAAACCGAAGACCGTGACAGTTAACAAGATTATAACCAGGCCTATTACCACCGAAACAGTTTTCAGAGTATTTTCAGTTTCTCTGGAACGTTTCGGGCAGAGTTTGAACTGCCCCCCCCCCCCCCTTTTTTTTTCTCCTCTCGTTCCTCTCTCTCTCTCTCTCTCTCTCTCTCTCTCTCTCTCTCTCTCTCTCTCTCTGTCTGTTGCTCTGTCTGTCTGTCTGTCTGTCTGTCTGTCTCTCTGTCTCTGTCTCTGTCTCTCTCTCTGTCTCTCTGTCTCTCTGTCTCTCTCTCTCTCTCTCTCTCTCTCTCTCTCTCTCTCTCTCTCTCTCTCTCTCTCTCTCTCTCTCTCTTCTCTCTCTAGTTGTTAGATAGGTTTTTCAATGAACCTAAACTACAATCCTTGTAAAAGAAAGTTTTCGAGTTCGAGTTCTCTCTCTCTCTCTCTCTCTCTCTCTCTCTCTCTCTCTCTCTCTCTCTCTCTCTCTCTCTCTCTCTCTCTCTCTCTCTCTCTCTCTCTCTCTCTTATTGACTAACTAGAATGCCTGTTAGCATAATTATACTGATATGTATTTAAGCACCTGTTGCATATGTGTCGTCTTGTTACTGTGTAGTTGTGTTGTGTATGTGTGTGTGTGTGTGTGTGTGTGTGTGTGTGTGTGTTGTGTGTGTGTGTGTGTGTGTGTGTGTGTGGTGTGTGTGTGTGTGTGTGTGTGTGTGTGTGTGTGTGTGTGTGTGTGTGTGTGTGTGTGTGTGTGTGTGTGTGTGTGTGTGTGTGTGTTGTGTGTGCGTGTGTGTGCGTGTGTGCGTGTGTGTGCGTGTGTGCGTGTGTGTGTGTTTGTATGCTCCCGCGCGCGCATGTGTATGTGTGCGTGTGAGGGCGTGTATGATGCGTTATTTTTATTGTTGTTGTTGTTGGTATTCAATATAAAAATAACTGCGTGCGATGGTATTAGTGTGAACAGAACTCGGTATGATTTTGCTTCCTTTTTATCTACGTGTTCTATTATTTGTCAGAGGCAGACATACGCATTTTCCTTCAAGGATTAATGAAGTACTATTGCATTGCATTGTACCGTACTGCATTTGACTGTAATCACGAGCATCTGCTTTTACTCAACACTGATTTATTTCCCCTGTCAAGGAAGCTGACCTTGTTTTCCCACAACTTGGTCTCGAAACAGGGAAATCAAATTTAAGAGAAAAGCTTTCGGTCACCGCGTCCCTTGATTGGCTGATGATTGGGTCTTCCTTTTTTTTTTTCTTCTCCCCTTTCCGCTCATGTCGTAGATTTTGACAGAACCCTTGTTGCCCCTTCCCCTCTTCTTTTGACTGTTCCTTTCTTTTCTTTTCTCTTTTTCCACCACCGCCCCGCTCTCATCACTCCTCTGTCTTGGCCCATCCTCGTGTATGGAATTTTCTCAGTCCCAAAGTGTTTTTGTTGTTGGTGTTTGTTTTTTTCGTTGCTGTTTGTTCATTGTTTCTTTTTGGTCTGTTTTGTTCTTGCTGTTGTTAATGTTTGCTTGTTCATTGATGTTTTCGTTGTTGTTGTTGTTGTTTTTAGTGTGTGTGATTTTATTTTAACACGGACGCACAGTATGCAAATTTTCGGTTCCCCTTTATCAAGCCACAAAACGACACTTAAACAACAAATAAACGGTCAAAAACGATGAAAAAATTAAAGAAAAAGACTTATCAGCCATGTCAGCGCTGTAAGTACACCACTTCGGTGGATATTCAAAAAATCGCGCTATAGAAAAGCTACTCACTCACGTAGAACCACATGCGAACGCAGTGAGTCTGCTCAAGAGAGCGGAGAATAGTGCTATATAAGCGATCATCAATCAATCAATCTTGTTAAAATAAATAAGTGTTCGTTTGAACCTTTTTGTGTTTGGATCTTGTTTTAGAACGCTAGCAATCATTCTGTTTCAGATTGTGTGTGTGATTTGTTTAGTATTTCATTAAACCCATGTGAAAAATTCGTGTGGCCTTATTTGAGTAAGGCTACAGAAGACGCAAGACCAGATTGCTACCATCGTGTGCGATATTTCTAATCAGTTGTTTGGCTGTCAGTGTATGGCATTTTTAACGTGCGCATATATGTTGATGCACTGCACAGTGGAACCGTAAGAGAGTCTGCACTGAAAATTCACTCTGGGAGAAAACTCGGGGGCTCGAACCCGCGTCACTGTTGCGCCTGGCGTTTTCGGCCCGAAGCTGTAAAACTGGGCATGCAGGCCGTCCAGACATTCTGCAAGTGATGCCATAACTCCAGAACAAAACGACTTCCAGCAACTGTATTTTGTGTGATGGTTTACAGACATTTCAAGGTACTCTCCGTTGCTATCCACACAGATTTACAGCCGCCCTAGCCATTGTTTAGAGGGCGTTGTCGAACTCCACAGCGGGTAAGGCTCTGAAATCCAGATCTGAGGACAACCGGTCTGTCCCTGGCTTCATCGATCCACACCACGTTTGCCTGTTTTCATGGCATGCCACAGACGTTTATGTACGTTTCACCTCCTGCCACAGCATCAGTCATTTGGCTGTTCTTTGCCGTTCAGCTGTTGTTTTTGAGTTTGTTTTTGCTTTTGTTTTTAGCACATCTCATTCTCTCAATTTTGTATGCCCATGTCAGGAAGCGGGGTACCCATGCACTTTGCACACACCGTTTTCAACCCGAGCTCGTTATGAATAATTCGATGAACTGCACCACGTGAGAGGTAACGGATTTAATTTATTTCCTAATCTGAGATATGTGGGTCTTCTGCTATGGCTTATCTTATCTGCTCATGCGATGGTAAGCTATTCTCGTTCAACACACTCAAGCAATAACTGACACCAGACAAGTGAACAAGTTTTCTTTGTCATCGTCTGTTGGTGTATTGTGTGTGTGTGTGTGTGTGTGTGTGTGTGTGTGTGTGTGTGTGTGTGTGTGTGTGTGTGTGTGTGTGTGTGTGTGTGTGTGTGTGTGTGTGTGTGTGTGTGTGTGTGTGTGTGTGTGTGTGTGTGTGTGTGTGTGTGTGTGTGTGTGTGTGTGTGTGTGTGTGTGTGTGTATGTGTGCTTAATCAAACAGCAAATCAATTCGCAAATAATGCCTTTTATCAAGCAACAAACAGAGAGACGTTTATTAGACGTAAAAACGAGTTAGTTAAAGGGGAAGCGAACCAAAGAAGCATCACGGGTCCTGTGCATAGGAGTTCATTTCTAATATAACATTGCTGTGAACGTACATAATAATAATAATAATAAAAGATTATTTATGGCGCCCCATCTCGTAAGAGCTCAGAGCGCTTACAAAGCTATAAGGAAACACTCATTTCATCACAAACACACACACACACACACACCACACACACACACACACACACACACACCACACCACACACACACACACACACACACACACACACACAACACTCACATACACACACACACACAACACCACACACACACACACACACACACACACACACCACACTCACAACACACCACACACACACACACACACACACACACACACACACACACACACACACACACACACACTCACAGACACACACACCCCACACACACCACACACACACACCACACACACTCACACACACACACACACACACACACACACACACACACACACACACACCAAATACACGAATTACACACATCAAATATATGCATTACTGGTGATGGATTGGTAAAACGACAGATGCAGAGATTATTATTATTTTTAAGGAGATGATGTGTTTAAACAATACACACACGGCAGTTTATCACTCGATTTCTGCTCGTGTTAGTTAATAAAAAAAAAAAAAGTCTACATTTGACAGTCACGAAAACACGACCATGGCTGCATGCTGCCATTTTGTACCCAGCAGCTTGTATCGGTGACGTCATGTGAACAGGGTCGGCATGTGTGGGAAAAGTGTCAGACACGTCAAGAGCAAACCTTTGTCTGCTCTTGACTAGTAAAGAGCAAACACATAACTGCTCCCTGAAAAGCAAAAAAAATAAAAATTTAAAATAAATCAATCTTTTTTAAATATTGATAGCATAACCAAATGACGCTTCATTCACATGGAACTGTTTGGACATTTTCATTGTTTCGGGCTAATTAGATCTACGTCTTCACTTAGGTCCCCTTTAAATGGGTGTGCTGGAGTGCGTGTCAGTTGGGTAAACGATGCACTCGGCTACCCTCCAGGGAAAGAGTATTGCAGTACGGAAATTACAACCTAATAAGCTTAGTCCGAAAACCCACCACTTCGCCACCCCAGTCTATTGCTGCAAGAGTGCGCTGCCAGTCCTTCTGGGTTCCCTAGCGGCTGCCTCTCTTGATTAGGTGTCGCGGTGGGCGAAACTAACCGCATGATTATAGACGTGAGGATGTCTTCCCTTCGTGTTCGATTTCTAAAAGTGTGTTAATCACTTTGTCTTCCACTTTCTGCCTCTCGTGAGTGAGTGAGTGTGTGTGTGTGTGTGTGTGTGTGTGTGTGTGTGTGTGTGTGTGTGTGTGTGTGTGTGTGTGTGTGTGTGTGTGTGTGTGTGAGTGTGTGTGTGTGTGTGTGTGTGTGTGTGTGTGTGTGTGTGTGCGTGCGTGCGCGAGTGTATGCGTGGGCGGTTGTGTGTGTATATGCGTGTGTTTGTATGTATATGTGTGTGCACGCGCGCGCGCGTGCGTGTGTGCATGTGTGTGTGTGTGTGTTTGGGTGCGTGTGTGTTGGTATGTGTACGTGCGTGTGTGTATATGTGTTTGTATGTGTGTACGTGCGCGCGCGCGCGCGCGTGTGTGTGTGTGTGTGTGTGTGTGTGTGGTACGTATCTGTGTGCATGCGTGCACGCGCCTGTGTGTTGTGTGTGTGTGTGTGTGTGGTGTGTGTTGTGTGTGTGTGTGTGTGTGTGTGTGTGTGTGTGTGTGTGTGTGTGTATGTGTGTGTGTATGTGTGTGTGTGTGTGTTGTCGTTGTTTTAATGCATGTGACACTTGGCATTCGGAACAAGTGCACCAGCTGTGATGTAATTTGCCCTAGTGTACGATGCGCCAACACTAGGAGATATTCTAGTTTGTCACTTGGCGAAAATAAAATATTGCTGTTTGTTCTATCAGACTAGTTTCCCTGTCTGCCGTCGTTGCCGCTACTCCTGCTGCAGCTGCTGCTTTGTCGATGCTTTGAACATACATCAAAAGCTGGCATTATGTGATAAGTATTCGTCGAGTGCCCCACTTCTTGCCCTTCTGATCTTCAAGCATGCAGGTGCTGCAGTTTTGTCTACAACCCGGTGGCATTAAGTACTATTATTATTATTATCATCATCATTGCATTACCATTATCATCATTTAAATGTTTAATATTGTTCTTGTTGTTGTTCTTGCCAAGAGTCACTGGGAGAATATCTCTGAGGTAACTCTTCGCCTTCTTGAATTATTTCCTAAGACCTGCTCTGCCCTTCCCAGTGTGCTTACCGTCCATGTCATAGCTCCGAGACGGCTCTACTCAAAATGACTAAAACATTCTGCTTGCTCTGGATTGTGGTGATGTATGTATCTGAACCCTTCTCGATCTGTCTTCTGCTTTCGATACTCACAACCACAATATTCTCTTCCACAGATCCCACAGACATTTGCTGATGACATTTCACTCCTGTCCTCCTGAACAGATTCATGCCATTGTCTTGATCATGCAGACATATGCGTCTCTGACGTGAAGAGCTGGATGATACAAATCAAACTGAAACTAAATGACAAGACAGAGGCTCTCTTGGTGAAGTTAAATAGAACCACTTTTCTTGAGGCTCAGCAAGCTTCTCTTCGTGTTGGCCCTACCGAATCCCGTTTACGACCTATGCTCGCAGCTTGGTTTCATGATTCCAAAATAGCATGACTCTTGACAAGCACATTTCAACTGTCTACCGCTCTGCAACGTGGAAAGCAGACGCATCAGCTCTATCCGCCAGCACCTGACTGTTGAAGCAACCAAAACTCTCTTTTGTGCCTTTGTTTTCTCCAGGTTAGACTTGTAATTTCACCTATCTGGCTGCCCAGTTTTCCTTCTCAAAGTCTAAAGAAGGCCCAGAACTCTGCCAATGGTTTTCAAGGCACGCAAGCGTGATCATGTGCAACCCTTTCTGCAAGGTCTTTATCGGTTACCGATCG
>JABMCL010001087.1:635000-640000 GCA_018857735.1 Alviniconcha marisindica | reverse complement strand
CGCGTGCGTGCGTGCGTGCGTGCGTGCGTGCGTGTGTGTATCTCTGGATGTCTGTCTGTCTGTCTGTCTGATTGACTATGTCTGTGTATTTTTCTCTCGTAAAATATAATCACACTGATTTGCACCCCGCACAAACCTCCTCTTCGGGCTTCAGAACGCGTAGAAAATCGGTTTGTTTCGTTCTTTTAAGCAGAAAACAGATCTATGTCGTGGTGATGGCTAACTGGGGCCTGGGTGCAGGGTGTAGCGTGGGCAGTCCATTATCGGTAATGGGGGTGATCCTTGTAATCTCCATAACAAGCAGGGCTCGGATCAGTGACAGAGGCACTAGCTGCCTCTGCTTCTGGCAGAGTCCGTATATAATCCTGCTGTTTAATCCCTACATCCTTTATAGATTTCTCGCCTGGACGTAATTAAATGCACGCTAAACTTCCACACACGCGTCGCTTCACGTGTAGAAATGATTATACTGCACGTGAGGGGATAACTTGCTTTGATTCATATTTTCTGAGGAAGGCATTGGAGGGATGGAAGAGAAACGCGGTACTGTATAATAGAAGATGCATGCTTGTCACCAGTTACATTACGATTACATGGCTATGACCAATAGACCTAGAACGACCACACGATGCCCTGCAAAAATTATGTATGAGTACATTTTCTATGTTTTCCTGCTACAGTAATTTGCGTTTCGTTTCGGGTTCAAAAAAATAAGAAGAAGAAAGAATGAATATCTTCCTTTGTCTTTGTCATTTGCTAGACTGATCTCTCTCTCTCTCTCTCTCTCTCTCTCTCTCTCTCTCTCTCTCTCTCTCTCTCCTCCTCTCTTCTTCTCTCTCTCTCTCTCTCTCTCTCTCTCTCTCTCTCTCTCTCTCTCTCTCTCTCTCTCTCTCTCTCTCTCTCTCTCTCTCTCTCTCTCTCTCTTAAGCTGAATTAATATGGATTTGGTGATGTTTGGTCAAATCAAGGTGTGGTAGAAATGAACAAGATTTTACATGTTTTTCGTGAAAGATGAATTGCTTGTAGATAGCAAGAATGGCATTCCCAAGTTGAGACTAGTGATAAATTTGATGATTATATGGCATTTTGCACCGTTCATATGAAAACGTATCTGAAGAAGAATATTGATAGGCCTTTGAAATTCATAATGACAAGGTTTCGACTGGGCATTTCAGATATTGCTGTACATCATTATCGATATAAAAGACATACTGATAATAACCTGATTTGTCCATTATGCAGAGTAGCGCAAGAAACTGAATAACATTTGTTCTATGGTGCCCTGAGCTTTAAAAGTGCAGTTCATCCCGCCAAAACTCTACCAATTTCCTAGTCTTTTTCAATTAAGCCTGCTGCTTAATGAGAAATGAGAAATATGTCAGTGCATTATTTTGTACAAAAGTTTTAGGTTGCGTAGCATTTTAAGTTCATAATTCAAGCACACTGTAATTTTCAGTACCTAGTTCAAGCACATTGTCGTTAGTTTGTGGGTTTTCTTGTTCATATGGATAATTATAGTATGCACTGTGAGGTGATAAGTCATCCACCTGTATCCTTTCACAGTTCTAATTACTGACCATAAATTTGAAAACGATGAGCATAATAAGCATATCCAAACAATTGGAATGTTACATGAGCCTGTTTGTGTACAAGGTCCTTAATAATGAGGCCTCAGAGTATTTTCACGTTGTTCCAAGTCTAGGAACTATCAGTTTGGTTGCATAGGCCAAGGATAGACATATTCACACAAATATAGCCTTCTCTGGTTCTTTCTATGGACAATCAGATCTTGTCACTCGCTCAGCTTGTTCAAGCGAAAACGTCGTGTTCATCTTGAGGCAGTTACATACGATGGATTGTGACAAAAAAACGGCTAAGGGGGGGGAGAGAGAGAGAGAGAGAGAGAGAGAGAGAGAGAGAGAGAGAGAGAGAGAGAGAGAGAGAGAGAAGAGAGACAGACAGACAGACAGACAGACAGACAGACAGACAGGCAGACAGACAGACAGACAGAGAGAGAGAGAGAGAGAGAGAGGGGGAGAGACAGACAGACAGACAGACAGATAGACAGAGCGTTTTTCGAGTGACTGGCATTGCCGTTGCAGTGATTGTATGCATAGACATTAGAGACTTAGTTTCTACACCCATTCAGTTCCGCCCAGTCCTCCTGACTGTCAAACTGCTTGTGTGTGGTGGTGTGTGTGTGTGTGTGTGTGTGTGTGTGTGTGTGTGTGTGTGTGTGTGTGTGTGGTGTGGTGTGTGGTGTGTGTGTGTGGTGGTGTGTGTGTGTGTGGTGTGTGTTGTGTTTGTGTGTTGGTGTGTGTGTGTGTTGTGTGTGTTGTGTGTGTGTGTGTGTGTGTGTGTGTGTGTGTGTGTGTGTGGTGTGTGTGTGTGTGTGTGTGTGTGTGTGTGTGTGTGTGTGTGTGTGTGTGTGTTGTGTGGTGTTGTGTTGTGTGTGTGTGTTCTGTGTGCTGTGCTGGCTAGTCTTCTGCTCTCTGTGTCTCTGTCTGTCTTTCTCTGTCTCTCTCTCTCTGTCTCTGTCTCGTCTCTCTCTCTCTCTCTCTTCTCTCTCTCTCTCTCTCTCCTCTCTCTCTCTCTCTCTCTCTCTCTCTCTCTCTCGGTATATAGCTATGTTACGCCAAGTAAACCAGCGCGAGAAAGGACAAAAAGTCAAACAGCAACAATAACGAGTGCTAGAAGAAGAAGAAAAAGACAGCAGCAGCAACAGCATCACGACAAACAACGACGGCGGCAACAATAACAATAAAAGTTGTGTAACAAGAGCAGCAACAACAGCAACAAGCACGACAACAACAGAAGGAGAGAAAGTAGAAGATGATGAAAAGTTAGTTCTTTGACTGTAACGTGAAGCCAACCACATAGGTTCACCCTATGAGGATGGCAGAAGAATAACTACGATTATGAAAAATCGCAGAATTCAGAACTTCATTACTCGAGGTTTGAGATTTTAGGCTATAGCTTACGTTTTACAATCTGTCCTTGCTGAGCTTCCGACAGATAAAAAAAATGATGACTAATACTTTCAACACTCACACGATGTTACAAATGCGTAGCAACATCAACATCATGACAGTATATATCAGAACTGCTAACTTATTTAATAGCACAGGCAATAATAGAGACATATTAACTACTGATTAAGAAGAAAATGATGATGAGAGAGAACAATAACAACAGCTACTCCAACTACAACAGGACAAGTCGAAGTACGAGAGGAAGAAACTTAGTCCCGCCAACAACACTGGGTCACCACTGGAGACTGGACCAAAAAGAAGATGGTGACGAAGAAAGCGAAGAAGAGGAGCAACAGCAACAACAACAACAACAACAGCAACAACAAAAAATCCACAACGACGAGGAAATAGCCGAAACGGAAAAAATTATGAAGAGGAGTATTGTCTAGAGAAGGATGGAGGTGTTTTGCTGGATGTGAAGAGGTGTTAAAATGTACTGGCTTGTCTACGCTTGCTATCATGTAAATCAAATTTCCATGCATTTTGTTCCTGTGATTTTGTTATGATTTTATTTTATATTCATTTTACTGGCATTATTTCTCTGAAGAAACCCCGCAAAGCCTCCGAGAATCACTTTGGCCTCACTAATCAAGACTGACAGGAAATGTTCATGCAGACATACCTTCAGCGGCGGCCATTCTGGAGAAAATAACTGAACGCAAGTCAGAAGGATGCTGTCATTTCCTCAAAAACATTCAGCTAGAGGTATTCGTGTTGTTTTTATCAACTCGTTGAAAGGTTATGTTTTGACACTTACTGAAGAATCATTGAAAGGTTATGTATTATCATTAATCGAAGAATCATTGAAAGGTTATGTTTTATCATTTACTGAAGAATCATTGAAAGGTTATGTTTTGTTACTTATTGAAGAATCATTGAAAGGTTGTGTTTGATCATTTACTGAAGAATCATTGAAAGGTTATGTTTTGTTACTTATTGAAGAATCATTGAAAGGTTATGTTTTGACACTTACTGAAGAATCATTGAAAGGTTATGTATTATCATTAACCGAAGAATCATTGAAAGGTTATGTTTTATCATTTACTGAAGAATCATTGAAAGGTTATGTTTTGTCACTTACTGAAGAATCATTGAAAGGTTATGTTTTGTCATTTACTGAAGAATCATTGAAAGTTTATGTTTTGTCACTTACTGAAGAATCATTGAAGAGCTTCTTTTTTTTTCTTTTCTTTTTTAAACTGAAGAACCATTCAAAGGTTATGTCTTGTCACTAACTAAAGAGTCGTTGAAACCTCCACACATCCTGAAGAGGAGATACATCTACAGGGGCTCTTTGTTTGCTTGTTTTTAGGAAATGTGTGTGTGTGTGTGTGTGTGTGTGTGTGTGTGTGTGTGTGTGTGTGTGTGTGTGGTGTGTGTGAGTGTGTGAGTGTGTGTGTGGTATGTGTGTGTGAGTGTGGTAGTGTGTATGTGTATGTGGTGTGTGTGTGTGTGTGTGTGTGTGGTGTGTGTGTGTGTGTGTGTGTGTGTTGTGTGTATGTGTGTGTGTGTGTGTGTGGTGTGTGTGTGTGTGTGTGTGTGTGTGAGTGAGTGTGTGTGTGAGAGAGAAAGAGAGAGAGAGAGAGAGAGAGAGTGTGTGTGTGTGTGTGTGTGTGTGTGTGTGTGTGTGTGTTCTTCTTCTTTGCGGTGCGAGGGGGAAGCGGGGAAGGATGTTGACGTGTTGTCAAAGTGGTTCCAAACTGAATTTAGAAATAAGGTTCTGAAATACGTTCTCCTCCACTTCGTTTAAATTGAAAACCATGGAAGTCTATCCTCGCCCCATTTATATAATTGTGGAGCCAGGTTATATTTTTTGACAGTTCCTATGTTTTGGAATCAGCCTCAGAGCTCTGGAAATCGTTTTCCTATATTCTCCACTCAGTGGAAACTCATCACTACACGCTTGACTGACGACGAGCGTGCTAGCAAGATCAAAGAGATGGCGCCTTGAAAATAAGGCAATTGGGA
>JABMCL010001087.1:622500-627500 GCA_018857735.1 Alviniconcha marisindica | reverse complement strand
ACCTAAACCAAAGAGGACTGGCGATCCTTCTGAGGAAGATTATTCCTTTCCTTCCCCGTAACCAGAGGCAACTGCCACACAAAAAGCAAGCACTCGGGAAAACGATCTAACAGAGATAAAGTGACCAGTGGCGGTGAAGTTGCTGTCCAGAAAATGGAGTCGGCTTCACGACGAATGTCAGATCTCCACAAGGAATGCCACAGAGTCAGCCACAAAGACAGCCACCAGTCACATCAGCGTCACCTCCCTGTCGACCCAAACTGCGTCCAGTCCAGCTGGTGCCGTCGCTATCCACTGGCGACAGTAAGTAAGCAAACATGGTGCTTAACGTCCACAGAAACCATAAGGCTTATTAGGGACGGGGAGAATGGGGGGAAGGGGGTATGGAGGTGTGGGAAGAGGGAAAGTATATACCTATCGCTACACTGTCACCACCAGAATGATTCCTGCATTAAGATGGGCAGCGATGAGAGCCATTTTAATGTTTCATTAATTGTGAGGGACAAAGTCACAAGACCGTGTCCACAAACTACAACTTTTGAAGAGAAAGGAGAGCCAGAAGCGGTATCGAACCGAGGTCCTTCCGCTTACCAGCCTACCGCCTTACCGCTAGGCCAAACCGGCTCTCAAACACTGGCGACATTCTGGCGGCCCACCTATGAGGGTCAACACTGGCGACTTTCTGGCGGCCCACCTATGAGGGTCAGTGGTGTAGCTGTGAACCGTGGTTCTCCTGACAGTCCACGCTATGAGTTACCACCCAGTGCCACCCCCACCCCCTCCACCTGTCCAGTGGCAGCCACTTGCTGGCGTTCCGCTTCTCAGCATGAACCACCACCCAGTGGCTGCCCACAGGACCAGTGACAGCGGCGCCCTGCTAGCTACCTTTCCCAAAGAACTGTGGAAAACCAGGAGAACCGGGGATAATGCGGGAGCTGCCACAAGTATCATTTTTGTCGCGACAAACACGTGTTTGTCGCGACAAAAATGATACTTGCGGCAGCTCCCGCCAATGATAGGTAGCAGCTGCATCATCATGGCACCTATGACGGTTTTTGCGGCATGGCCCAAACCCCCCCTTCCCCCCTCCCCCCCACCATTCCAGTGACGTCACCCATGCTTGCTGCCCCTGCCACCCTTCCCCTATCCATTCCCCTGACACTTTAACCCCCACAAACCCTTGGCCCTCACATCAGAGTTATGCCCGGCAGCTCCCATCCCATTCTAAATAATGATCTTAGTGTGTGATCCACATGATGCCCTCAAAGCTCATGCAAATAAAAATAAAAATGATTGTCATACCAAACATTCTTCCTAGCACCGGGCATAGCTCACCCCAGAGCTCACCCCAGAAAAGATAAGTGGATTAGCTCTACACCTCATTTTTCATCGTTTTTCACCGTTTAATTGTTGTCTCCATCTCATTTTTCATCGTTTTCATCGTTTAATCGTTGTCTAAGTGTCAAGTATAGTTTTGTAGCTTGATAAAGGCGATTACCCCGAAAATTCGCACGTTGTGTTTTGTCCTAGTAAATAGCGGTATTTTGAACCTTTTATGTGTTTGGATCACATTCAAATAAATTCATTTTTTCCCCTCTGACACGTGTGTACACGTGTAACTGTGACGTCCAGCACTTGTTACAATACTTAACCAGTTGAATATTGAATTTTTGTGAAAGTTAACGTGGGCATTTACATTACGATACTATTTTGTTGTCTTGTTTTGGCTGTCCCTTCGCGTGTTTTGTTTAGTAAATTTTTACGATGTAGTATTTTGCTTTTGTTCTCTCCTTTTGAAAACGTAATTTTTCAGAGTGTTATTGCTTCGTTTTTCTCTTTCTTCTCCCCGCCCTCCCCCCTTTCTCTTTCTTTTTTAATCTGGACTGTTTTATTACTAAGTTGTACGTTTGTCATCAGACTGTGTACAATTTATATAACAAGGTTCTTTATGTGTGTGTACTCCTTAGCCAGTCAGCATCTCCGTACAACCTCTTTCGTATCGCAGTCACGACTAGTTACCGGAATATTTCTGACCAGGATATTAACACTTCGAATTATTGTATTTTGAAAAAAAGATGTAACTGCTATTTGACAGACTGATGCTGCATTATACATACACAACTCCTTTGCAGACATTAAACACAGGCGTGAATGATGATGATGATGTGGAGCTTCATGTCCTCGGATGTCGGTTGACATATTAAGGACAAACTGTGACCAATGCCTATATAAGCATGGTTCAGTGTAAGGCTCATTAGGACGGAAAGCCCAGGACGGCCACCTCGACTCTCACACAGCTCCTGAACTCTGTGTGAATGATCTTGAAAGTGACCTTTCTGAATGCATTCGCTTGAACTAAAACCATGTATGAACGCCTCATGTTTTTATGTGCTTTTTGAACAGATACCTTTCTATTTCTTATGAATAGTTCGACGACTATATAAATGCATTGGCTTGAACTAAAACCATGTATGAACGCCATGTTTCTATGTGCTTTTTGAACAGATACCCTTCTATTTCTTATGAATGGTTCGACGACTATGTACATATGATCGCTAATATTCACACTTTTAAACTTCATGCTGATATACTCGTACCAGGGGATTTACTATATTAACTTACTAAAGCCTCATTCATCCTGGGACACTAATATTACACTACTAGGCTTAACCCCAGCTTGTGAAATCATCTACTAGAATTACGTCTGCTATGTTTAGTTTATCGACCATATAATTATACACAAATAACCGAGGTCAGTGTAGCTGACCTGAGCATAAGTGACCATCTCCTGTCCCATCTCCTGTTCGAGATCGATTAAACTTCCAAAATGTCGGGAAGAAACCATTCCTTTTATATATATATATATATATATATATATATATATATATATATATATATATATATATATATATATATATATATCATTTCGTCGTTAAGTATTTCAATAAAACTGCCTTTTACACTGACCTGCACTGGGAGCCGTTCACCCAAGTCCTGAACTGTACCGATACCGACAAAGGTTCGGCGATATGGTACAATTTCTATCTCACTGTTGCCAGTAAACACGCACCTTTAAAGCACAAGTGTCTAAAGCATCCAAAGTACCACCATGGCTTAACAAAAACATCAAGGAAGCAATGGCCGAAAGAGACAAGCTAAAGAGAGAAAAATGTTTCCCTGATACAAGAAACAAAAAATGAAGTAACAAACCTTGTGAGAAATGCCCAACAGGAATACTTCTAAAAGCTCACAGAGCGTGATAACAATATAGCATCTGTGTGGCGTGCTCTAGATGTGTTTACAAAGGGACATCGTTCTACTTCTGCCGACGTCCTGAAGAATATTACTAATACATTTCTTTCTACTTTGTCAAAGCTTTATTTTTATTTTTTAAATGCACATTCATTTAGTGATTATTTGGAAACGTGCCAGCGCCATCATCCTTTTCAGTCTGGGTTTAGACATAAATACTCCTGAAACACTGCATTGGCACGCCTTACAAATTGCTGGCTCACAGCCATCATTTGTCTGTCGTAGGTATCTGTCGTAGTATTCTTAGACCTAAAAGGTGTTTCTGACCTCTTTGATCACGGTATCGTACTGACGAAGCTCACTATATATCTTAAAGGCCCATGTTCTCTACCATTTTTGAATCATATCTTAATAACAGAAAGCAATATGCCTTAGTTATTCTATGGTCCTTACTCTTCTGGAGGCCAAGTAAAATGTGGTGTACCACAAGCCTCTGTTTTGGGACCTATTCTTTTTAGTCTCTTTATTAATGACCTTCCATCACACGTGAACAAATATATCTGTTGATTGTGGCATCTTGACAAATGGCAACTCTGTACACATCTAGAAAAGATACTTTACAAATCAGAGACAATAAGCAAGACAGCTTAGATCATGCAGGTGGGGGAGGGAGGGAGGGGGTTGTCACAAACACCATACGAAGTACACATGTACACATTCTGAATAACATGGATACCGCCATGTTATTTTGAAAGTCTGATCACGATATGATCAGTCTGTAACTGATATTGCCACACTAGCCACGAATCAAACGGTTCATGGTACACCGAGTGTCCACGGTATTTTGCTGTTGTAGTCTGTTTCCGGGTTGTAGCTTTAACTGGCATGTGCTATCAGCTCAGAGAGAGAGGGGGGGAGGTCGAGTGACTGGCATTGGCTGCAGTGATTGTATGGACATTCGAGACCTAGTTTCTACACCCACTGAATTCCGCTCAATCTTCCTGGTTGACTTTCCGACTACTTGTGTATGTGTGTGTGTGTGTGTGTGTGTGTGTGTGTGCGTGCGTGCGTGCGTGCGTGCGTGCGTGCGTGCGTGCGTGCGTGCGTGCGTGCGTGCGTGCGTGCGTGCGTCGTGCGTGCGTCGTGTGGTGTGTGTGTGTGTGTGTGTGTGTGTGCGTGCGTGCGTGTGTATGCGTGTGTGTGTGTGTGTATGTGTGTGTATGTGTGTGTGTGTGTGTGCGTGTGTATGCGTGTGTGTGTGTGTGTGTGTGTGTGTGTGTGTGTGTGTGTGTGTGTGTGTGTGTGTGTGTGTGTGTGTGTGTGTGTGTGTGTGTGTGTGTGTGTGTGTGTGTGTGTGTGTGTGCTGTAAGTGATAAGAAAGACGTTGAATGAAGTGTTGTAATTGTTTGTGTAATTAGCAGAGATTCGCTGTTCTCTGAATTTTGAACACTTTTGTCGACACCATTGTTTTGTTTTTGTTACTGCTTGCTGAAGTTTTAGTTTATCGACCAGCCGGCACTTTATAAATAATAATAATTTTACACTAAATTACTATAATTTCAATGTTCAGTTCTGCGATTTGGTTGGCTTTCTCTGTTTGCCTGTTTCAGTAGATTGTACACAACACAAAAACATTGCTATGAAATTCCTTCTTCTTATGTATGGGTATTTAGATGCACAGTTCATTGAATGTTTTAATTATCTCTTGTTCGTCAGTGCTGTCGATATGAAGACAAGAAAAGGAGACT
>JABMCL010001087.1:612500-617500 GCA_018857735.1 Alviniconcha marisindica | reverse complement strand
GATCGTTATCCTGACGGAATGTTTGCGCTAACAGTGGGTGGACATATAACGATGGATGGATCCCTGCTCCGAAAGACAAACTCCGCAGGTTTGGTTCTTTGCGAAACATGCAAGGTGCCGCTGATAGCATCGCCATATGGATATCTCCATACCATTGCATTTATTCGTCTGGCCCAGGTAACATGCATGCAGTGTTAGTTTAGGGATGTAGTATTTGAAAGAAAAGCTATTGCTTTCATCCATACTTCGCCTAGAGTCACAGAGAGAGAGAGAGAGAGAGAGATACAATCGGTTTGCTTTCCAGTAGACAAGACACCTTCTGACACCGACCCATATCATCCTCTTGCATCTAACAGATTGGGAGGTAGATTGTAGTCCACTCAATAGATATCGTCAAATATGAAGACGAAGATATACCTACCCCATCAAGAGAATAAGGAGGCTGAGTAGAAAAAGAACAGAATGCAGAAGAAGAAGAAGAAGAAGAGACCGACAAAATTACACATCTGGCTGAAGAACAGAACAACATCAACAACAATGTTAACAACTACAACATCAGCAGCAGCAAGAAGGAAACGACAAGAGACGCACACAACAAAAACTGCCGTAAGACGACGGGTAGCAGGATGCCGCTATTTCATCAAGAAATACCGAGAACACTGTTTAAGTCAGACGTCAGCCGACACAAAGGGAGAACCAGCAACCACCCCTGCAAGTCCCTGATAGACAGCCTCCAATACATGGCAGACGACTGGTGACAGTGTATTGTGAAGTACTGCGAGACATCAATCAGAGTATTCCCATTGTCTGGGCCGCGCACGTTATCCACGACCGGACACAATGCAGACTGTGGACTCCGCAAGACGTCAATTGGGCTGAGCTGAACACCCTCTTGGACTTGTGTCAAGGAGTGTCTCGGAGGAACAATTAACTCTGCCACTGACTTATTGAGCCAAAACACCACCACCACCACCACCACCCCACCGCCCCTCCTCCTCTGTGGCTTGACAGAGCCACAGTTTATTACAAGCCACAGTTTAGTACACTCTCTCTCTCTCTCTCTCTCTCTCTCTCTCTCTCTCTCTCTCTCTCTCTCTCTCTCTCTCTCTCTCTCTCTCTCTCTCTCATATGTGCATCTGGCGCTGTGAACACGTTATGTTTGGTATGGAAATTCTTATGTATAAAATTTCGCTCAGTTATTCATGCCTATATGTATATAAATGATGTCTGTAATTTTATATTTACTCATCGGTAGCATAAAGTTATTGTAAAATAAAGTTTTCGAGTTCGAGTTTGTCTCTCTCTCTCTCTCTCTCTCTCTCTCTCTCTCTCTCTCTCTCTCTCTCTCTCTCTCTCTCTCTCTCTCTCTCTCTCTCTCTCTCTCTCTCTCTCTCACACGCACACACACACACTCTCACACCAACCCCCCGTGGCTTAAGAGGGCCACAGTTTGGTACACACTACAAACTTCTCTCCCTCTCTCTGTCTCTGTCTCTCTCTGTCTCTGTCTCTCTGTGTCTCTCTCTGTGTCTCTGTCTGTCTGTCTGTCTGTCTGTGTCTCTGTCTGTCTGTCTGTCAGTCTGTCTGTCTGTGTGTCTCTCTCTCTCTCTCTCTCTCTCTCTCTCTCTCTCTCTCTCTCTCTCTCTCTCTCTCTCTCTCTCTCTCTCTCTCTCTCTCGTTTTTAGGGAGAAGAGGATGGATTCTAGGCCGTCGTCGCTGCGAGACCAAGTAATGAAAATATGCAAAACAAGAATTGTCGGTGAAGGCAATGTTCCTTGCTTGTGCGTTTTGAATGCGCCATTCGCATTAACAGAACAGCAAGTTGACACTGTCTTAATTGTGATCTCTCTACTGTGACATTTGACCGTATACTTCCTCGGCCGACACGTTCCTAAGACTTTACCCCAGTTATGACCACCGTCCCAATTTTTGGGACTCACTTTTGTTGTTGTTGTGATGATAGTAATTCAGCTAAGCATTGTATTGTGCTAACTTGCAGCAGGCAGTTCAAGAGATGTCGCTTGTATCCAGCGATTGCATTTTTGAGCGGGTTCTCCCATGTAAGCAAGCAACAAAAGGGTTTGCAATTTGCAAAGATTTGTGACACTATTTTGAACACCATGGAAAGCTGTAGAAGGTATATCGATAATTTCTTTATCATTCATCTTTTTGTATCAGACTAAGAACAAAACATGGTGATACTGAAGCTCCATCTCGATTCGACAGATTTTGGAATAATTTTTACTGGTTATAAGCATTGTAATGTAATGTAAATCTAAACGAGTATTTATAAGGCGCCTACAACTAACGTGAGCCCGAAGCGCACGAAACGAAACAAAAGTAAAATGAACGAGATATAAATATTATACGCAACCTAAGCACAACAATGTAGAGAGGTTATGAGAAAAACGCGGCCTGATATAATCTGCATGTTCTTTGTGGTTACAAACTTTCTGTCATTTGAGCATCATCGAAAAACGTTCAATTAGCTCACAGTTTTATGAGACCTGTGGCATAAACATCAATTATGGCAATGGTTGGAGAAAGGATGTCGTAAGCCAAAGCTATAATTATGCATTCCACAGTGTCGTTCTCGTAAACGCTGCATGGTCTCATCTCAGATTTGATAATCACAATAACGACCATTTCTAAAACGCAAATTCTTTTTTTAAGCCATGAGTGATTTGCAAAGAATATGGTGGGAGGCGGGGGAGTGGGTTAATAACTATACGTCTTCAAAGATCAAACAAAGCAAATCAACAACAAACACACACCACACACACACACACACACACACACACACACACACACACACACACACACAAACACAAACACACAACAGCAAAAAGAGCAGAAGAAGACAGACAGACAGACAGACAGACTAGAAGACAGACAGACAGACAGACAGACAGACAGACAGACAGACAGACAGACAGACAGACAGAGACTGAGACTGAGACACACAGAGAGAGAATCACACACACACACACACACACACACACACACACACACACACACACACACCACACACACACATTTATATCAAATCGAACTGCTGGGTTAGTCAAACTGATACAGGTTGAAGAGAACTGTTTTTAGAGCGGACTTGAAAACTGACTGTTGCAGCATTTCTAACATGCGCAAACGATCTGGCAAAGATCCATTACATGTACGTCTTCTAGTCCCTCAGTCTGCTTTTGTGTAAGTATCACGCAGGCCTTTTAAATGTCAATTCTGGAGCCTTCTGTTTAAGTACTTCCACAGGAGTTATTAAGACGATTTCCAGGACCTTCGCTTCTTTCATCTTTGATGAATGTCAACGTTGATCAGACAAATGTAAACGTTGAATCAGACAAACTGCGTCATTGAGAAGGACGGGAGTGACCCTGGTACGAAGTGAAACTCGTTCAGCTAATGTTGAATCCCCCGAAACAACATGTACGCCGCTGATATATGTGTTCGTAGAAGTAGACCCCCGACAGTGTATACTCAGGCCGGAACGAAATTCGAATTCAGTTCAATTCACTTCAGTTCAAGATGGTATATATCTGCGTTGAGAAATGCCCAAATGCGTTCCAACCAGTCTCTTGAAGGAAACCTAACGTTGCCTTTGAAAGCAACATGAAAAGCTAGGAATGCTTTAATGCTAGGGATGCTAGGAATGCTTTAAAAAAGAAAAGAAAAACTCAGTCTACGTCAAATAATGATCTCATATCAGAAAGCTGAAAACGAATTATAACTGTTAAGCGGCTGCTTTTGTGGAAGACCTATTAATTTTCCCAGAAAAATCTACCACATTCCCTGTGTATCAATGTTGTTAATAAATAATAATAAAGTATTTATAAAGCGCAAAATCATGTCCGTAGAGACTATTCTAAGCGCAGACACGCACACACACACACACACCACACACACACACACACACACACACACACACACACACACACACACACACACACACGACGCACACACACACACACACACAGACGACACCACACACACACACACACACACACACACACACACACACACACACACAACACACACACACACACACACACACACACACACACACACACACACACACACACACCACACAACACACAGCAACTTATAACATCAAGCTTAAAACGAGCAGCAAACAGAGAGTTGAGAAATGGATGAAGACAGCAGTACGGAACGGAAAACATGGCAGGTCTATAGTTTTGGGAAAAGAAATAATATTATGTTTAGGTTATACTTGAATGAGGCCAGAGAGGGTTTCTGTCACACAGAGAAAGATGAGGGTCATTCCATGTCGATAGACCGAAAACTGAAAAGGCGCGGGAACCAACAGTGGAGAGTCTGGTGCGAGGAATCTGGCGCCTGAGAATATCAGAAGCAGAGCGGAGAGCACGAGAGGGTGTGTAAAGTTGAAGACATTCGCAAAGATAAGACTGACAGTGCCCGTGATACATTTATAGCAGCTAATGTTGATCTTTTACCGAATTCTTTGATGGATTGGGAGCCAGTAGAGAGAGAGAGAGAGAGAGAGTGTGTGTGCTTGTGTGTGTGTGTGTGTGTGCTTGTGTGTGTAAGTGTGTGTGTGTGTGTGTGTGTGTGTGTGTGTGTGTGTGTGTGTGTGTGTGTGTGTGTGTGTGTTGTGTGTGTGTGTGCGTGCGTGGCGTGCGTGCGTGCGTGCGTGCGTGCGTGGTGTTGTGTGTGTGTGTGTGTGTGTGTGTATGTGTGTGTGTGTGTGTGTGGTGTGTGTGTGGTGTGTGTGTGTGTGGTGTGTGTGTGTGTGTGTGTGTGTGTGCGTGTGTGCGTGTGTGTGCGTGCGTGCGTGCGTGCGTGCGTGCGTGCGTGTGTGTGTGTTTATTCAGGTCCGTTCCGATATTACGTCGACTTACAAGAAGCAACCAACAACAAACAAACAAATCCCATCCCCACTCTTTCGTTAAAGCGCATACATTTACAAACTGCAACAGTTTCGACAGCCCTGCAGTTTGATCAGAGCGAGC
>JABMCL010001087.1:605000-607500 GCA_018857735.1 Alviniconcha marisindica | reverse complement strand
CACGACGTGTCTCGTTCAAAGGCTATATAGTCCCTTCACCACTGTGTGTCCCGCTCAAAGGACATAGTCCCTTCACCACTGTGTGTCCCGCTCAAAGGACATATAGTCCCTTCACCACTGTGTGTCCCGCTCAAATGACGTATAGTCCCTTAACCACGACGTGTCTCGTTCAAAGGCTATATAGTCCCTTTACCACTGTGTGTCCCGCACAAAGGATATATATATATATATAATAGTCCCTTCACCACTGTGTGTCCCGGCGGTTCGGAGCACCGGACTCGTGATTGAAAGGTCGCGGGTTCGAATCCCTGCAGGAGAGCCGGAGAATGTTCTTTTCCAGGGTCGACTATCTATGCTGACTCTTATTTGGGTAACCGTTCCACCCCCGTGTTACCGCAGTAGCGCGTAAAAAATCCCGGTCATTCTGCCAAAAAGCGCAGGTGGCAGGTTACATTCTAAACACACATACACCATAAGTATGTGGCTTTGCATGAAGTGACATGGTGCATGGTTGTATGGTGTACACAGAACTTGCGCCGAGACGGCTACAGATTCATGTGGCACCAGCCATGTGGATATTCAAAAGAATGCGCTATAAAAAAACTAGTCACTCATGTAGCACCACATGTGAGCGCAGTGAGTCTGCTCAAGAGAGCGGAGAATAGCGCTATATAAGCGATCATCAATCACAAAACAACATCCAGCACAGATGTACGTTTAAGCTGCTACATACTGAAGAAGACCTACACACACACACGCACACACGCACCACGCACGCACGCCGCACGCACACACGCACACGCCCCCCCTTCCACACACACACACACACACACGCACGCACGTACGCCCTTCGCACGTCTGTGAAAAAGACAGTTTAGAAATAGTTATTGAACAAGTGTGCCTTGAGGGCGATTTTAAAAGAAAAAGCAGAATCAAAATGGCGGAGTGTTTGAGGTAAATTGTTCCAGACAGATGGGCCAGCGTAAGAAAACGATCTTTCACCAAACTTGTCTATGTTTACACGAGGGGTGACAACGGTTCTTGTGTCGTATACGGATATGTCAAAAAGCAACTGATCATTCTTTTATTTATTTATTTGTTACTTACTCCCCCCTCCCCCCTCCTCCTCTTACCCATCCCGTGTTTGCGCTTTTTGGTAACTATTTTTTTACATGAGTATATTGCTTTTGTGTTTGCTATACGTATTGTTTGCTAAATCTATGCTTACGATATATGACTAAACATTGTTTAAACCAACAGAACTCTATCGCTTACTTCGTCTGACTAAGAACAGAAATGTTAGCTCTACATCGATAAGGGTTTGATATAGACACTGAAAGAACATGACTCATATTGTATCGTTTATTTCATCTGAGAGAAAGCAAATACGTCCGTAAAGACTCGCCACTTCGTCTGAAAGAGAACAGAAAACGTTCTACATCGCTAAGGGATATGCAAAGATAGCGATCTTGGTCTTCGGAGTGTATGGATATATTACGTCGATGGTCCCCTGAGCACGAGTCTAGAATGTTACTTGTTGATCTTCACAGAACTAATCATGTGTTCTGTCTCAAACGTTTTGTGAAACACAAATTGTTTACAGTCCCGTCGCAAGAGCCGGTAGAGAGATGATTATCGTCGTCTGTATATCTATGAACAGCCATTGTATTCGATGACCATGCAGATTAACCTACTTGAGGCGTCTCTCTCTCTCTCTCTCTCTCTCTCTCTCTCTTCTCTCTCTCTCTCTCTCTCTCTCTCTCTCTCTCTCTCTCTCTCGGCACGCGCTGATGATAATTATTGTTGTAGTCATTCAGGTTTTCTGTGTGTGTTGTTTAGGTCATTCCATAAAATAAACAGCCAATGCGGCAGACTCATCTACGGAGCATAATTACCGTAATTTACTGCTCCTTCTCTCTATTTATACATCCCTGCACCTGTCTCTCGCCAGGTTACCCTGATGACGAACAGTTTTACCGCACAAAGTTAGTGTTTTGCTTTGATGCTGAACCCAAGGAATACTCACAGTGTGTACCACACTGGCAAAAACTATCAACAGGCAACAGGGGCGGAAACCGGAGAGGAAAAAAAAAGGTCTTTGGCAGGAAAAACTTGCTTCTGTTGGTCCATGACGGATGCCCTTCTGGGAGGTGAAGAACAGCTGATTTATTTTACGTGGGGTGCTTTTAACCGTAAGGTCAAGAAATAAAAAATCGGCCTGCAAGCTGTGCAAACGTTTACTCACGAGACAGGTACAAGGTATGAATCGTGCTTGTTTGCAGTTCAGTGTGTTCGCATACAAATCATATGTGTACACACAAACACACGCACGCACGCAGCACGCACGCACGCAAACACACGAACACGCACGCATGCAAACTCTCTCTCTCTCTCTCTCTCTCTCTCTCTCTCTCTCTTTCTCTCTCTCTCTCTCTCTCATCCTCTCTCCGCCGACACGCACGCACCACGCCCCGACGCACACGCACGCACCACAGCACCA
>JABMCL010001087.1:580000-590000 GCA_018857735.1 Alviniconcha marisindica | reverse complement strand
GGACCTTTCCAGGTTCCAGGCCCGAAAAAGGCTTTGAGCTTCCAAGCAGATTATCTCTATTTATTTATTTTTTTATTTTTTATTTTGGGGGGCGGTGTGGGGAGGGGGGGGGGTCCTTTCTTCTTCTTCTTCTTCTTCTTCTTCTTCTTCTTCTAGTGTGTGAACAGCTCTTTAAAGAATAAGTAAAACACCAACTTACTTGCTTACTTACTTTAAAGAATATCATTTACCCGCTAGTTGTATAAGCGCACAATGTACCAGATTGAATGCATCAAATAAAACAGGACGATACTCACAGTTGCAAGATCTAGTCTTTTCCCTTTTTAGGCTGTCTGTCTCTATGTATACACACAGAGACAGACAGACAGACAGACAGAGGCAGAGACAGACAGAGAGAGGGGGGTAGAGGAAGGGGGAGCTTAGAGAGAGAGAGAGAGAGAGAGAGAGAGAGAGAGAGAGAGTTTGATTCTTTATCGCTCCAGACAAAGTCCATAGCAATGTGGTGAAAACGTCTACCGCATTAACATGAAGAAGAGAGAGACAGACAGACAGACAGACAGAGAACTTCCATGTGAGTCAGTAGACACGTGTGTGTGTGTGTGTGTGTGTGTGTGTGTGTGTGTGTGTGTGTGTGTGTGTTCTACGGAAGACAAGGCGGGCAGCATGGTTCTATAGTCGGGCTATTTGTTCCGAGAGTATGCATAAGTGAGACGGTTCAGCAGCTATTTGTAAACTACAAGTTTCAGCAGCAATTTGTAAGCTACAATAATAATAATTTATAGGGCACAATAAGGAAAGGACGGACAGAAGTGATCCTACGGAGTTCTAGGTAAGCCGAGCGACATACGGAGCTGATGTGTTCAATCATGGTAAGACTTGAATCAAGAACAACTTACAGATCCTTTACCTTTCCGTGGCTACTTTAGGTACTAGAGGAGTAATAAGACCGCACAGCTGCCAATCTCTAGGTGCCTGCATGGTGCCCGATATGCTAATACGTGTCGGACTGCCTACGACGATGGCCTCCATGTCTTCGTCATTCAGCTTAATCCCAATGCTTTCCATCCCAACCCTGACATGATGCACACAAGGCCTTGTCTGTTTGAAATCGGCAGGAAGGGCCGAGTTGAGCAGCTGAGTATCGTCAGAGAATCTGTGATGGGCACGTCCAGAGTAGAGTACAATTAGTGATGGTGAGTGGGTGCAGAGAACAAAGAGCAACGGTCCCAATACTGAGCCCTGGGGAACACCGAAATCAAATTTCTTGGGTGCAGAGGTCACGTAGTTGACAGTAAAAATCATGAATCTGTCAGTGATGTAGGAGCGTATAACCATTGGAGAGCAAACCTCATACACGTGTGTTTTTGTTGTTGTTGTTGTTGCTGTTGTTACGTCTCATTTATTGTTTACTGTTAGCTAGGTGAAATTGTTTGTCCACCGTACATTTGTGGGTTGCTGTTTTTTCCAACTATATGAACTCATCGCCCATAAACTCTAAAAGCTTGTTGATGAGCAGACAATATTTCACTGTATCTTTATTTTGTCTCGAATAAAAACAAAGAAAAACCTCAGACACCAGTGGTCTAGCTGCCGTGTCAAATGCGACAGACGGATCCATGAGAGTGAGAATAGAAATGTGTCCTTGGTCAGTGTTATGTAGACGGCAATTAATGACATGGAGAAAAACAGTTTCAGCACTATGATCCAGATGATACGCTTTTGTTTAAAACAAGCTGTCTAGTTGTTTAAAAAAAGCTGTCCTTCGCTGCCGCCGACCTGGCTAAACCGATGTTTATAAGCATAGTCCGTAAGGTCAAGAATCAAAAACCGCCAACAAAGAGAAAATCAAAGATAAATCGGCCGAAGTATGGTCGAGAAAAGCATTTATCAACTCAAGATTCAAACACATAAATGCTTAAAAGGAACACTAATTTCAATATGACAATACAAAACGTGCAAATGTCCACGGTAAGCCCGTTCTCCAAAGCCACAAAATAACAGTTAAAACAGCAGTAAATCAAACTATTGTCGCTATTTGGTTGCAGTTGGGGTGTTCTGAATAATTTATCTTGAGTGTGTGGAAGAATTATTGTTTTTAGAACGCTATCTCTTGTTTCAAATTTATTTTTAAAAAATCCCCCTTCTTATTTATGAACTCAGCGCGCCCACTTTATTTGGGAGACAAGTGGATTTTGTCAATTATTATATCAAATAATAAAGAAGATGCTCCATTTGCGACTACCGACTACCACTGTTCCTTGGGAATTGGTTTGGTTCAAAATATAGGTTAGTTAATTCTTGGGTTTTCACGTTCCGTCAAAGGAACGAGGTCACCCCACAACGACTGCAGAATGCTTGTCGAATTTCTGCAGTTGGGTTCAATAAAATCTATAGCTACAAATAAATTCAGGCGAACATAGCTCACGTATGCTGAAGAATGGAGCAAAACGATTAAAAGGCATTCCCATTTTTCTGACTCGGTGTGCCCCTCCCAACAGAACAATTCTTTCCGACTTAAGAACTCTACGCATTCCACACGTTAAGACCGAAACGTTTGGACATCACTCTTTTTCCTATGCTTCTCCTTCTGTCTGGAATTGCCTGCTTCGTGAAACTAGACACATTCAGTCAACCACTGCATTTTAAACCGCTCTGATGACCCATCTGTTTAAAACCTACCACTACCAGCAAATTCTCTGCTACATAATTGTTCTTAAATTATTTCAGTTGGCTGATGTGATGTGTGTGTGTGTGTGTGTGTGTGTGTGTGTGTGTGTGGTGGTGGTGCGTGCGTGCGTGCGTGCGTGTGTGTGTGTGTGTGTGTTAGTGTGTGTGTATTCGTGTGTGCGCGCATGCCTGTTTGTGTGTGTGTGTGTGTGTGTGTGTGTGCGTGTGTGATGTCGGTCTTGCCTGTTTAGTTTCTTGTGATTGGAACTGCTTGTAGTAATCGTTGACTGGAATTGCTTGTACTCATTGTTATCGTCATGTTCCGCGTCTTAATCTGGATGTAATTTATATTTATTTGAATGTTGTACGGCTCGCTGAGCTGTTTTTATGCTAGAGGTTCGTGCTTTGTAAATATGTCATTACTGTTATTAATCATGATGCGCGCCTGTGTAAGGACAACGGATAAATACAGGACCACGCGCGTGGTATTGGACATACTCATGTCGGGCACTGTTTCCGCTCTTTTTCTCTTGCTTGCCCTTTCAAGTACAAAGCAATTGTATTCTAACACTGTTTCTTCCAACCCCACCCCACTCTACACCACCCCACCCCCACCCTTGTTTCTCTTTAGCACACACTTCACTGCTAATGAGATCATATGGATAAGACCGATTACTCCCGCTGTCTTCGCTAAAATTCCATCGTGATAGTATCAAGTTTCCACTGAAAATTCAAATTTGCTAAACGCTTGTTACTGGTCAGAGGTGTGGGCCCAGTTTTCCAATTTACGCCGCAAATAGTCTATAGCAAAGAGATAATCGACTTTCGTAACTTTTTTTCTTCTCCACAGCCGCATTTTTAAAAAAATGTTCCCCTTTCCCTTTTAACGTAATGATGGCCGTGCTGGCGTGAGAATCGAATGCTGCAAATCCTAAAGGACTCGGTTGGGCAGCACAGATATATGAACTAGCACCAGCTCACCGTCTGAGATCTAGCCCTCTGATTTACAGAGTGACACACAACATAGTGTCACGTCCATTGCTCATTCACTGAGAGCACGTGCATCACGGAGCGATAAGACTAATGAACTGTCGCAAGCTTGCGCAAACGGCCCCACACCACACGATCACGTAGCGCAGTCCCCGTGGCCACGGGCCGTTTGATTGTCGGGCTAAAGATGCTGTCGGACGTGGGACGGGTCGGGGGGGGGGGGGGGGGGGGGGGACGGGGGGAAGAGTAAAGAGCTTCAGCTTTTAAGTAAACCCCAGTCTCCTTCAGTGTAAAAAGCGAGAGCTAGAGAAACGTGTTTGAAACAAGCATGGGTTGGTAAGTTGTTAGGAGAGAAACGTTGCAGCAAACGGGCGCCTTTTAAAGTAAGGTGGGAAAGGGGTGGGGGAGGAGTACTGGCTGGTTCCTGTTGGTAATTGCTTGCACTTTCTTTCAAGAAAAGTGGGCTACATGTAACTCCACTGTCTGGACTGAGGGGACCGAACGCGGGTGACCGGACATTAAAATCTAATAACTAACATGTCATTCCAAATAATCTGAACAGAAGTAGCCACTGAACAAATTCAGCAATGGGCATTCTCATGCTAATACGGTGTCTCAACTTTTGGGAATAGTAAAAGAACCAAAATGGGATAGGGGAATTATCACTGACTTGTTATCAGCGGGAGGGGGGGGGGGGCACTGCACTATGAAATAGGGAAGGACGGTATGCTGTCAAAATTGGTAACAGGCATGTGATCATCATAACAATTATTTGTGTCACTTTTAATGATGTATAATTATTGACATATTATGCTAAATTTCTTGGTGTCGTTTGTTAAATTTATTAACTTGAACATTGTCCGAATTGTTTCCATAAATACACACGATGCAGCGCGAATAGCCTGCATTGTATATGCAGGTCGATTGTATGTCTGTTTGCTGCCCATTTTTTAAGTTGTGTAAATTAAGCTTTGTATAGTCAGAATGCACCTAAGCACACATACACCCTACCTATGTGGCTTTGAATGAAGTGACACTGTAACCTGCTGCATGGTTGAATGGTGTACACAGAACTTGCGCCGAAACGGCAGCATTTCACGTGGCACCAGCCATGCAACATCCACAGAGCGCTATCAGTACACCACTTCCGTAGATATTAATAATACGCGCTACAAAAGGATACAGTCACTGATTCACAATCACATGCAATGTGCGCAGTGAGTCTGCTCTAGAGCAGAGAATAGCACTATATAAAAGCTATGAATAATAATAATAATAATGCTCGTGTGTGCTGGTGCCTGTTTGTGTGTGTGTGCTGGTGTGTGTGTGTGTGTGTGTGTGTGTGTGTGTGTGTTGTGTGTGTGCGTGCGCGCGCGCGCTTAGAATAATCTCAATGGACAAGATTTTTGCGCTTTACAAATACAAGTATATTATTATTATTATTATTTCTAGCACACTCTTTGGTAACTGCATGTTTAGCGCCATTTCTTCAGTTCTGTTTCCTTTCTGTGCAAGTGACATGCACTTTACAAACTTTACCATTTATGAGCCAGGAATCAAATATTTATATATTCTGACTTAACCTAAAAGTGTGCTGACGGCATGGGTTAAGCACATTTTTTTCTTTCTTTTTTCTTTTTCTTTTCTAATGCATGTACAGTACTTTGTCAGACATTTGACATCGCTCATTTTCCTGTGCAACTTCTGTCTGGGATTTTCTGCCTTTTGAAATTATAGACACATTCAGTCAACCACTCGTCTGTTTAAAACCTGCTACTGCTAGCAAAATCCCTGTCTCACACCTTCTTCTATAAATTATTTCAGTTGACTGACGTGTGGGGTGTGTGGTGGGGGTTGAGGGGGAGGAGGGTGTGTGTGTGTGTGTGCGTGTGTGGGTGGGTGGGTGGGTGGGTGTGGCTGTTCATTGTTGGTTTTGCTCCTTGACTTTCTATCATTGGAATTGCTTGCAATTCATGTTTTGGTTTCCATTTGTAATGTTTCAAGATAAATGTTAAACTCCTACTTTGTGTACAGCGCGCCGAGCCTGATTTTATTTTTGCCATATTTAGTGGTAGTATCAGTAGTATCAGTAGCAGTAGTAGTGTAAATGACTTATTTTCTGAGTACATTTGTCTTCAGAGGCTGCATTTGCCACTCCGAGGTGCTATTTTGAATGTTTAATATTGGAGCGATGCAAGGGCTATGTCTTTTGTTTTATTTCTGAGTGAATAAAAAAAAAAAAAAAAATTTTTGTGTCCAAAGCTGATAAATGTTTAAGAACTTGAATTAAAAGTTAGACAAATCACTCACCCTGGTGAATTATTTTAGCTAAGTTATCGAGCAATATCCCATTTCCTTGTTATGTCCGAAAACGGTGTTCATTTCAGTTTTGTTCAGTCCAGTGCCAGTGTGGTATCTGTGCGCTCGGAAAAGTCCATATGCGCTTCACCCCGTCTATCAGAAGTTCCCCCAACGTTGCGTTTGAAACAGTTTCAATGCTCGTCTGACTGACGATGGCCCTCTCTCGTCCTTTCAAGGAAGATCGTCTACCGCTCTCCTTCAGGCGATAGAAGGTACGTGTTATATGTCCTTTGGCTTTGTGCTCGCATTTCGTTTCTGAAGGTCCGCAACACTTCAGATCTACCGAGACGCAAGCCACTTGTGATGGTTGCTTTTCCAGCCAGTCTATCTGCCTGATGGTCATCTCTCCTTCACTCCGACATGTCCAGAGCAGTAAACCCGCAGCAGTTCAAACAGTGGTCAAGTTCAGCTGAACGGATTTGTGCCGCGGGCGCGTCACACGCATGCTAAAAGGACTTTTTCTCCAGACTATGCCGAGCTAAAGGTTAAGGATTTTTTATCCCTTTAGCTTAACCTTTACCACAATAAAGGCTAATTAACATAGCTTAACGCTAAGCATGGGTTAAGCTATGTTAAGCTAAAGGAATTTTTGTTCTTGATGTCACTACATGACACAAAGCAGAAAATAACCAAGTAAGGATACTAGCCACATGTACATATTATAGTGAGCTGAAGAGGCTATTTAGTTAATTCTTGGATTTTAGCGTCCAGTCAATCGCACATGGTCACAATAGCGGGAAGAGGGAATTTAATCAACTAAACCGATTGAATCCTTAATATCATACTTGGTTGGTTCTTGAGAGGCTATAGTCTCAAAACATAGGAAGAAACAAAAAAGACGAAAACGACGGTACAGAAAGCAAACTGCCATGAAAAAGAATGTTTGTATGAGTGCAAGGGGTTCTTCTTCTTCTGCTTTTTTCTCCTATTTTTCTCCTCCTTCCTTTACTCCCTCTTCTGTCACAGGTCTGCGTGGACTCTTCCGAGAGTTCGTAGTTCTGCTGCACGGCGCATGTCGTTGTGTTCTACGAGAGAGAGTGAGAAAAAAAAAATTGCAGGAAAAAGGAGTAAGGGGCCGGAGGGATTTTTTTTTTTTTCTTCTTTTAAATTCGGGCCCTCCCCGTGCGTATAGTTCGGCTACAGCACGGCGCGTGTCGTTTAGCTTTGCGTTCTTTTCTGTGGGCAGGAAAGCAGGAAAGGATGCTGGCACGGCAAGTTGCTACAGTACATTGGAGGGGCTGTCGGTCGAACGGAACGAAGCGTATCCGGAAATTGCCTTTTCGTTCGTTTGATGTCTGGCCAACCCAAGCCCTAATTGGCTCTCCACGGACTAGGCGTTAGCATGATTGTGTTACTCCCCTCATCCCCCCACCCCCACCCCCACCCCCCTTCGCCGATTTCCACTTGTTGGGAGTGAAGGTAGATCAGTGAAATCACGCGGAGGGTTTCAGTATACATACCACAAGCAGAATACGCGTTTGTTCTCATTGCCTTGTCTGTCTCTGCTCCGGTTGTTGTCAAAATGATGAAATTGCCCTTTCTTGGATGAATGAAATGTAATTAATCCGGGAGAACTTGCATGATCCACACACACACACACACACACACACACACACACACACACACACACAAACATACAAAAACACGTCGATGACATTGAAGGCACCGACGATGTCAGAAAGTAGCGTTAGTCACGCTCGGAAACTCATGAGTACATCATCACAGGTGAAATGTCTGTATAGGTAGCATTGGCTAAACACAATATCTGTTGTGGGGGGGGGGGGGGGGGGGGGGGGGGTACTTGTTTGTTTTGCTGCAACTGGGTCATATCGAGTTCTTTCCAATCGAGATCCAAACACCAAAAGGTTCAACGAACGCTTATTTAACACGGACACACAGTACAGTATGCTGTGTCCGTGTTAAAATAAATAAGCGTTCGTTTGAACCGTTTTGTGTTTGGATCTTGTTTTAGAACGCATGCAGTCATTCTGTTTCAGATTCCCAAGTTCTTACCAATCGACCTTTTCGTAACCTGGCGAGTCGAAGGCCGGAGAAGTCTGAACTCGATCAGCACAAAGCCCTGTTATAAAGTGAGACTCTAAACTTTTGCCTTAGGAGCCCTAGAACTGGGAACGGGCTAAAGAAGTAAACGAAATTTTGATTTAAAAAAATAGGGCGGGTTCTCAGGCAATCGTCTCTCAACTGACGGAATGTCATATCTAATTCACCCCAATTATATCTGTTTCCCCAAGCATTTGCACGAATTTCTCTCTCTCTCCCCTCTCTTGGATTGCATGTCCGTGCTCTCTGTCTTGTAAAAAAAAACCGACTTGGCTTAAAGGAAAAGTCAAGGTTTTTAGGTAGGCAAAATGACCATCGTAATGATTGACAAATGAGTCACATTTGGATTTTAAAGAAATAAAAAAATTTTTTTTCTTTAGTTGGTTTTTTTAACGATTTTTTTTTTCGTAGGCTGGCCGAGAGCGTCTGGGTTCTCCATCATCACGGGCTTTCCCGGGAAAAGTGACGTTGTCGGGGAGTCGTCTTGCCATCTTAGATTGTTCTGAATTTTGTATGCGTGTGTCGACAAAAAGTCAACCGGGCCTTTGTGGCAGAAAACGAACAACCACAAACAACCCAAAGCAAACTCACGAAAATCCCCGAACCCGCTGGAGGCGAAAATGGGTCAAATTTGCAATTCAAACGAGCTGACTTTCGCGCGCCTCGTTAGCCCCTTTGTTTAGGGCGAGCATTCCCCGAGTGGATTTCGTAAACTTTATGGAGGAATACCAATGGGGTTTGCCAAGCGGAATTGTAGGGTGTCCACGGGTAACCCAATTGGAAAAAAAACCAGTTCGAATCCCAAGGATGAAGCTGACGAGCAGCAAGCGCACAGCATGATACCAAAATTGAGAGATACGCTGATACCCTGAACCAAGCGCTAACAAGCAAATACAAAAAGTCTAACACGAATGCCTACGGCACAAAAGGCCGTGAAAGAAAGAGACTGTACACATATGCCTGTGGCAAAGAAAGAAAGAGACAGACCACAAATACCTATGGCAAAAAAAGACTCGAAAGACCAAACCACAAATGCTGGTGGCAAACGAAAAATGGCTGCCCTAATCAGGCAAGCAAAACAGCTGACACCAAATGAAAGAAGTAAAAACAGCTGAAACCACCTCAAAACACCAAACGGTTGCCTACCTGCAAGCATAAGGTGGAGAGAAAAAAAGAAGAAAAAAAACACCATCAAATCACAACAGTCTAATAGACTACTGTCTGCAACAAAGGAGTGGACGACTACAGTCATAAGAGCCCAGAGCAAAAATAACGTGCCAACGACAAACAGATGGAAAGCCAAACTAACCATAACTCTAAACTAACCCCTCACTAACCCGGCTTCCATCTAGAAAAACAAAGGCTGCAGACTGATAAAGCAAAACGCTAATCAGGACCACCGATGACAAAGCGTCGGGATGTAAACAAATGCAGACGACAAGAGAAATACAAAATGGCTGCCCTAATCAGGCAAGCTAACAAGCGGGTACGAAATGGCCAATAAACCAAAGATAAAAAAAGAAAGAACGCATGGTGAAAAAGAAGGGGAAAAAGAGAGAGAAAACAACAGCAACACTTTCTGAAAAGAAAGGGAGGCAAGTAATGTCAGCGAGCAACGGGACAAAGGCTGAATACACGTAATCCGTGTACACGATACAATCCGCCATTCAGCCGACAACAACACGGCAGGGCAACAGACGCTCACGAACTACCCCACACAAAGAAAGAATGAGAGGTCTCGTTAAACATCGCGACTACCCGCGGCCCTCACTCGTACATCGTAAATGAACGATATAACTCGAAGAACAAAGGGCAAGCCAAGAGAAAAAAACAGTGAATGGCAAGAACGGTAACTAGCCCAACCCCAAACCCTAACCTAGGGAGGCCATGAAATCGCGTCTATTGAACTAGAACGAACAAA
>JABMCL010001087.1:572500-577500 GCA_018857735.1 Alviniconcha marisindica | reverse complement strand
CATAGGCCAGTGATGAGCTTAGTCCTTCGGGATTAACTACACACTCAGTTTCGAGTATGCATCTATCTTTCTGTGTTTCGACTAGTTGTAATCTCCAAGGCTGTCTAGACCTTGTAAAGGGCTCTCTCTCTCTCTCTCTCTCTCTCTCTCTCTCTCTCTCTCTCTCTCTCTCTCTCTCTCTCTCTCTCTCTCTTCG
Organism: Alviniconcha marisindica; assembly: GCA_018857735.1. Lineage (NCBI taxonomy): Eukaryota > Metazoa > Mollusca > Gastropoda > Provannidae > Alviniconcha > Alviniconcha marisindica. The sequence goes on along the minus strand of JABMCL010001087.1, from coordinate 577,304 downwards.
TATCTGTAGTCTCCAAGTACATCAAACCAGACGATCAAACCGATGGGTCTCAGTATAATTGTTCTGATAGGTTACTAAACTTTTGCAGAGATCGAATCTTTCAAAATACCACATTTTCAATTCCTCCTCTATCGGTATTCGAAGTAGGAATATCTATCTCAAACCCTGGATAATAAGAAATCTACAGGCTGTGATGGTATTAGTGTCAAACTTCTAAAAATTGCCTTTCCTTACATAGCTGAGACACTTACATATATTTATAACTTATGCATACAAAAGAATGTTTTTCCAACCACATTCAAGAGAGCTAAAGTAATTCCACTCCCTAAAACAAAAACTATCTCCACCGATCTGAACGATTACCGCCCTATCTCGATCCTGTCTGTTTTCACAAAGCCACTAGAAAGACACATTCACAAACATTTGACAAACCTTTTAGAAACACACCAGCTTTTCCATTCATTTCAGTCTGGCTTCCGATGTGGGCATTCTTGTCAAACGGCGGTCACCCGTTTAACTGATACTTGGCTCTCAGCTTTTAACAATCGCCAAATGTCAGGCGCCGTATTTCTCGATTTTCGCAAGGCTTTTGATCTGGTTCATCACGATATTTTACTGAGAAAAAACTATCCACGTACAACTTAAGCATCGCAAGTATAGCTTTCTTACGATCTTACTTACAGGATCGTCTACAATGCGTACTTGTAAATGGCACATACTCCCAAGAAGCGTCTGTAACAAGTGGAGTGCCTCAAGGGTCGATCCTAGGCCCTCTTCTGTTTTGCATCTTTATTAATGACTTGCCCCTGTGTCTTACACGTGCGTCAGTCCAGTGTGATTTATTTGCTGATGATGGCACCCTTAATACAGCTAATAACAACATAGATAATATACGTAGGGATTTACAACAAAGTCTATATGATGTCTCCGGATGGTGTTGTAGAAATCGGATGGCACTGAATCCGACGAAAACAAAATACATGTTGATGGCGACGAGACAAAAACACCAGAAAAAAACAGCTCCCTTTAAATCTAAAGTTCGAGACCACGCCAATAGAACAAGTTTCAAAACATCGCCTACTTGGAGTAACTGTAGATGAACAGCTAAAGTGGCAAACGCATATTAACAACATTTGCAGAACCGTTCTAGAAATATTTTTCTTCTTTCGAAACTGAGCCAAATTGTCAGCCAAAAATCCAAATTAGCCTTCTTCTTTGCACACATTATGTCACATATGAACTATGTTTCAAATGCATGGGATGGATGTGCCTATGTGCACATGAAGCAGCTGTATTCTCTCCACAAACGTGCCGTAAATTTTTGATGCCAATTCCGAATTTAGACTACAAACAAAAGTGCTGTGCTCTCAAACTACTCCCTTTAGACAAACAATTATTGCTCAACAAATGTGTTCTAATGCAAAAGGTTGTTCACGGCAAAGCCCCGCAGTATCTGAAAGATCTCATGATTCCATCTGAACGTCTTCATGTTCATGGGAATAAACAGCTTTTTCCCAGAACAAGGATTGATATCTTTAAAACGAGTTTGTCCTTTTCAGGCTCCTTAGCGTGGAATAGTTTAGCTCATCATTTCAGATACCCCATGGAATTAAAAACGTTCAAAAGGAAAGTATTTCAGGCACTCGCTAAGCCACCTTGAATACTTCTTGTTTTCTTTTCTTTTCTTTCTCGCTGTCAGACAGCTTGAAACAAAATGTATAGAATGTTTTTATTGTTTCTTCCTTCTCTTCTCAAGTTTAGATTTTGTTTTTGTTTGTATTCATAAATTACTTTTATTTTGTATAATTTTTTTAATTTTTTATTTTTAAATTCAAATTTAATGTTTGCATATATATGATTGTTGGTATGTGTGATGTGCTTTGATTTTGGTTAGGTGTGTATAATGCGCCATTGCTTAGCTTCCAATCCTGTTAGATGTGATCTTGTTTTATACGTAGATAGTGAGATAGCCACTATTCTGTCGCTTTCCATTATTCGTTAATATGTTTTGTAATTCTCTCCCCTCTCTCTCTCTCTCTCTCTCTCTCTCTCTCTCTCTCTCTCTCTCTCTCTCTCTCCTAAAAAAAAGTTTTGAATTGGTCTTACTTTGCCTTATTATTGCTCTGTTCGTATGATGTGATGTTTTAGACAGAAATTAGTTTTGTTTTGTTTTTAAGTCGTTTTTTCTCTAGAGTATTTAATGGAATTCTTGTTTGATGTATTGAGTGTTGCTGTGTTTGTCATCAGGGACAGATTGTAAAAAAAGCCGACACGTGCTTAAATCTTTATCCCTGTGTAATAAAGTATTATCTTATCTCTCTCTCTCTCTCTCTCTCTCTCTCTCTCTCTCTCTCTCTCTCTCTCTCTCTCTCTCTCTCTCTCTCATTTTCGTAGCTTAGAAAATGTATAATTAGATCTAGAATAATCCGTCTGTGGCGATGCGGTTCGGAGTAAATATGAAAACAGACAAGAGAGAGAGAGAAGAGAGACGAGAGAGGAGAGAGAATGAGGAGAGAGAGAGAGAGAGAGAGAGAGAAATATAAAGTACAGGTCAAACAGGCATATTCACACTAACACACAGGTAACAGTGCTGTATTCACCTAAACAACACAGAAACAGGCACAACTCATAATAGTTGTAGCAACAACCAAGTATTACACATAAATGCAGCACTGAGACCTTGCTGCCCCACCCTAACTATGATACAATTTGATCAATCAGTTCACATCCCAAGTATAATTTAATAATGTCCACATTTAAAATCATAGTTTATGTGTGTGTGTGTGTGGGGGTGTGTGGTGTGTGTGTCGTGTTTGTGTTTGTGTTTGTTGCGTGTGTTGATGTGTGAATTGGTGGGTGATGGGTGGTTGGTGTGTGCGTGCATGGTATTTGTGTGCTGTTACTTACACTTCGAGAACAGATTACAATAAGACAGTCTGATATGTGTACACCCCCCCACCTCCCCCCCCTCCTCCCCCCCCCCCCTCCCCCGTCTCCCTCTCCCCCCCCTCCCCCGCTCCTCTCCCACCGCAAAAAAGAGGGGTTTCTGACACCAGGTGCCTGTAGTTAGAGCTGTGCTGTGCTGATAATGACTGTCAGGCTAACTGATGGTTTTGCTGATGCCAGCCAGCACCGTTCCTCGTGGTCTGATGCATTAACATACTGACCTGCAGACGTTGCGTTGAGTTCAGTGGAACTAATTAGGGAAAATGGATGACGTTGTAAACCAAAACCGACACAGAATAATCAGGCGTTCTGTACGTTCCGTACGAGTCTGTAATGAAATACTAAGTGGGTTTCACGGAGTTGAAGATGTTTTAATAGTGCCTTTTCAGTCTGCGGGTTTGCTGTCTGTGTTTCTGGGATCTATTGGCGAATGAAATGGTGTGGGACGCAATGCAAATGTTTTTGTTCGTTTATTAGTTGTTGTTGCTGCTGCTGCTGCTGCTGCTGCTGTTGTTGTGCCTTTGTGTGTGGTGTGTGTGTGTGTGTGTGTGTGTGTGTGTGTGTGTGTGTGTGCGCGCGCGCGCGGGTGAGTGTGTGTGTGTGTGTGTGTGTGTGTGTGTGTGTGTGTGTGTGTGTGTGTGTGTGTGTGTGTGTTGTGTGTGTGTGTGTGTTAGTGTTAGTGTGTGTGTGTTAGTGTTAGTGTTAGTGTGTGTGTGTGTGTGCGTGTGTGTTTGTGTGTGTGTGCGCGCGCGCGCGTTCGTATATCTGTGCTTGTTTGAGTGTATATGTTTTTGTTTTGTTTTTGTTTGTTTTGCTGTTGTTTGTATCTGTGTTGTTGTTGTTTTGTTGTTTCTTTGCTTGTTTGTTGTTTTCGGTTGTTGTTGGTTTTTTTGGGGGGGGTTGAGATTTTCCGTCTGCATTGTGCAGTGTTGTGTAATGTAGTATATTATAACTGTATTTGCTGAACTTGGTATCAGGAATTTTTTTAAAGTATCAATACAAATTCGGGTGAAAAGTCCAAAGTGTACTTGTGTTTCAATCTGTGTGCAAGTTGCAGCTCACTTTGCAAACTTTACCTTGAAATCTTTGGCGTTCGACCTTAGCCAACGCCTCCTGTGAACATGGGATTTTATTCATCGCACGATTTATTTTGGATACAATGCCGAAGAATGGAGACATTTATGATAAAACGGATTCCTTTGTGCTACATTTTGACAAATTTTGAAAGACTGATCAATGCTGAACAATGCATGTGTAATACAGGGGGGAATTCGAGAAATTCGATTTTGAAAATACATTCTTTTGCAAGTAGGGAATGTATGACCAGACTGGCGAGACATACCGGACGCGCTGTTTGTTTACATAATGACAGATGACCTTCATGCAGGGAAGATTCCACGCCAATCTTCATCGGAGGACTATTTGAAGGTATGTTTGTAATAGTTATGTTCACAGCTCTCGCCAAAAAAAGGCGCATTTGAAGGTAACATGCTGCTGTGTGATCCTAAAAATTCCTTCATAGCGAATCCAAGCACCTCTGGGTCAACATCAGCAACAATTAACACATTCAGGCAGTTAGACAAACCAGGCAAAACTCAGCGCGAATAACTATAGGTAATCCGATCAGCAGAGTTTCTTCGCGGCATCATTCAAACGTTCGTCTGCTCGTGAAGTTAATTTTTTGCTGATGAACACGTTCGTCTGCATAAACACTATCAAATGCGGGCTTTTGTTTTGTTTGAGCATCAGCGTTTCATCTGCTTTCCGTGCGGCTACAGAAAAGAAATTTAACATCGTTCAAGCTTCCTTAGGGTACGGTTTTATTTCAGAAGTAAGTAAACATGGTGCCTAACGTCCA
>JABMCL010001087.1:565000-567500 GCA_018857735.1 Alviniconcha marisindica | reverse complement strand
TTCAGCCATCAGACAAAAGTATATTGCTGAGTTTACAGAAATGCCACGTACTCAAAACCAATTGCTCGAAACCCCATCTACTTTTGTTTCTACATTTTATGCTTTGAAGTTCAGAGAAGAACTGCTCGAGTGAAGGTATGATTCATTGAGTACACCTGCTTTTTGCCTTCAGCTATGATGTTATGCGACTGCAAACACAGAAACGCTATTGTATAACCCTCCCCCCCCCCCCAACCCCCGCCCCCTTGTGTATGGGTCGGTGGCCTTCACAATAAAACATGTGTCAGTGTCAGTGTCAGTTCCTCTCTCTCTCTCTCTCTCCTCTCTCTCTCTCTCTCTCTCTCTCTCTCTCTCTCTCTCTCTCTCTCTCTCTCTCTCATTTTGATTTGACTGATTTGGTCTCTCTCTCTCTCTCTCTCTCTCTCTCTCTCTCTCTCTCTCTCTCTCTCTCTCTCTCTCTCTCTCTCTCTCTCTCTCTCTCTCTCTCTCTCTCTCTCTCTCGTGTGTGTGTATACATATATATATATGTGTGTGTGTGTGTGTGTGTGTGTGTGTGTGTGTGGTGTGTGTGTGTGTGTGTGTGTGTGTGTGTGTGTGTGTGTGTGTGTGTGTGTGCGTGCGTGCGTGCGCACGTGTGCACGTGTGTGTCTGCTGTGTGTGTGTTAGTAGTTGCCCATTCAGGATCTATGGATTGTGTAGCAACTTTAAAGGGCCAGAACGATTTTTAAAATAAAATCAGAATAACCGGTAACGGAAAATGAACGCTATCTGGAACAATTTAAACAAACTATGAACTCTGATGTACGAAAAATCAGATTTGGCAATTTACGAACACTTATAGCAAAAACATCGTAACTGCCCTTTGAAACTTGCCATCTTAACGGACGAAACTGCCGGATCTGCAGAAAATTCATACGGCATATACCCAATAAGGCTCCCCTTTCTCGCTTCGGTTGTTCAAAGAAACCAATAAACAAATGTTTTACGCCAAAAATGTCAAAAACTTCCGCTGGATAGAATTTCTTTTAAGAAAACAAAATCAACCGATTTTGTGAAAAATAAATGCATTACAAGAATCCAGAATTCAAAACCAGGAGAGTGTGACTTGAAGCACATTTTTACCCCATTGCCTCCGGTCCTTAGCACCTTGGAGAATACAAGGGAAATCTGAAAAAGCATTCAAGAATTTTTGGTTCTCTGTCTCTCTGTCTCTCTCTGTCTCTCTGTCTCTGTCTCTGTCTCTGTCTCTGTCTCTCTCTCTCTCTCTCTCTCTCTCTCTCTCTCTCTCTCTCTCTCTCTCTCTCAGAACAAACAATGGAACTGTTTCAAAGGCAACGTTGGGGGAACTTATGACAGACAGTGATAAGCGCATATGCGCTTTTCCGAGCGCATAGATATTACCTTGAACTGATCTGAACAATAAGCTGAAGTTTCCATAGAAGAGACTGGATTGCTGTGTTTAAGTTGAATGTCATAGCAAAGGTTCAGCATTTTAATCAGTGATTATCCGAATTATATATCTTGTGGTTGAGCCGCCAAACCTTTTGTAACCAAACTTCCAAAGATGCAGCCATCGGAGGAAGCTGGTTCAACATCTGCCACCCAGAGGAACCCACCCGGTCCATGCCCGCTGAGGGAGGGGGCGGAGGGGGAGGGGGTGGCTGTCAACAAACTATCGGGCCGAGCTTACTGCCGTGCGTGAAGCTGCCAGACTTGTCAGCACTGACGAGACTCAGCCTTCTCACGCCGTCTTCCAGACAGACTCTAAACCCGCCATCCAAAGTTTGCAGTCATCCAAAGAGCAGCTGGAAGGAGACACGCTAAACATACTCAGCGTGCTGTCACAACGCTCGAGGGCGGCGGTCCAGTGGATCCTTGCTCACAGTAGTCTGGCAGGAAATGAGGAGGCTGACAGACTTGCAAAGTCTGACAGCAGAGTCAAGCAGCCAACCCACCAATTCTCCGTCATCAGAGAAGCCATTAAGGCTCTGATCAGTCGGCACTAAAGGAACGAATGGACAGCCAATTAACACAGCCCTCCGTCTGACGATCAGCTGCAACACCTGCAGGGCAACCAGCAGATAGGCATCTTCCGACTACGGACCGGCCACTGACGATCAACTGCGTGCCCATCTGTAGCCTTGGTCTGTCACATACTGTCAAATGGCCTGGTGAGACAGGCCCACAAGCCCCCCAGCGTGTTCTGCAGTACTGCCCCCATGCAAGGAAGCTCGGACACAGTATGCATTTACTGGCCCCCAGAAACCACGCTTGCAGAAACCACTCTGGGACTCAGAAGAGGACCTGCTACAGACGACTTACTCCATCTATCAAGCTAGATGTCTGAGGAAAATCCTGGAACGTTAAAGAAGAAGAAGAGGCACCATCAGGAGCTGTAGTGCTAAGCTCAAGATTGATTTGCTGCCTTAGAGGTCAAGGTCACAGTGAGGGCTCTCATAAAAAAGCACACGTCTGTTTCTGATGTATCTTCTGAACTGCT
>JABMCL010001087.1:547500-560000 GCA_018857735.1 Alviniconcha marisindica | reverse complement strand
TCTGTTTAGCTTCTACTCTTTGATGGTGACTCAGATCCCTACTAACCCAGGATCCCTAGGCTCCCCACCAGAATGACTTTGCCCTTGGCAAGACGGGCAGTTTTGTAATGTAATAATTATAATGTATTCATAAGGCGCTTACACCTAACATGAGCCCAAAGCGCACAATACAAAAAACAACAAACAACAACGACAAAATAAAAACAGAACCAAACTAACAAGGAAATCCTACTGGTGATATCCTACTACATGAGCCATTTGTGAGTCCCTTTTAACCTTTCCGGTGCCAGAAGGAAGTAAATCTGCATACCTGTGTCACGATTCTGAGTGGATCTTTTTCTTTTAATAAAATAAAAGTTCAATTATAATCAGTAATTATTCAATCCTAATTAGCAACAAAAATCCAAGCGCGCCCGCACACACACACACACACACACACACACACACACACACACACACACACACACACACACACACACACACACACACACACACACACACACACACACACACACACACACACACACACACACACACACACACACACACACACCAACACACACACACACACCATGCCTCAGTGACTGACGTGTCAGTCGCTGGACACTGAAAGAGTTAATTATTTGTTAATTGGGGACTGGGGGGGGGGGGAGAGAGAGATTGGAGATGTCACAGTGAAAGCGGCAAAAGTCCAGGACACCCACCAAAATAACTTTGCCTTAAGACAGACAGTTTTGCGAGCTAATTTAATCGTTCGTTAATAAGGAAAAGAGTGCAAATTCCGTCAACACCACGTTAATTTGAGAGAGAGGGATACGGACACGGATGATTTATTCATTTAGGCCATTGCTCTTCATGAAGGGTGCAGGTGGATGGCTATCATTTCCCAAAGAAAACCAGCAAACTAACGGCGATGTATTTGAGTAAGTACTGACAACGGCAGTGTGTTTCATGGAGAGACAGACAGACAGACAGACAGAGACAGAGAGGAGAGAGAAGAGAGAGAGAGAGAGAGAGAGAGAGAGAGAGAGAGAAGTAGAAGAAGAAGAAGAAGCAGAAAGAGACAATAGAACCAACTGGAACTGGAACTGGGGTCCGGCTATTCGATCCTTACCAATAACAGTCAAGTGTTTTACCATTAGACCACGGCGGCCCCTTCCCGTCGGTCGCCCCTAGCCAGTCGACTTTAATGACAGTTTACACATCGCTCTGCTCCTGCTGCTGCAGCTGGGCTGCCGGGAAAAGAACGTCATTGAGTGATTAACACGTCAATCGGACAAAGAGAAGGGCTATTTGTGGCAATGGGATCACGCCGACACGCGCGCACGAAGCATACACACACACTAACACGCACGCGTGCACACACAAAGGCGAGCACGCAACCACATGCCTACACACGCGCATGCTCGCACCCGTATACACACACTAGCACACCCACGCACGCGCCCGTACACACACTCGCGCGCACGCACGCACGCACGTACACGTACACACACACACACACGCACGTACACGTACACACACACACACACACACACACACACACACACACACACACACACACACACACACACACACACACACACAGATCCTTCCTTTTTTCTGCTTCTACTCTTCCCAAACGATACAGGTGCCCTCAGCGTAGTAGTGGGGGGGGGGGGGTTATGTACCAAGAGTGCGGAAAAAACAGGAACAGCAGCAACTTCACGTCTAAAACAGGCATGAGCGAGATGCCCCTCCCAGTGCTTACCCTGCTGTCAATATGATTCCGAGAACCATGCTACTCAAGGAGACATCTGTTAGTAATTGGACTTTTAACGTTAACACAACCGTTGTTGTTGCTGATCGCTTTTATATAGCGCTGTTCTCTGCTCTCGATCACACTCGCTGCGGTCTTGTCGCGTGTGATTCTGAATGAGTGACTGTAGCCTTTTATTGTGCCATGTTCTTCGAATATCCATCGAAGTGGTGTACTTACAGTGCTGTTTGGTTGCTATATTGCTGGTGCGACGTGAAACTGCTGCCGTCTTGGCGCACGTTCTGCATACAGTACAGTGTCAATTCATCCAAAGCAACATGTGCATGCGTATTTAGCTGCAGCCTGCCACCTACACTTTTGGCAGAATGGCCGGGATCTTTTACGTGCTACTGCAGTAATACGGTGGCGGAACGGATACCGGAATAAGAGTCAGCACAGAAAGTTAACCCTGAAAGAAAATTATCCCACTGCTCCTGCCTGGACTGTAATCCGCGACCTTTCGATCACGAGTCCGTCGCTCTTCCAGTACGGTGTGGACTGATCTCAGGACGACTGACCAAACTCCGTCTCAAGCAAATGCACATTCATTTTACAGAATAAGTCAAATCTACAAAAGCAATCCATGCACAAAATTTATACAAAAAAGAATAGACACACAAAAAGATCAAACACAAATTATCGAAGAGTTAGCCCCTTCAATATTGCCCGTGTTACAAAAGTATGTAAGCTTGGTGTCGTCGACCATTCCGCCTGATTTATCGCTACCAGATCAAAGAAAAGTATTAGAAAGGGATGGACAGAAAAAATAAAAAATAAAAACAGAAACAATAAAAAGGGTGTGTCATTGTGTGTGTGTGTGTGTGTGTGTGTGTGTGTGTGTGTGTGTGTGTGTCTGTCTGTCTGTTGTGTCTGTCTGTCTGTTGTGTGTGTGTGTGTGTGTGTGTGTTGTGTTTTGTTGTGTGTGTGTGTGTGTGTGTGTGTGTGTGTGTGTCTGTCTGTCTGTCTGTCTGTCTGTCTGTCTGTCTGTCTGTCTGTCTGTCTGTTTGTCTGTCTGTCTGTCTGTCTGTCTGTCTGTCTGTCTGTGATGGAATGAGGAGTGTATCCTTATATCTTTCTAAGCGCTCTGGGCTCTTACGAGATGGGGCGTCATAAATAATCTCTTCCTTTTTTCTTTTCTTTTCTCTTCTTCTTCTTCTTCTTCTTCTTCTTCTTCTTCGTCTTCTTCTTCTTAGTAGTAGTAGTAGTAGTAGTAGCAGTAGTAGTAGTAGTAGCATGTTTTAAATAATTAAATGCATAATTACAAATAGCAGAGTCCTATGGCAGCAAGCTGCACGTACTACCCACCAACTGGCTATAGCTGCTTAACAAGAGCAGTACAAAAATGTCTAATGTCTATCTTTTGACGATAAATTTCTGGAGGCGGGGGGGGGCGGGAGGTCGGGGGGTCGGGCGAGTAGGCAACTCAACCAACAGCAATCACCGGCCGCGGCATGTTTGTTACGTACGTGGGTGTCAGAAGCGTGAGAAGCCGCTCTGAGTGGCCTGATCATAAGCCTGTCTGTCGTTGGAGTGCATCAGTTTGGGTGAATATCTTTGTTGTCAGCGCATGCAAATAACTAGCAGCTACCGCCCTCGCGGGACAAAAATCTGACTCCCCGGAGAACACTTTCATGTAGGACCCGACAGTGCCTTCATCTGGTGCTGCTGTCGCCGCGACAGAAACGTCAGAGCCAGCTGGGGTGAGCGAGATAGAACGACAGACAGAGAGGGAGACAGACAGAAAGAGAAAGAGAGAGAGAGGGAGCCAGACAGAGAGGGAGACAGACAGAAAGAGAGAGGGGGGAGACAGAGAGGGAGACAGACAGAAAGAGAGAGAGGGGGAGACACTGAGACAGAGAGGGAGACAGACACAGAGAGAGGGGGAGACAGACAGAGATGGAGACAGACAGACAGAGAGGGAGACAGACAGAGATGGAGACAGACAGACAGAGAGGGAGACAGACAGACAGACTGAGATGGAGACAAACAGACAGACAGACAGAGAGGGAGACAGAGACAGAAGGATACAGACAGACAGAGAGGGAGACAGACACACAGAGAGGGAGACGGAGAGGGAGACAGACAGACAGACAGACAGACAGAGAGGGAGACAGACAGACAGACAAACAACAGGCTTGTTCTGTTGCTGATCAGTGTTTAATTATATCCAGTTGTTTTGAGTGGTGCCAACCTCCACAGCAAATCCCTCTTCCTTTCCTTGACGTTAGGTCCCGGAGACCCAACTCCGACAACGTTATGATTTGCCACACAGTGATACATCTCATTAGCCCACGCACGTAACAGCTACTCCGCCTCGCCCTTTGATGTTTGTTAGGAGACCCGACTCCATCGGGACAACGTCGAGCATCCCGGCTTTACTGCCAGTTGATGCGAATGGTTATTTATCTCCTGTTTGCTGTTAACAGATGGATCGGTTTCGACGCAGTGGCCGGTCCCGCGGGAGCAGCATCGAGATGCCATAAGTGTAAGTCTAATGTGTCTCTCCGTTAACAGCTCAGACCCCTATGCTGCAGTTTTCGCTTCGGGGCTGCACAGGAGAAGAGTCACGCAACGAAAACTGGAGTGGTGATTGGTGAATAAACAAGCCTGTGTGGGATTAGGGGGTCCGGGAGGCCGGGAGGCCGGGTGGCGGTGGAGGGGCGGGTAGTGTGTGACAGTCGCGGGGGGTGGGGGTGGGGGGGAGGTTCATCCTACACCATTGCCTATCCCCAGACCAGAACATCAGTATCCCGACATCGCCACTGCTGACGGAAATCCTCAAGCGAGATATATGCTCCTCTGGATAAGGCAGCGGCAATGACCATTAACCTGCCCAGCATCCGGTAGCCGAGTGGGTCAGTTTGAGAAAGGGATGCTGTGTCGGCAATGGGAGTGGGGTTAGGGCGGGGCAGGAGAGGAAAGGTCAGGGGGCGGGAAGGCTGGGGGTGGGGGCGTCTGGGGGTCGGTGGGAGTGGGGGACTGAGATAGTGAAAGTCTTCAGAGAAAAGAGAATTACGAGCAGGCTGTCTGTAAGTGATCTCTCTGCAGTACGATAAATCTGTGTGGCCATGTTTGCAGGTGCATTCCCCAACGACCCCCCCCCACACACACACACACACACACACCACACACACCACACACACACACACCACACACACACACACACTCAGGCACGCACGCACGCACGCACGCACGCACGCACGCACACACACACACACACACACACACACACACACACACACACACACTCCCAACACACACACCATCCCATCCCGTCCCCACCATAGAGGTGGCAAGACCGTCACAAATAATGTCGGAGGTAATATGGGCTGTGTGGCCATGCTTGCCAGTGCAGCCTCCCCCCCCCCCCCCCCACCGCCCCCCTCCCCACCCACAAACACCAACCACCCCCCAAGTAAGCACAGAGGAGGCAAGACCGTCGCAAACAGGTCACAAACAATGAAAAGCGTCGGTGATTATATTGGATAAAAAGCAACAAGGAGAACGAAGAAAAAGGCCAGATAATTTTCAAACCAATACTTTTTTTTTTAAACGAAGGAAAAAAGAACGAAAAAGACCGGAAATCAAGCAAAGAGCAAAAAATAAAGGAAAAACTGGGACACCATTCTGTTGACATCTAAAGACACCCTGCTATGTCCCGCGGACAAAAAGCTCGCAACGCACAAACACACACACACACACACACACACACACACACACACACACACACACACACACACACACACACACACACACACACACACACACACACACACACACACACACACACACACACACACACACACACACACAAACGCGCGTACACACACACACACACAAACGCCGTACACACACACACACACTCCAAGCACACACACACACACACACACACACACACACACACACACACACACACACACACACACACACACACACACACACACACACACAACACATACACACACATCACACCACACACACACACACACACACACACACACACACACACACACACACACACACACACACACACACACACACACACACACACACACACACACACACACACACACACAGGTGCGCGCACGCGCGCCAATTACATAATCTCTTGCACTAAGACGCGGCCCGGGCAGGATAAACTCCAAAGAGTGGGGCGTAGAAGGGAGATATATAAAGAGCACCATCAGCTCAAAGAGCTTTGGTGACACACGGGACTAAGCCACAGATGATTCTGGCGACGGAGATAGCGCTGATCCTACCCATGACAAAAGAGATGGGAAAGAAATGGGATCGAAGGCAAGTAAGAGGGGATGAAGGAAAAATTCTGCCAGGGGGCAAGAAAGGACAGGGCAAGACACAGGAGGTGGTGGGAGGGAGGGGGGGAAGATGTTTTTGGGGTGGGGGGCCGGAGAGGGCAAGGGAGGCGAAGGAAGATGTGCAAACTTTGAGAGACAGGGTAAGTGAAATAGGAGGTGATTTTGCAGCTTCTGTATCTCTCTCCCACGTAAAGCGCCTGGGAGTGTCCAATCCCAGGCGCTTTTCTCTTGCCAACCCCCCGAGCGTTTTAACGCAACGCAAAGGTGGCCATCCACTAGGCTACCCCACGGAGCCGATTTATGAGCCAGTGCAATGGCTTCCGTGTACGTGGGAGAGAGATACAGAGGCTGCAAAATCACCGCCAATCGCCGGCCGACGGCTCCCAATGACCATCGAACTTCTTTAACTCCCACCCATGCATGCAAGCTTTTGAAGGGACATCAACAAATACACACGTCAAAAATATACAAGCGAACAAAAGCCGCACATTTCCCCCAGTCTTTCAAACCCCGCCATCCCCGCAAAATCACTGCGCAGAGAGCGTTCGGATAGACACTTGACCCGTTCAATAGACCTAGCTATGGCCTAGCTATGGCTGGCTGCCTGGAACATAATCGGCGCAGAGCCGCCTTCTTCTAAGAGTCCGGAACCCCTGCAGAGAGAGGGAAGGAGAAGAAATAGAAGAATTTAAGGCAGGAGCTAATGAGGCCAACAAGAAGAAGATTAAGAAGCATAGGGAAGTATCAGGATGAGATCAAAAGAAGAGGCATAAAGAATGGAGACAAGAAGATGATGATGACTGATGACGAAGACGAAGAAGAGGGCAGGGCACAATGAGGACATGAAGAATGGGAAATGGGGAGAAACGTAAGTAAAGGAAGAAGAAAGGGTAAATGAGAAGAAGGAAAAAGGCAGGCGACAGAAAGAAGTACAATGTAGGGGAGAGGACGAAGTGGGTAGAAACGACGAAGAAATATACGGTAGTACAGAGGACGAAGAGGTTAGAAACGAGGAAGAAGTATAAGGTAGTGGATAGGACGAAGAGGGTAGGGAAGAAGAAGAAGATGGTAGGGGAGAGGAGGAAGAGGGTAGGGAAGAAGAAGATGGTAGTGGAGAGGACGAAGAGGGTAGGGAAGAAGAAGAAGATGGTAGGGGAGAGGACGAAGAGGGTAGGGAAGATGAAGAAGATGGTAGGGGAGAGGACGAAGAGGGCAGGGAAGAGGAAGAAGATGGTAGGGGAGAGGACAAAGGGGGAGAGGGTAAGGGAAGGAAGAAGAAGATGGTAGGGGAGAGGACGAAGAGGGTAGGGAAGAGGAAGAAGATGGTAGGGGAGAGGACGAAGAGGGTAGGGAAGAGGAAGAAGTAGATTTTATGGGAGAGGAAGAAGAGGGTAGGGAAGAGGAAGAAGTAGATTTTAGCCAAGAGGACGAAGAGGGTAGGGAAGAGGAAGAAGAAGATGGTAAAGGAGATGACGAAAAGGGTAGGGAAGAGGAAGAAGACGAAGAGGACAGGGAAGAGGAAGAAGAATATGGTAGAGGAGAGGACGAAGAGGGTAGGGAAGAGGAAGAAGAAGAGGGTAGAGGAGAGGACGAAGCGGGGAGGGAAGAAGAAGAAGATGGTAGAGGGGGAAAAAAGGATCAGGTCGGGGAGAAGAAGGAAGAAGAGAAGGGTGATAGAAAGAAGAGGATGGTAGGGGAGAGGAAGGAGAAGAAGGTAGGGGTGGAAGAAGAAGATGGTAAGAGATAGGAAGTAAACGGCGGTATTGGAAAGGAAGGACAAGGTACAGGAGAAGAAGGAGGAGGAGAATACTTGGAGAAATATATTAACGGCCTATCTCACATGACTGTCATATCAGGGCAAGACAGTTAATCAGAATACAACACAGATGAAGAACAAGTTAAACATGAAGAAGAAGAAGAAATGCGTACAGGAGAACGAAAAGAAGGAAAAGAGGCTAGGGAAGAAGACGATAGGGGAGAAGAGGAAGAGAGTAAAGGAGAAGATGAAGAAGAGAGTTTAGGGAAGAAGAAGCAGAACAAGAAAGGAAAAACAAAAGAAAAGATGGGGAGAGAACAGGACAAAAAATTAGAACAATGTGGGGGAGAATGATGACGATAATAAGAAGTAAAAAGACGAAGAATGGGGAGGAGAATGATGACGATAATGAGAAGGAAAACGGAGAAGAGGGTAGGGGAGAATGGTGACGATAATAAGAAGGAAAAAGACGAAGAAGGTGGGGGAGAATGATGACGATAAGAAGAAGAAAAAAAGAAGAAGAAGGGGGAGGAGAACGATGACGAGAATAAGAAGGAAAAAGACGAAGAAGGTGGGGGAGAATGATGACGAGAATAAGAAGAGGGAAGAAGGAAAAGAAGGTAGGGCAGAATGATGACGACAATAAGAAGGAAAACGGAGAAGAAGGTAGAGGAGAATGATGACGATAATAAGAAGAAGGAAAAAGGAAAACAAGGTAGGGGAGAATGATGACGACGATAAGAAGGAAAACGGAAAAGAAGGTAGGGGAGGAGCACAAGACCAAACAGAATGGAAGAAAGAAAGGAGACATCCTGTGGCTTTTAATTACGATGGTCATTCTTTCGGGAAAAAATATGTACACAAATGTGGGGGAGTTTAAATGGGTGTGATTCTCGTGACCAGACCAGGAACAGTGGTTGCCCGCTGGTTACTCAATTTGTTTAAAGAAAAAAGAGAAAAGAGAACGCATTCAGAATGCCAAATAATACAATACCCATAGATATATACATAGCACGATTGGTCCTTCTGACAGCTACAGAAACCAAGAAGAGCGAGAATTGTATGTTCTCGTTTACACAGTGTCTGACACATGATTTCTTCAGCAGCTGTCGAAAGACAACACAACCGATGGCGCTAGTACACTTACTTTACATACCACAGTATAAAACGGATGCACATGGCTTGAGAAAAGAGCTGAATATTATATACACAGCCGAAACGAAACATTATTTATCACATAACTGTACACTCACACCAAGACCGCATTCGTTTCTGGCCAAAACAATTCAAAAGACCTGTTCAAGGCTCTGGCCTTGTCAGTCTAATAAAGCATCCAAGACAAGGACACAAAAACATATATTACATCCTCCTGATGTATGTCGTTCCAAAAACATGAAAGCATTTTGTTTCCCGTTTCTTTCAAAGGCTACGACTATGCTTTAAAAGCGAAACGAAGTAAAATTAAGAATCATCACAGGCCCTATCGAGAGAAGTGGGCTAAAAACAGACACACGCGGCAGTCTGTGTACGCCATGTTTTGTCCTGTTTGGTACAAACCAACATTTGACTATGGCGAAAACACGACTGTGAGTGTTGCCATTAATTACCCGGCAGACTGCATCGGTGATAAAAGCCACGAAGAAGGCCTGCATGTGTGGCAGAAAGTACCAGATACGCCACGAGCTCATCCCTGTCTGCTCTGCTCTGACAGTGAATGAGCTATGCGCTGGCAATGAACGCGCTATTTTGGGTGCGCCCCGGCGGGGAGCTCAAATTCGAAGCAAAAACAAAATAATGTGTTTTGTTGTCGTTGTCGTTGTTGTTGTTTGTTGAGAGAGAGAGAGAGAGAGAGAGAGAGAGAGAGAGAGAGAGAGAGAGAGAGAGAGAGAGAGAGAGACTGAAGCCTGCGGATGGAAATACTTGTATTTGCACATTTCTACGTTCTCTGACCAACGTCTACTTGTCTTCGCTTCGGCTTTCGTTTCAGTGTTTGGAGCATTAAGCTCGCCAAGTCGACATATCCGCGTGCTCAAAACAACAGACGATCTCCTAAAATATTGAGACGCTCTATCTAAATTATCCCCAGAATGCCACAGCAACTTTATGCGTGTGAAATGCTTTTAGTTATTTATGTTTTGGGGGTTTTAAGTGCATGTACGTTGTACCAACATGGCATTCATACTAAACTCAGCCCAAAACTGTTCGGAAATAATGACCCAAAATTTGTACATCTCATCACGTGACAAATAACTTATACCTTAGGAGCATCAATTAGTAAAAGATAATGTCAAGGTATTTTAACTGGGCAACGAATCAGTTATGCGTAATTTGTTTGGAGGTTTTGACGCCTTTCAAAACCAAGACACGTTCAAACGCCATAAAGAAAAGTTGGAGGTAAACCCCCAAAATTCTTCTCGCACTAAAAGAAAAATGTATCTCTAGTGAACACATGCACTGTTCGTTTTCAGCTGTTCACAACAGGAGTATGCCACAGTTCTGTTGTCCAATTCAGTTCTGTTATCCACAAAGTGTTCACACTGTGTCTGGGGTGAAGAAAAAATACAAAATCGCGTAAAAGATTCGTTCAAAGCGAACAAAATTCAAATTGTGTATGGCAAGCATTCCAATGTAATACCACTGTTCATTGTTTTCATTATTTACATGTGACGTGAAACAAATGTAATAATCGTCCTTCTCGGTCACACAACATGCGACTATGTGTCGGAGGTCGTCATAGGATTGGAAATCGATATGATTCACCCATCAATCTCTTGATCCAAAAATGTTCATCATTAAATGAATGAAGTATTTAAACATCCAAAAATGAACCAACTGACATTAACTGAACTGGCAAATGGATCTGATCAATAAAATCAGTTAAAATTAATATTTCTTCGATATATATATATATATATATATATATATATATATATATATATATATATATATATATATATATAAACGAAAGGAGTTTACCGTTCACACAAACAATCGCAAATTAACATCTCGTGGAGGTACGGTGCCGTTAATATAAAGTTTATTATGATGGATGCAAGTCTTTTAGCAGCTGACGAATTTGACTCAGACAGCGAGCTACATAAACGAGTATCAAAATAATGGTAGCATACACCAGAACACAAACAATGCAACAGTTATGAGAGAATGACTAATAACTGCATCAACAAATGTAAAAATAATTAACTGGTCTCAGTAAAGACTTTCTAAGCCAATATGACATGACTAGAGAAGTATTAGTCATATTTCATTCTGTTTAGTTGGTTATTCTCGTAAAATGAAATCATAATAAACCCTCGACGAACCATCTTCCCAAGGGTTTCTCTGTTTTTTATATACTTTTCTTATTCTGACCATACTATCAACATACAAGTAACCACCAAAGACTAAAGAATTTAAGAAAATAACACTATTCATAAACTGACACATATATGCAAAATGTGTCCATGAAATACAATGTAAACTGAAAAAAGACATGAATAATTTAAGTTTTGGGGTGTTTTTTTTAAATGAGGTAAACTTTTATGGAAAAAATCACCGAAAGAGAACTGGACGAGAGATTAATAAGAAAATATATGTCGTGTTGCAAAATGGTTACTTTAACAAAATAAATTGTATTTCAAAAAGACATCAAACACACGTGGATCAAATTCCATTTAGAAGTTTCACAAAAATGATTTTAACAATAATAATAATGTATTACTATTACTGTCAATCATTATTACTGTTGTTTTATTATTATCATTATAGTTGTTGTTCAGATTAATATTGTTATTAGTGTCCGTATTATTAGAACTGTAATAATAAAGACAGTATCGTCATCATCACCATCGTGAATTCAATTCAATAGCCCAATCAAACCACACACACACGCACGCACGCACGCACGCACGCACGCACACACGCACACACGCACGCACGCACACACACACGCACGCACGCATGCACGCACGCATGCACTCACGCCTTCACGCACGCACACACACACACACACACACACACACACACACACACACACACACACACACACACACACACACACACACACACACACACACACACACACACACACACACACCGCGAAAGCAGTAAACCCGATAGCAATACCATCACGGGCATGATACTATACTTCTACCGCTTTGTGCCTTCCCCACACCATTGTGATCGAACAGCTCCTCGTTCCCTCCAACACTGACCACAGAGTCTTGCTGTCTCTTAACCTCGGGGATACCTCTGCACTGAGCTCGCGGACTGGGCTTCTTCTTCTTCTTCAGAATGGACCGAGCAGGCAATCCGCAGCTCTCGGCGGAACACCCACTGTATGTCTGCCCTTCTGGGAACCCGGGCTGGGACTGTGTTCTCCCGGTGGACTCCGTAGTGAAGTTGTGGACGTCCACGGCGGTGGGGTCGTACAGCGCGTGAACGCCAGGAGCGTAGGTAGGGGAGGGAGACCTCCTCCACGCGTACTCCTCCAGTTCTATCGAAGCGGCGGTGTCCCCGACCTCCGCCGCGCCGCTGCCTCGTTTCTTCCCCGTCGGCTCTTTCCCGATCGCCCTTCCCCGCTGATGACCTTGACCTCGATAGAATTCGTGTCGAGGATGTCCTTGACTTTTGA
>JABMCL010001087.1:532500-542500 GCA_018857735.1 Alviniconcha marisindica | reverse complement strand
GTGCGTGCGTGTGTGTGTGTGCATGTGTGCGTGTGTACATGCGTGCGCTGCAGGTGTGTGTGTGTGTGTGTGTGTGTGTGTGTGTGTGTGTGTGTGTGTGTGTGTGTGTGTGATTTTATGTGTACAACTTAAAATCTTTCAGCAGTTGCTGCCCTTGTGAAAAATAACCCCCCAAAAGATCGGTTATTGTTGTTGTTGCTGTTGTGCTTTTTCATGTTTTTGTTGTTGTTTGTTTGCTTGCTTTTCTTGTTAGCGACAGTGTACATTTACGAATGGGCTTTAGTGTAGTACCCATTTAAAACGGTGGCAGCCCGCGCCGCAGCCGTGTTAATGGCTGGTGGCGCCACAAAATGATGGCTGTTGACTTACTGAAAGCAAGTGTGGGGAAGAAGGGAACATGGCCCATGTGCACTAGGGATCTTAGGAGCTGCAGTCCTAACAAGATGAGTTGCGGTGGAGTGTCTAAAGCGTTGAATGTCTCACAGAATGGTGGAAGGAGACAAACATTCACGGGAATGACGAATAAAAGGAGAGGGGAGGGGGGGTTGGCGTGGGGGAGGGGGCGGAAGGAGGCAAGGGGGAGAGAGAGAGGGGGGCACAGACAGAGACAGAGAGAGACAGAGGGAGACAGAGAGAGAGAGAAAGACAGAGACAGAAAGACCGAGACAGAGAGAGGTAGGCAGGCAGATAAACAAGCAGATGGAAACAACGAGACACCGACAGACGGAAACAGACAGAGACAGGCAGACGTGTATTATAGGTGAACGAAAACGAAAAGGAGGGGGAGGGGAGAGAGACTGACAGAGCGAGAAAAGATGTAGTAATTATGATAGACAGACTGAAGCCGGTAAGAATTTAGAAAACGAACAGTATAATGAAGAGGGCAAATAAACGGACAGACAGATGGGCGTATATATATGCCTCTGCGTATCAGAAGATTGCCCCGGGGGTTGTTCACAGTTGCGTCATTAATTCCAAGACAGCTGGAAGTTTGCAACGTAAGCATCCACACCGCTTTTCCTCTTTCCCCTTCTTTCCCTTTCTGTCTGTATCCGTTCCTTTGTCCTATCACGCTGCTCACGAGGTCAAACAAAGGAAGGAAAGCAGAAAAGGAGAAATGCAGACAAGAAGAATGCCCCTGCACAGTGTCCAAGCGGCTACATGTCTATAAACTATACATTGCGGTCGCAGGTTACTGCATGACTACAGTGAGCATGCTCTCACTCCAAGCATCGACTTCTGTCGAATAAAAGTGTAAACTGCTGCTGTTGTTGGTGGTGCACACAGAGGAGCAGCAGGGGCATTGTTTTTTTCTCAAGAGTCAACTTTCTGTGCTGACTCTTATTTCGGTATCTGTTCCACGCCAGTGTTAGCGCAGTAACACTTAAAAGATCCCCGGTCATTCAGCCAAAAGCGCAGGTGACAGGCTACAGCTAAACGCACATGCACCCTACGTATGTGGTTTTAAATAAAACTGTAAACTTGTGCATGGTTGTTGGTGTACACAGAACGCGCGCCAAGAAGGCAGCAGTTTCACGTGGCACCAGCCATGCAACAACCAAACAGAGCTGTAAGTATACCATTTCCGAGGATATTCAAAACTGCGCCGAGTAATAAAAAAGAAGCTACAGTCACTCATTGAAAGTCGCATACGACTGCAGCTCAATGGGGCCGCTCGGAAGCGGAGAATAGTGCTATGTATAGAAACGATCAATCAGGCGATGCTTGGAGCGTTCAAGAAGCACTTTCCTCCCTCTCTCCCTCCCTCCCTCGCACCTTCTCTCCTTCCCTCCCTCCCTCACCTTATTCATGGCAACAGTGAAGATCAACGTTCCGTTTCCGATGAGGCCGACGATGAAGATCAAGCCGAACACCACTGGAACGGCGATGGCTTCCTTGTAAGGCTCGATGGTCCAAATGTAGACGTCGGTGAGGGTGGCGTTGCTGATGGTGGCGTTGGGGTTGAAGCTGTCCCCCTGCACTCCCGGCGTTCTGTCGCTGGTCCCCAGCCCCGCGGGGTCCTGAGAGGTTGTCATCGTCCCCATGGAGGACACTGTTGATGCCGGGTCCGGAACTGCGGCCATTCTGATTTATCTGAAAATTTGAGGGGGAAAAACGCTGCTGAGATGAAGGCAAGCAAGCCGCGTGTGCGTGTGGGCTCCGGTGTATATGTGAGTGTAGGGGGGTGGGTGGGGGTGGGGTGGGGAGATTGGTGTGTAAGTGTGTGTGTGTGTGTGTGTGTGTGTGTGTGTGTGTGTGTGTGTGTGTGTGTGAGTGTGTGTGCGATGTGATAGTTGTGCGTGTGTGTTATGTGTGTGTGCGTGTTAGTGTGTGTGTGTGTGTGTGTGTTGTGTGTGTGTGTGTGTGTGTGTGTGTGTGTGTGTGTGTGTGTGTGTGTGTGTGTGTGTGTGTGCGCGTGTGTGTGTGTGTGTAGTGTGTGTGGTGTGTGTGTGTGTGTGTGTGTGTGTGTGTGTGTGTGTGTGTGTGTGTGTGTGTGTGTGCGTGTGTGTGCGTGTGTGTGTGGTACGTGTGTTTATTTGCGTGGGTCCGATCGCACAGGCGCGTCTGCGTGCGTGCGTGCCTGAGTCTGTATGTGTGTGTGTCCGCATTCGCTTGTGATTGCCGGGTCGTTTCCGCCTCTGATTCAGCTGTTTTTGCTCTGAACAGTGTTGTTGTTGCTGTTGTTGACGATTGTTTTGTTCAAAACATATTGTCGTTTCGCTTTCGAACAAGTCCGCTTGATTTTTCGCGTGAGGGTTGGCACCATGACATGCAGAACAGAAATAATAGTAGGAGTTACCTTTGAAGCTGGTTAGTACCAATGTATGTCAGTATGAACGCCCCCCACCCACCCACCCCACCCACCTTTTTTCTGCTTCTTTTCCCCCAGGTAAAGCTGCATTTTTCTGATTTAATAATGATTTGTATACGGGTTAGCATAAATGTCGGCTAGTGCGAAGCAGTGTTTTCTTCTCTGGCGGTACCCCAATACTGGATAGTACGAATCGGAACCGAAATGCGATGACATAATGATGCATTGAGCAAGTTAGTGTTCAGCAAAGCCATCACTCTCTTTGTGACAATCTCATACGTTGTTGTTCTGCAGTTCGAAGATAAATCTTACATCCCTGTGACAACCTCATACATTGTTTTTCTGAAGTTCAAAAATAAATCTTAAATCCCTGTAGGCCTACGTAGCCAAGTGAAGATGTTTTCAGTCTCAAACCATGGGGGACAATTCTGAGGTTGTCCAGTACACCTTGTTGAACTAACTGATCAGCCAAGGCCTAATGTAAACCTATGTGGACAATGCTGGGCAAGTTGTAAAAATAGAGTGAATGTTATTTTTCAGAATTAAGGACTGTTCGAGGAGGGTGAGGCAGCAGGACGTCACTTCTTCTTAATTGTTGCTTTACGTCCACAGAGACCGTAGGGACTATTAAGGACGAGAGCCAAAGTCCGCCTCCTCTCACACACAGCTCCTGAGCTCTGAGCATGGCTTTTCTTCCTCAGTGTTGCTTTACGTCCACAGAGACTTAGGGCCTGTTAGGGGTACTGGAGCCTAGGACGTCCACCTCGACTTTCACACAGCTCCTGAGCTCTGACGTCCACAGAGACCGTAGGGCCTATTAGGGGTACTGGAGCCTAGGACGTCCACCTCGACTTTCACACAGCTCCTGAGTTCTGACGTCCACAGAGACCGTAGGGAATATTAGGGACAGGAACCCAGGACGTCATCCTCGACTTTCACACAGCTCCTGAGCTCTGACGTCCACAGAGACCGTAGGGAATATTAGGGACGGGAGCCCAGGACGTCAACCTCGACTTTCACACAGCTCCTGAGCTCTGAAGTCCACAGAGACCGTAGGGAATATTAGGGACGGGAGCCCAGGTCCGTCTCCTCTTTCACACAGCTCCTGAGCTTTAATGACTTCACTGGACGTCACTGCTACAACTAGTTTTATTTCGATGCTAGTCTGTTTGTTTCTTATCATTCGTTCCGTTTCTCTCTTTCTCTGATTGCTTTTTAATCGTTCGTTTCCTTCTTCTTCTCCATTTCAGAGAACAAAGTTAATATGCATGGCGTATCGTATAGTATTACTGTTTGTTTGCGTTCGCGTACACTTTGCACGATCATTTCTGCGCCGGTAAAGGAAATTTTGAAAGGCCATTGCGGTGGGCTGACATCATTGTCATATCTATGGCAAGAAACGATTACGGTGCTACAATGAAATAGCTTCACTCGCGATAGGCTAATGAAAACTAAAGGAGGAAGTGACACCTAGTAAGTATACCCAAATATTGACATTTTGTTTTTGTTTTCTAAGGAGACTCACACAGGACCCCCTCCCCCCACCGCTCAGTTCATGCTAATCAACGAAAACCTCCTGTAACATCACCAGCCTCTAAATTGGGTGCTCGGGGTATTACCACTAATAATAATAATAACAGTGTGCTTAGACCGCCCTTTATGAAGTGAGCCTATGCGCATATGACTTTCATGATCAACCTACACACACGCGCACACACACACACACACACACACACACACACACACACACACACACACACACACACACACACACACACACACACACACACACACACACACACACACACACACACACACACACACACACACACACACACACACACACACACCGCGCTCGCACGCACGCACACACACAACACACACAGTAACAATCTCTCTCTCTCTCTCTCTCTCTCTCTCTCTCTCTCTCTCTCTCTCTCTCTCTCTCTCTCTCTCTCTCTCTCTCTCTCTCTCTCTCTGTATGTACTAGAAAGGACAACACTAATACTAACTGCAGCGATTACATTAAAAGGATCGCAATAACTGCAAAAATATTTAGCGTACACATACCAACATTTATTACCAACTCGTCATCAACAAAATCCTAAGTAGCAACTCACCATAACCACTACCAACGATGACAACAACAATGACAACAGAATAATAATAAGAACTAGGGCTAGCTTAAAATAATTTAGCCTGCTAATGCATGTCGGTTAGTATGAATCAAGTCATGCAAACTTCATACTAATCGGTTTTTGCTTTACACATTCATCGGGTAATACGAATCGTTTTAGTCAGAGAAACTTCATACTAATCGGTTTTTGCCTTATACATTCATCGGTTAGTACGAATCAAGTCATGCAAACTTCATACTAATCGGTTTTTGCTTTACACATTCATCGGTTAATACGAATCGTTTTAATCAGAGAAACTTCATACTAATCGGTTTTTGCCTTATACATTCATCGGTTAGTACGAATCATGTCATGCAAACTTCATTCTAATCGGTTTTTGCTTTATATATTCATCGGTTAGTACGAATCAAGTCATGCAAACGTCATACTAATCGGTTTTTGCTTTATACATTAATCGGTTAACACGAATCATTTTAGTCACAGAAACTTCATACTAATCGTTTTTTGCCTTATACATTCATCGGTTAGTACGAATCATTTTAGTCATGCAAACTTCATACTAATCGGTTTTTGCCTTATACATTCATCGGTTAGTACCAATCATTTTAGTCACAGAAACTTCATACTAATCGGTTTTTTCCTTGTACATTCATCGGTTATTACGAATCATTTTGTCGGTCCCCTGCGCATTCGTAATAGCTGTCGTCCATTGCATATGGATATATAGAATCGTTCATTCTTACCGTGCTATTTCGGCTTTTCGAAAACTCTAAGCCCGTATCCAGTCAACTGCCCAAGGCTCTGTTTAATCAAACATTCAGTGGCAACAACACAACCACACTGCAGTCTTTCGACGTGAACAGATGCCCGATGCTAATATTGACCACTTACATCCATGTCGCGTAGCGTTAATGTTTCAACCAAATTTATGGGCAGTTTGTATTGACAAAACGTAGTCCAGACGCACGTTGTCACACATACATGCCTCACAGACACACACACACACACACACACACACACACACACACACACACACACACACAGCACACGCACACACACACACACACGCACACACGCATGCACGCACGCACGTACGAACACACACGCACGCACGCACGCACGCATGCACGCGCACGCACGCACACACACGCGCGCGCGCGCACGCACGCACGCACACACGAACACACACACACACCAAACAACACACAACACACTGAGGGAAAGTATCACACTGTACTGATATAGATATATCATAAACATGTGAAACTGTACTGTATAGATTGATGTAAATGAACAATTCAAAACAAAACAAAAAGCATTAGGCAAAGAGGCCTGAATGAGCCAGTAAAAGTAAGTGTAGAGGATGGATGCATGTTACGTGAATAGATCCCCTACGTGCTCCATCGTGGTGCTTGGCACAAACAAGGGAGAGAGGAAAGACAACACGCAACGAAATCACACGACCGACATTGTCTTCAGTTCCACTTGTAACGCTGATTTCCACTGGAAGTTGAGTGAGGTCCAAATACCCTCGCCACTGGGCTGTCTGAGCAACAGTTATGGACATTAAATAACTAGTGTTGAGGGACAATGCAAATTAATATTTCCATCAACGGCACTGAACAACAACAAACCTAACTGTCAAATCCAATCAAACGGGCATGCAGACGGGGTAGTTCCCTGCATGCACGTACGAGCATAGTGATCGAGGTTATGCACGAGGCATAAGGGAGGTCATCCCGGTTCTGTATTGACACGGGTCATTCTTAACGAGCTAGGTCGAAAGTGAGGTTGGATTCGGCAAAAATAGCAATCGAACCTCGGTTTCGATTTAGTCACCCGCCCTGGTCTATCTCATTAATGATGGTTAATGCTGCTCGAGCCGTGACGCAAAGCCTGTAAATAGGCAATCCGATTTGCAGACGAGGAATCAAACGGCGTACTGATTTTTCTGAAACTGGTTACATTTCAAAAGAAACTGCAGTTTGCTGATTACGTACAGGGCAAAAGCAAATAAAACAAGAAGATCAAGAATTGTCGCTACAGGAGTGCATTGTCGAGACGACGAGAGAACTCGAACCCGAACTCGAAAACTTTGATACTCAAGGATAGTAGCGTTGGGTCCACTGGACCTTACCTAACTAACAGTCCTTGCTGTACTACAGACACAAATAAGCACGACTATATTACAAGCATATAAGTGCGAATAAACAATAGATTACTGCCGTTACACAGAGTTCCTGAAAATATGAAGAAGCATAGGAATTACATTTCATTCTTTGACATACATATACACAGACAGAGACAGAGAAGGGGAGAAAGAGAAGGACAGAAAAGGAGAGGGAGGGAGGGATGGAGACAACTGGAACTTGAAAACGTTATTTTACAAGGATTGTAGTTTAGGTTCAATCAAAACCTGTCTAACAACTAGTTTTTGCTAAGCTACTGATGAGTAAAAAGAATTACAGGGCATCATTTACATACATCTTATCATGAATGAGTAAGTGCAATTTTCTAAATGAAAATGTATACATGAAGCATAAGAACTTCCACACAAAAACGTAACATGTTCACAGCACCAGATGTACACAGTGCAGACATCACTAAATCACGCATGTATGAGCATACAACCAGCAGATAAGGCAGCAGAACACGTGATAAATTCAGATTACCAATATCGGGGAAGAAAACAGAAGCAATCAATGCTTATTTAATAAACAACAATAAGGGGAGGGGAGTCATTTGCACAAGCAGTTGGAAAGTCATGACGACTGGGCGGAACTGAATGGACGGAGAGAGAGGGGAGAGAGAGAGGGAGAGAAGAAGAAGAGAGATGGGGGAGAGAGAGAAGGGGAGAGAGAGAAGGGGAGAGGAGAAGGAGAAAGAGGGGGAGAGAGAGAAATGCGGAGAGGAGGAGAGAGGGGAGAGAGAGACAGAAGGGGAGAGGAGAAGGGAGGGGGGGGGAAGGGGAGAGGAGAAACAGAGAGAGGGGGAGAGGAGAAGAGAGAGAAGGAGAGAAGAAAGGGGAGAGGAGAAAGAGAGGGGAGAGGAGGGGAGAGAAAGAGGGGAGGAGAGAGAGGAAGGAAAGAGAGGGAGAGAGAGAGAGAGAAGGGGAGAGGAGAAGAAGAGGGGAGAGAGAGAGAGAGAGGGGAGAGGAGAAGAAAGAGGAGGAGAGAGAGAAGGAAGGAGAAGAAGAGGGGAGAGAGAGAGAGAGGGAGAGGAGAAGAAAGAGGGAGAGAGAGAGAAGGGAGAGGAGAAGAAGAGGAGAGAGAGAGAGAGAGAAGGGAGAGGAGAAGAAAGAGGGGAGAGAGAGAGAGAAGGAGAGAGAAGAAGAGGGAGAGAGAGAGAGAGAAGGGGAGAGGAGAAGAAAGAGGGGAGAGAGAGAAGGGGAGAGGAGAAGGAGAGAGAGAGGAGAGAGAGAGAAGGAGAGAGAGAAGAAGGCGAGAGGAGGCTGCCTGTTTAACTGCTCTGCACTCAAGTCATTCAACATGCAGTGTAAAGTTTCCCTCTCCTACGGAAACACAAAGGTCAAAATTATCTCTCAGTCACACAGTGTTAAAAACCAGCCTCAAACAAAACAGTACCGTGTTGTTGTTTTACTTCTGAAAGTCAGCTGAGTCAGTTTGTTTACAGACAATATCAGGTACGTTTTCACAATTCAAATCCAACTTCAGCTCAGGCTCCGAAAGGTTTAATTGTAAAAAGCCTAAAAACGAAAACTGTGCTCACTGTGACCAAGGACAGTGCAGGATGTACATGTGGAGGGAAAAAATCATGCAAAGATGCGTGAATGAGTGAGCGAGAGGAATGTTGTAATGATGGATGAATGTTTCTGAATAAATGCCCCCACAATGATGTGCTTGGTGATCTATTTATTTTTTAAATTAAGAAACGAGACAGAGTATAATCCTCGAAAGTTTACAGCAGGTAATCTCTCTGTGTAATTTATACGCATGCAAAAAGCTCACATACGCACGTTAAAGGTCATGTAGTCCACATCATAATTCGGTGGTTTATGGAAACACCAAAATACCCCAGCATGCATTAAAAGACTAGGATGCATGTCTCATCGAATAACACTGCCAAATCGGTGCATGGTTTCATACGTGCGCCGAGGTAGCAGTACGAGCCGCGTGGCACCAGCGGGGAGCGGGGATAGCTCAGTGGTTGGAGCGCCGGACTCGTGATTGAAAGGTCGCGGGTTCGAATCCCTGCAGGAGCGGCGGGATAATTTTCTTCTCTAGGGTCGACTTTCTGTGCTGATTCTTATTTCGGTATCCGTTCCACCCCCGTGTTACCGCAGCAGCACGTAAAAGATCTCGGTCGTTCTGCCAAAAGTGCGGGTGACATTTTAGAGCTAAACACGCATACTCCTTACGTATGAGGCTTTGCATGAAGTGACATGGTGCATGGTTGTATGGTGTACACAGAACTTGCGCCGAGACGGCTGCAGCTTCATGTGGCACCAGCCATGCCAGCGCTGTAAGTACACCACTTCAGTGGATATTCAAAAAACGCGCTATAAAGCTAGTCACTCATGCAGAACCACATGCGAGCGCAGTGAGTCTGCTCATGAGAGCGGAGAATAGCGCTATATAAGCGATCATCAATACATCAGTGTTACACATAGTTAGAGCCGCTAGTGTACCATTTCGGTGGTGATTCAAAGCTACATCATGCACTCATTCTTAACCCCATGCGACTGGAGCGCAGTGAGTCTGCCCGAGAGCAGGAAACAGCGCTATATAGAAACGATCAATCAATCAAAAAGCCTATATAAAAACAAATCGGTCACTAACATTTCAACCCCACCAACATCCACTACTCATGGTTTCACACGTCCATAACCACATTGAATAAGGTTTCCTGTTTTCCACACATTTTGAGGCACTAAACAGTTTCCTTGGACACAATGAGCAATCAAGCGAATAAATTCGCCATTCACTTTGGAAGAACCCTTCTTGTTGTTGTTGTTGTTGTTTTTTTTTTAATTTTTCTTGAAACTGTATGCTTTTCATGTAATAGTCCATTTTCTCATCTTCAAAACACC
>JABMCL010001087.1:512500-520000 GCA_018857735.1 Alviniconcha marisindica | reverse complement strand
GTTATTGTGAATAACATTTTTTCCATGGTGCAGACAAGGCCTAACCAGTATACGTGCGTGTTACTGTTGTTTGTGTGATCAATATCAATGTATGAATGGAACAAACGTGCAGACGTGACAAAAAGGGATGGTGTAAAATGCTCGTTAAAACGATGAGAGAAGAAACTGAAAGCGAGGGACTGTACGATAGATAAGGAGGAGGAAGAAGAAGGAGGAAGATGTTGAAGAAGAGGGGGAAGAGGAAGGAGGAGGGTAAAGAAGGAGAGAGAGAGAGTAGAAGGAAAGACGGAGAAAAAGACGACAATTATGGTAATGGTGACGGTCACGGATGATGATGAAGATGATGAAGAAGTAGAAGAATCAATCATGTCATTTTTTAAACGACGACAGGACGTAACAGTAATTAAACTTGCCTACAAACAATAACCACAACGCCCGCAAAGCCGGGAGCAAAACAACACAAGTGAGAAGAAAAAAACCCCGTAAGATTACCAAACGAGAAGCAGCTGCTATCTAAGGAAATAGAAAAGACAATAATTACCACTTCCTCGCAGATGGGCAGCTGTGCTCCAAGACTAACCGACTCTTGTGGATGGAGTAACCGTCAGCAGTATCTTTCAGTGTGGCCCTCACTCCCACAGGAAGACTATCAGTGATAACTGTCCACATTCCCGGCCACACGGCCGCACCTCACTAACTAAGAAATTCTGTGGCCGGCAACAAAATGTCTGGAAAAGCCGCCTACAGCACAGTTCCAAGTTAAAACAGTAACTCTGTTTTCTTACGCAGTCAAGTGGTTTATGTCACTGTCGGTTGCAGTTCCACTTTGTTTTCTTCTTCTTCTTCTTCTTCTTCTTCTTCTTCTTCTTCTCTCTCTCTCTCTCTCTCTCTCTCTCTCTCTCTCTCTCTCTCTCTCTCTCTCTCTCTCTCTCTCTCTCTCTCTCTCTCTCTCTCTCAGACTGTTTCCACAAGATGGTTCACGAAAAAGTTACTGTTTATTGCGTGTAAAGAACCTGGCACTAGGATTCATCTAGAAAGTGGGACCCACACAATGTGCCACGATGAATTCCAGGAAATTCCAGGTTTTCCTTGATCTCTGTTTTCACTGTCTTTGAGTAGTTTTATTAGCACGATGCAGAGTGGATAACGGCACGATACACACAATAAAGAACAGTTTATTTCACGAGTTGCTAAACTTTTATAACTGAAGACAAAGCAGTGGCCGACATTACTGTCACTCTGTCAAAACCACTCATGCATGAGAGTTCATGAACGTGATCACCGCTTGACATTTCACACACCATTGCCTCAGGCTTTGCACGATGAGGAGACTTGACAGTTAAAAAACCCGAACAGCATGATTGTAGTGGCTCTCACCTTGTTTCTTTCCTGTGTAGCATCAGCGTCACTGGATGCCTAACAGACTGATTGTCTCCGGGATAAACAAATAGATACGTTTTGCCTTTAGAGTCCTCGCTGGACCAGCGGGATGTAACTGACAGATTTGACGCAAACACACGGCAGGGGCGGCAACAGGAAAAGACACACGTGCAAGACGCACGTCCATGAAGTTATGCGGTCTGAGGGACAAGAAACAAGAAATGAACCAGGGTCGCTAAATGCAGACGCACAAACGCCCAGCGATAACTACCAGGAAATAGTTGGATGACGTGCGCGGTTCACATCCGTATCGCAGCACGCGCGCGTTGCCTGCCATCTCGCGTGTGGGCGCCATACAGGCATCATGGTACTTATTGACTGCACGCGTTAGGGTTCCCTTCAAACGTGCGGTAATGCGGAGTGAACGATTTGCACAGAGAGGGACAGACACACAGACAGAGACAGAGACAAACAGAGACAGAGACAGAGAGACAGAGCCAGAGACAGAGAGACAAAGAGAGACAAAGAGAGACAGAGAGCGGCAAAGAGACAGACAGAGACAGAGACAGACAGAAAGACAAAGAGACAGAGACAGACAAACAGACAGACAGACAGACAGAGACAATAGCTGGTTTTTAACACCCAGATAACCTGGTAGGTCACATCAGGGCAGAAGTCGTTATATGAACATCGACATTACTTCATAAATTATATTGATAAAATAATAAATCAATTTATTATAAATTATATTAAACCAAATACAAGTCTAACAATTGAACAGTGTTAAGTACAAGTCAAAGTTGAACGTGATCAGTACTAAATTAATTACATTTTTCTCAAAACAATAATTTCTTTGACTGGAAAAGTTGAAGATTGGGTCCAGGGAAATGTCTCTGAACAGCATCTTCAAAGTATGTATTAGATTAATTTTTCCCTAACATCAACTAAAATATGTTCCAGAGAAAACGATTCGTTGCTTGGAACACAAGAACATAGTTCTCTTTAAACATAAAGAGTTATATCAATGGCCAGTATGACTTTTGATCCAAATGTTTGACCACGTGGACTTTGTCAAAGTCTGCCTGCGTGGTTTGCTGGTTTGTTTTCGTTGGGTGCTGTGAGTTTACAGTGTCGTGTGTGTGTGTGTTGTGTGGTGTTGTGTTGTAGTGTGTGTGTGTGTGTGTGGTGGTGGTGTGTGGTGTGTGTGTGTGTGTGTGTGTGTGTGTGTGTGTGTGTGTGTGTGTGTGTGATGAACATTTGACAAGACTAAAGTGCGCTTACCTGATTGATGCAATTTATTTGAATCGAGTGATTCTTTCTCAGTTCAGTTATAAAGTCTATTTTAATATTGTCATCTAAATACGCGACAGACATGGTGATTACTTCACCGCGGCTATAGGAGTGTCGTGAGATCAATGATTAAAGGAAACAACCTGCTAAAAACATATTTTGTCACGGCCAGAAGAGATCACGCTGTAAAAGGAAAACTAAATGGTGTGTGTGTGTGTGTGTGTGTGTGTGTGTGTGTGTGTGTGTGTGTGTGTGTGTGTGTGTGTGTGTGTGTGTGTGTGTGTGTGTGTGTGTGTGTGTGTGTGTGTGTGTGTGTTGTGTGTGTGTGTGTGTGGTGTGTGGTGTTGTGTGTGTTGTGTGTGTGTGTGTGTTGTGTGTGTGTGTGTGTGTGTGTGTTTGGGGGTGTTGTGTTTTGTTTTTGTTTCTTGCCTAGGTGCCTGTGTGGATTTTACGCCGATTTTAATAATTAAATAATAATTAAAGTATTTATAAGGCGCCAAATGTTATTCCTCACGACCAGTGTGTTAGCATGTCAGTACACATTGACAGACGGTAAGTAAGTAAGTAAACTGGTGTTTTACGCCCAGTCAACCAATGCGGTTACATCAGGGCGAACTGACAGACGGACGCCCACACAAACGAGTGCACTCATACACAGTTTACGAGTTCTTCTTCTCGGTGTTCCCCCGAATGAAACGATACCCCTGACGAGCGCCGGCACTGCCTGGGGCCAACCGTCGAAGAGACTGCGGTATGCAAGAAGCGATCCATGACGGTGTTACAAGTTCGTGCACCCGCCGATCAAGTCACAAAACTGGGGAGGGGGGAATGGAAGGGGGGGTGGGGACAGAAAATCGACGAAGCCCTTTAAAGCAACATACTTAATGTTACGATTTTGTTCCATATCTTCTACGTGTTTGACAATACGTACTTTGAGAAGGCTAATTCCTTTAGTGCCGGTAAAATCATCACTAGATTGTCGGTTCAATGTGGAAGAATTTGCCCACGGATGATTACGAGGATAATGAAATGTCCGGCTTCATATATCAAAGTTTTAGATGTCGACCCAAGGTTTAATAATAATAATAATAATAATAACTAAATAAATAAATCAATAAAAAGAGAAGAAATTCATAGTTCCTCTTTCGCTGGAGAGCCTATATGTGCATGTACGTATCAAAGAGAGTGCGATTTCTCTATGGTTTACAGAATCGTGTGTGAAGGTATCAAGCCTACCTCTACAGGTCGGAATCCCATGAAGCAGTAATTCTCTTTATTTTCACCTTCTTTGAGTCAATATTCCGAAAAATAGATCACGGTATTATCAAGAATGTCATAGGAATTAAGTAGAAGATTTGATAGAGTGGCACAGTCGTGTTGGCTTTATCCTGAGCTTAACATCAACTAAGTGGCGGAAATTTCCGAGCAGAACAACAAAAGTATTCAAAACGACAACAAAACGAACAGGAAACGAACTGGTGCTTGGAAGAAGATTCATTTTAGCATCTTCTGTGGCGAAAATGTCCTCTCTCTCTCTCTCTCTCTCTCTCTCTCTCTCTCTCTCTCTCTCTCTCTCTCTCTCTCTCTCTCTCTCTCTCTCTCTCTCTCTCTCTCTCTCTCTCTCTCTCTCTCTGTTCCAGCCAAAGCTCTCCTCTTTCTCTCTTCCCCTTTGCTCCAAACCATTTGCTCCAATCCCCTTGCTTCCCACTGTCTCCCCATCCTTCTTGTCCTACCCCTGTTCCTCGATCCCTTCCGTTCCTCTCGGCTAATCTGTCCTGCCCCCCGCCCCCGTCCTTCTCCACCTCGTTTCCTCCCCTCTGCTCTACTCTGTTCCCATCCCATCTTCTCCCTTCCCTTCCCTCCTCCCTTTTTCCTTCGTGCCCTATCATCTCTCTTCCCATCCATTTTCATAATGATCTTTCCTTCCTCTCTTCTCTGCCCGCTCCCTTTTCCTCTCTCCTTCTTTCTTGTCCCATCCCCTCTCCACCCCTCCGCTTCCCTCTCCGTTCCATTACCCCCTCAGCTTTCGTCCCTCTCATCTCCCTTCCCGTTATCCCATTACCTTCTCTCCTCTCTCCTTTCCTTTTATCCTCTTTCAACCCTTCTGCTCTCCCTTCCCATTATCTCCTCTTCTCCCCTCCCATCTCCCTTCCCCCTATCCCCTCTTCTTCAATCCCCCCCTCCCCTCCTCTGCCTTCCCCTTATTCCCTCTCCTTCCCTCCCCTTTCCATTACACTGATCCTTACTCCTCCTTTTCTCCTCTTCATTCCTTCTTCTTCCCTCCGCTCTTCCTCCCCCTTATCCCCTCTTCTTCCCTCCCCTCTTCCCCCCTCACCCGTATCCCCTCTTCTTCCCTCCCCTCTCCCCCCCTCCCCCTTATCCCCTCCTCCTCCCTCCCCTTTCTATTACACTGATCCTCTCTCCTCCGTTTCTCCCCTTTATTCCCTCTTCTTCCCTCCCCCTCTGCCTTCTCCTTATCCCTTCTCCTTCCCTCCCCTTTCCATTATACTGATCCCCTCCCCTCCGTTTCTCCCCTTTATTTTCTCTTCTTCCCTCTCCTTTTCTTCCCTTCCCCTCTTTCCCCCCTTATCCCCTCTTCTTCCCTCCCATAGCTCCTCCCCTCTTCCTCCCCCTTATCCCTTTTTCTTCCCTCGTCCCTCCCCTCTCCCGACATACTATCCTCCTCCCCCCCCCCTTCCTCCATCCCCTCTTCTTCCCTCTTCTCCCTTCCAGTTGTCCACTCTCCTTTCCTCTGTCCCCTCTAGACCACCTCCCCTGTGCTTCCCTCCCCTCTCCTTTCCTCTACTCCCTCTCCTTCCCTCCTCCTCCTTTTCTCCCCTCTCCTTCCCTCCCCTGTCCTTCCCTGCCCTCTCTTTCCCTCCTCTCTCCTTCCCTTCCTTCTCCTTCCCTTCCCTCTCCTTCCCTCCCCCTCCTTCTCTCCCGTCTCCTTCCCTCCTCTCTCCTTCCCTCCCCTCTCTTTCCCTCCTCTCTCCTTCCCTCCCCTCTCCTCCCTTTCCATCTCCTTCGCTCCCCTCTCCTTTTCTCTATTCCCTCTCCTTCCCTCCCCACTCCTTCCCTCCCCACTCCTTCCCTCCCCTCTCCTTCCCTTCCCTCTCATTCGCTCCCTCTCCTTCCTTCCTTCCCTTCTCCTTCCCTCTCTTCTCCTTCCCTCTCTTCCTTCCTTCCCCTCTACTCTCCTTCCCTCCCCTCTCCTTTTCTCTATCCCCTCTCCTTCCCTCCCCTCTCTTCTCCTTCCCCCTCTCCTTCCCTCCTCTCTCCTTCCCTCCCCTCTCCTCCCCCCTCTCCTTCCTTCCCCTCTCCTTTCCTCCCCTCTCCTTTCCTCTGTTCCCTCGTCTACTCTCCTGTCCATTCCCATTATCCCCTCTAGATCACCTGCCCTCTCCCTTCACCGTATCGCCTCTCTTCTCCTCCCCTCCGTTCTCGTCTGTTTCACCTCATTTTCCTTCTCCTCGTCCTTTCTGTCCCCGTTCCAGTTCACGCCTGGCCCCTCCTGTCTTTAATTCCCACTCCCTCGCCTCCAGACTAATCCTTCCACTCCTCTCCTCTCCCAATTCTTGGTCCATCCTACGTAATCTACATCCGGTTCTACTGCGACGCTCGTCTCGTCCCAGTAAACCAACACCATCCGTCTTGCCAAATCAGACAGCCTCCAGTGCCCATGAACATTGGCAGTAATACAGAACACGTCGATGTGAGATTTTGTCTTCGGTGAAATCTACGCCAGTCGTCCATCGTCCTTCCCGCTTCCAATTTCACGAGCACGCGGCCGATCCCGCCTGCCCGCACGCGCGTGCGCGCGCACACACACACACACACACACACACACACACACACACACACACACACACACACACACACACACACACACACACACACACACAGCACACACTCGCGCACAAGCGTAAGCGTGCACACATCAGGTTATACGTACACACAAGCACACACGCACATATGCACTAATTTTTCATCGTTTTTCACCGATTAACTGTTGTTTAAGTGTCGTTTTGTAGCGTAATGAAGGAGATTACACCGAAAATTTGCAGACTGTGTTTTTGTCCTAATAAATAACGTTCTTTTGACCACTTTATGTGTTTGGATCTTGTATCAGTGGATTACCAGTATTTGTTTTGGCATGGAATAATATGGTACTTTAAAAGAAGAATCAACAGATCCACAATTTTGTCAGCTTATAGTTGTTGTTGAGGCGCTGCATAAATTATCATTATAGACATAAGTTGAAAATCCTTTATGACATTTTGTCCTCCCAGTATAGTGTTGTATACACAAAATGTGTCGTCGGTCTATGATTTCACCTACAGTGGAAAGTATGTAGACCCTACACATAAAACTTTAAAAAGAACCCTTATTATTTGATATGACAATACAAAACGTGCCGATTTTCGGATTAAGCCCTTTTTCGGATTAATTTTCGGAGTAAGCCCTTTTTCAAAACAACAGGTAAACTACAACTAACTGCTGTTTTGTCCCTTAAAAAAGGGGCTTACCCTGAATATTCGCACGTTTTGTTCTGTCGTATTAAATAAGCGTTCCTCTTAAGTTTCCGATATGTGTTTGGATCTTGTTTTAGAACGCTTACACTGAGTCATCCTTGTTTTAGATTTTTGGGGAAGATATATAATCGTAAACATCCTCAGACGTTTTTCGGTGTGCCGCGTAGATCTTTCAGTAACACTGACAGCTCCAAAGATGAGACCAAACGCCGCCTGCTTCCGGTGAAATGTTCGCTCGTCCGCGTAGGTGGTTCTGTTGTTTCAATTTCCATCTCCTAAACGCGTACGGGAAATTGGG
>JABMCL010001087.1:500000-505000 GCA_018857735.1 Alviniconcha marisindica | reverse complement strand
TTGTTCCAGTTCTGACCTTTTCCTTCCCTTCGTAAGGGTTATCAGTTTTATGTCATTTTTGCGTGATTCCTGCTGTCTCAGACTCCTTTTTCTTATTTTTTTACTTAAGTTTGTTCACATATCGATTATTATTAGACTGACCTCAAGATTATCAAGAAAACAACATGTGTCAGTTAATTACATCAAAGCAACGACAACCTTTAACGGACGAAACGTACAAAAGAGGTGATTATCTGCTATGTTTGACATCTGAGTAGCCTGTAGTTATACTGGGTGGTGGAGGGGGGAAGATGAAACACACAAACATTACTTGCAGTCTTGCGTCTTTAATACCGGAGAGTTCGGCTTGATCTTCCTAAAATGTTCCTTTTTCCTTTCTTGTCAGAGGTTCGCCATCCACTTTCAGTTCTCTATAGTAACGAGGAAGCTATTGTTTTTAATCTCTCTACACTGTATTCAGGATGACCTTTGACTGATTACTACAATACTAGCTGTTGTTTTGAAATAGTAAATAACAAATCTCTCGTTAGCAATCGCCCTGAAATAACCACACTGGCTGACTGGGCGAAAAACATCAATTTACCTACTTACTTACTCTCGTTAGCTTTTTGTCGGGGGGAGGGGGTGGGGGTAACTGGCAGAACGTAGTCTTCGCATTTTGTTTTACTGTCATTTTTCATTGGCATTCAGCCAGCTACCACCCAAAGCTAACGAGAGCTTTGTTATTTACTACTTCAAAACAACAGCTAGTATTGTAGTAATTAATCAAGGGTTATGCTGAATACAGTGTAGAGAGACTAAAAACAAAGGCTCCTTAGGTACTATAGAGAATCTTGCATAAATATTTTTTATGCAAGATTCTTTTTGCGAGTACAAGTGTGTGTGTGTGTGTGTGTGTGTGTGTGTGTGTGTGTGTGTGTGTGTGTGTGTGTGTGTGTGTGTGTGTGTGTGTGTGGGTGTGTGGTGGGTTGGTGTGTTGGTTGCTTTTTCGTCTCTCTCTCTCTCTCTCTCTCTCTCTCTCTCTCTCTCTCTCTCTCTCTCTCTCTCTCTCTCTCTCTCTCTCTCTCTCTCTCTCTCTCTCTCTCTCCGGCTTAGGAAGTATGCTGAAATTGATGGTCGCAGGTCGTTCTTTAATGCCCACTTGCTGGCACACATCAATAATGCATCTACTGTGTGGGGGTAATGTCTGTGAGGTACACTTTAAAAAAAAATCCACTCCCACCACAGACGAGCAGCAAAACTTATCTTACCTGACCACTCCCTGTCAACGACGGCAATAATTAAGAAATTAGAAAGTCTTCCACTGCAAGACAATTGTGTACAACACAGCTGTGCTTGTGTTTAAAGTGCACATGGGCTGGGCGCCTCATTGTGTGTGCGACCTTCTTAACAGAAGGCCTGGTCGATATGAGTATATATAAAAAACACTGTCTTACTGCGCACTCGCACTGACCTATTCAAGATGAGTTTTGCATTGTCTGGGTCATCTGTCTGGAACTCTCCTCCTCCGAAAATGAAAACGTAAAACGTACAAATCTGTGCGTGGCTTTAAGGTAGGCCTGCGTAAGATCTTGATTAACAAATGAAATCGTGCCCAGGAGAACCTTTGGTATAACTATGTTTGTTAAACGTCTGTGCCTGTATATTTACCGTTATTGTTTTCATTGTTGGTAAAATAAAAAATAAATAAGTGCACCTTTTTTTCTTCTTCTTTCTCCCCCCTCCCTCACCCCACCTCTTCTTTTTTTCTTCTTTTTCTTCTCGTTATTATTATTTGAATAGTTCACTATTCATTATATATCTGTCCTATTAACATCGAAAGCTCTCCTTTCCATTACCGGTAGTAGTAATACTTGTGTGCCCGACTTTCTCTCTCTCTCTCTCTCTCTCTCTCTCTCTCTCTCTCTCTCTCTCTCTCTCTCTCTCTCTCTCTCTCTCTCTCTCTCTCTCTCTCTCTCTCTCTCTCTCTCTCTCTCTCTCTCTCTCTCTCTCTCTCTCTCTCTCTCTCTCTCTTCTTTTGTACTGGCTATTATTCGAACGGTTCGCAATGTTGCTGACTCTTCTAACTTATTATGTGTCTGATTTAGGCCTACACTTGCTGTTCTTGCTTCCATTATTTATAATCACAATGCTTGTCTAAGCAGTGCTTTTGTGTGTGCTTGTATGCGATATTGTCGTTTCAATACTTCATTTTTCATCGTGTATCTCAACCATATTTCTCATCGCCATCATCATCATCAATATTTTCTCTGTCGTCGTGTTTTGGCCCTGATTTTAAAATTATCGTCTTCTTCATCGTTACTATGGTAGTCAGTGTTTTTACTGTTGTTTTATGTGTAGTCTAATGTCATGTAGATTATTAGGGACAGATTGTAGGAATAGGCAA
Source organism: Alviniconcha marisindica (assembly GCA_018857735.1). NCBI lineage: Eukaryota > Metazoa > Mollusca > Gastropoda > Provannidae > Alviniconcha > Alviniconcha marisindica. The sequence continues at coordinate 502,614 of JABMCL010001087.1, read as the reverse complement.
CTGCCAGAAATCTTAATCCTTGTGTAATAAAGTTCTGAGTTCTAGATTCTGAGTTCTGATCTCTCTCTCTCTCTCTCTCTCTCTCTCTCTCTCTCTCTCTCTCTCTCTCTCTCTCTCTCTCTCTCTCTCTCTCTCTCTCTCTCTCTCTCTCTTGTGAGTTTCTTTCTTTGATGTCTTTGATGTTGTGTTCTATTGCCTGCCATATCTTTTTGTTTTGATAATCCCAAGATCATCTTAATGTCACTACTGTAAGAGAGAGAGAGAGAGAGAGAGAGAGAGAGAGAGAGAGAGAGAGAAGAAAAGGAAGAAGCAGAAACAGTATCCCTGCTGAGAGACGGGCAGACCAACAGACAGACAGACCGAGAATAAGAATAATAAGAATAAGAATAATAAAGAGGATTTATAGAGCACCCATCTACACACAAGTTGGGAGCGCAGTGCACTTTACAATAACACACACACACACACACACACCACGCACGCACGCACGCACGCACGCACGCACGCACGCACGCACGCACGCACGCACGCACCACACACACACACACACACAGTATGAGATCAGTTCTTCCGTGACTAGCTCCATTACAGGCATTCCGCAAATAGACCCAGTCTTCTTTGCCTCCTTTTGTGTGTCCCTTGGAAAAAACATACACGCATGAACATTTTCTTGTCACTACGATTTGACTAACTGCATGCATCGGTGGTGAGGTTGTTAAGACGGCAGCATTATTCAGAGAAGACGGTCTTTTTTATATGTTGTTGTTGTTGTTGTTGGTTATTGTTGGTTTTGGTTTGTTCGTTTGTTGGGGGGGGGTATTGTTTTTGTGTTTTGTTTTCGTTTATTGCTATATAAATATTACCTTTGGCGGGGTAATGAAGCAAGACGGAGTAAGTGGAGCCCCCCCTCCCCCCCCCCTTCTACCCCCCACCCCCATCAGTCCGACACCACGTCCTCGATCTATCCCCTATATGGAAGTCCCCCCCCCTCCCCCCCTCCCCGCACACATCGTCAGACCGAGACTATATCCCTCAATCAATCCTCTGTATGGATTGTCTGAGGTCGAAGGTCTTGATCAGGACTGCCCTCGGATAAGGAAAGTGCAAAATCATTGAGACCGAGGTTGTCTCCAAATCTGACGACACGTACGTTCGCTTAATATCACTATGCCTCCTGCTTCAGTCCTTCAGCCCAAATGTGCCCTCGGATAAGGAAAGTGCAAAATCATTGAGACCGAGGTTGTCTCCAAATCTGACGACACGTACGTTCGCTTAATATCACTATGCCTCCTGCTTCAGTCCTTCAGCCCAAATGTGAGAGCGTCAGCTCCAAAGTATAGACCCCTTCAAAACTCCTTCGTCGCTTCTTAAATGTCGCCATTCCCTGTGGGACCGAAGAGGGAACTGCTATCTGACGCTGGTTTTGCGCACAACGGACCAAACCAAGGAAGGGAACACGGGAATGGATACTGTGGTTGCCACAGCAACAAGGCGTGAATAGCCCCCGAACCTGGATGGGACATCTTCTGCAAGACAATGTCTGGCGGAAGACCGAAGACCCTTTGGGGGAAGAGCGGGGAGTGGGGGCGTGGGCGTGGGGGGGGAGGGGAGGGGGGGCGGGGGTGTTATCAGTATGAAATTGCTTAACGCAGTAAACAGACATACTATATCCCAGATGCTAGGGGGAGGGGGATATGTTTGTGTCAGTGCGCACGCTTGCGTGTGTGTATGCGTACGATGTGTTTGTGTGTGTGTGTGTGTGTGTGTGTGTGTGTGTGTGTGTGTGTGTGTGTGTGTGTGTGTGTGTGTGTGTGTGTGTGTTTGCTCGCGCGCGCACGTGTGTTGCTCGAAGCACGCGCGAGTGTGTGTGTGTGTGTTCTATGTGTGTGTGAGTGTGTGTGTGCTTGCTCGTGTGTGTGTGTGTGTGTGTGTGTGTGTGTGTGTGTGTGTGTGTGTGTGTGTTGTGTGTGTGTGTGTGTGTGTGTGTGTGTGTTTGCTGCCGCGGTGTGTTTGCTCGAGCACGCGCGAGTGTGTGTGTGTGTGTGTGTGTGTGTGTGTGTGTGTGTGTGTGTGTGTGTTGTGTGTGTGTGTGTGTGTGTGTGTTGTGTGTGTGTGTGTGTGTGTGTGTGTGTGTGTGTGTGTGTGTGTGTGTGTGTGTGTATGTGTGTGGTGTTTTGTGTGTGTGTGTGTGTGTGTGTGTGTGTGTGTGTGTGTGTGTGTGTGTGTGTGTGTGTGTGTGGTGTGTGGTGTGTGTGTGTGTGTGTGTGGTGTGTGGTGTGTGTGTGTGTGTGTGTGTGTGTGTGGTGTGTGTGTGTGTGGTGTGTGTGTGTGCGATGTGTGTGTGTGTGTGTGTGTGTGTGTGTGTGTGTGTGTGTTAGTCTTACTCTGTGCGCTGATGCCTCCCCCCCCCACCCCTATCCCAGCTCAACGCATCCCATTTTTGAGGCAGCCTGCTGCTCTTTGTTTCAGCTGATAATGTCCGGCACCTGATACCAGACTGTCCAGGAAGTCGCCGGCACTTAGCTAGCGCTGCATTATAGTCACCACAACCCCCGGCAGACGACAGTGGTGGGTTTTTTCCCGGCCAGTAATTAGGTTTACCCCGCTGTAGCCG
>JABMCL010001087.1:485000-492500 GCA_018857735.1 Alviniconcha marisindica | reverse complement strand
AATTGAATTACTAGTTGATTTGACGGCTACACCGATTTCACCGCGCCGCGAGAGGCCGGACTGGCACAATATTTCATTACTGGGGGCATCGCGAGTCCCGTTCAATTGGAGATCTGAATTTCCTGTGACAAAGTGATCTAAGATTACCGTACCCTCTGCCTTGAGTGACTGACGGTGGTTCTTTGTGTGTGAGTTGGGGGGGGGGGGGGGGGTTAGTGGGGGGGGGGGTTATGGGGGGGGGGGGGGGGGGGTTGGCGACCTTGTGTCTGTGTGTGTATCTCTGTGTGTATGTGCGTGCGTGTGCTGGCGGGTGTGTGTGTATTTGTGGCTGTATATGTGTGTGGCTGTACGTCTGTGTGTATATCTGTGTATAAATGTGTTTGTGTGTATTTGTATGTCTGTGTGTATAAATATGTGTGTGTGTGTGGGGGGGGGGGGGTAGTCGACCGTGTGTCTGCGTGTCTGTGTGTGTATATCTGTGTGTATGTGCGTGCGTGTGCTGGCGGGTGTGTGTGTGTGTGTGTGTGTGTGTGTGTGTGTGTGTGTGTGTGTGTGTGTGTGTGTGTATGTGTGTATTTGTGGCTGTATATGTGTGTGGCTGTATGTCTGTGTGCGTATCTGTGTATAAATATGTGTGTATTTTTATGTCTGTGTGTCTGACATATATATATATATATATAAGGTCGAAGTGTAGAGAAAAAACAAACAAGCAAGTAATTAATTGTTCAGGCGTTATATTTAGTATATATCCGCCCTGATATAACCATACTGGTTGACTGGGCGTAATACACCAACTTACTTATTTATTTATATATCTATATAAAAGGTCAAAGTGTAGAGAAAAACAAACAAGCAAGTAATTCATTGTTCAGGCGTTATATTTAGGTCTAGAAAACCTTCAACAGGGTAAATCCGGCGAAAGCAGGGGAGAAATAGAGAGAGAGTGTGTATAAATATGAGTGTATTTGTATGTCTGTGTGTGTGACCTTTTATATATATATATATAAAAGGTCAAAGTGTAGAGAGAAAACAAACAAGCAAGTAATTAATTGTTCAGGCGTTATATTTAGGTCTGGAAAACCTTCAACAGAGTAAATCTGGCGAAAGAAGGGAGAAATAGAGAGAGAGAGAGAGAGAGAGAGAGTGTGTGTGTGTGTGTAGTTTTAATTTAATAATTATGCAAACAACCTGGCACCTTCGGTAAGCGCGGAAAGGGCATGAGTTTGAACTGTCGGATAAAACCTTTGGCCTGTACGTACGCTTCTCGTCTGTGTATCCTGATCGACTGGCTTATCGCTGTCAGTCAAATCTCCGCGACGTGTTAATTACTGAGCCTGCGAAGTGGCGATAAAGCATGTTCGATTTCCTTTAGCGCATGTGTTCACGAGCCGGCCGGAAGTAGGTCCCCCCCGCCCCTCACCCCCTCCCTTATTTTTGTTGTCGACTCCCCATTTTCTCCGTAAAAAAATTAACCCTTGCTTAGGTCCGACTCGTCCGTTAAGACCATCGCACTAATAGATCTAATGGAAAAGAGGTTGAAACAGACTGAGTCTCGTTGCTTCACGCTTCTCAACCGCCCAAGTGTAATTATCTGTGACTGAGTGAGGGAGCGGTTTCTGCTACTTTCACGCCTTGTCAAGTGGGGATCGAGGTCAAGTCTCACGGCGGTCGAGATAGCCTGCTGATTGATTACTTGACAGATTGACTGGTTGATGCGTGGGTGGATGGATGGGTGGGTGGATGGCAGAAGTCTAAATGTTGAGTGTTAGTTTGCGAGTGAGTGAGTGAGTCATTTCGTGAACGAACGAATGGACTTGAGTGGACGAGTGTGAGAAAGCGAGTGTGTGAGCGCGTTAGTGAGCGAGTGAATGTTAGCGAGTGACTGAGTGTTAGTGAGCGGGTGAGTGTTAGTGGGTGAAAGTGAGCGAGTGAACGAGAGTAAATTAGTGTTAGTGAACGAGAGGGTGAGTGAGCGAGTCAACTGCCGAGTGTTAGTGAGCAATCGAGTGTTAGAAAGAAGCCGAGACAAGCACAGACCGAGGAATCTTCCTCAAGACAGTAGAAACCGTAGTGGATCAAGAAACTTTCGGATATAGCCACACCCCAAGCAGCGACTATCTAAGCCTGCCTCTCTGCAGCCGGTGCATGGAGTATGGGACAGGAGTTCATTCAACCTTACATAGCCAAATACAAGAGAAAGCGCTTTATGTGCATACGCCTAGTGCGACTTTGAAAGCAGAACATTTCTTTGATAGACCTTGAGCATGTCCACTAGCGTGGGTGGGACACAGGGCTCGCTCAACCTTGCGTCGCCAAGTACAAGAGAAAACGTTTTAGGCGCGTCCGCCAAGTATGATACTGAAAAGAGAAATGGCCTTTAGTGGACCCCACCGACTTCGGTCCGTGGGCATGTACACTTTTCAACTTACAACGACGTTGAATCAGCGTGATCTGGCATCGGCCCCTTGAATTAATTCCGACGCGGCTTCATTGCCATTCATGGCGAAGGATGGTGACCGAGTCACATCTCCGCTAGCCTGGGAGAGAGAGAGGCGGTGGGGGTGGGGGGGCAATTACAACTCGGTGAATCGTCGTGATTTGGACTCAGCCGCTCGAATTAATTCGCATCAAGGTTCTTTGCCACCAACAGTAGAGGGCAGTGTCCGTGTCACAACGTTCCTTATGGAGTGGCTGGAGGGGGGTGGTGGGGAGGTGGAGGGAGGAAGGGCACGATGAAGGGGGGGGGGTAAACAGGGAGGGGGGTGGAGGGGGAGAGGGGCTAGTTTGGCCCTGAACTCTTCACTGGCGGCTAGTCTATCTCCTTCGCAGTCAGGTCGTCACCGAGAGGGTCCACGAGGCTGGGTATGTGATTGCATTGTGGGTCAAGGGGCGGGCCAGGCCCGTGCTAGCTGGATCCGTCTTTTCTGGCCAGGGATCGGCTGTGGCCACTCAAACAGAGAAAGGCAGTTGCCCCTCCTTTGGCCAACCTCAGTGAGGGTCGCGGGGACGCAGAAATTGAGGTTCTCTCTGTAGGTCCTTTGTGATGGTCCTTTCTGGATGTTCTCTCTTCGGGTCCTCTCTACAGGTCCTTTCTTAGGTTCTGTCTTCGGGTCCTTTTTTGGCCGGACCTCTGTGTAGGTGCTCTCTGCATGTCCTATCTGTAAGTCCTTTCTCCAGGTCCTTTCTGTAAGTCCTTTCTGCAGGTCCGATCTGCGTGTCATCTCTGCATGTCCTCTCTGTAAGTCCTTTCTGCGGGTCCTTTCTGCAGATCCTTTCTGCGTGTCCTCTCTGCAGGTCCTCTCTACAGGTACTTCCTGCAGGTTAGATCTGCACAGAATCCAGAGCTTTATCGAGGGTTCTCTTTTTCAAGCCTGGGGTAGGTCAGAATATCACTATTCGTGATGCTTCACCTTCACAGCCAAGAATTCTGCCTTTTACAGTTTTTCGCCTTGCCGGTTCATTCAACTTGATTTTCTAAAATCCCCTTCATGCAAGAACGGACGTGTAATGTGGATCAGACTTCTATTCACAGTTTGATTGACTTGTACTTCGCCCTAATCTGACCTTAGCGTTTGACTGGGCGTTAAATACTGCAGATCAATCAATCAGGGCCCATGATGATCAGATCAGATCAGATGATGATCTAATCGCGTTGATTTTCTAAAAGGAGACGACACTGAACAGATCAGGAAACGCGAAGGCAAATAGTGCTACCAGGCCGGCCTAATCGCGTTTAACGTTACAAACTAAAAATAAAAATAAAATCTTTTATTTTATTTTTAACGTTTAAGCAGCCTAAATGCCGTATAAAAAGCGGCTCTGATTCTGCCGTCAGCTCAGAGTTCAGGAGCTGTGTGAACGTCGAGGTGGCCGTCCTGGGCTTTCCGTCCTAATGAGCCTTACGGTTTCTGTGGACATAAAGCAACACTGAACCATGCTTCGGCATTGGTTACGGTTTGTCCCTAATATGTCACCAACATCTGAGGACATGAAGCTCTACATCATCATCATCATCATCATCATCATCATCATGCCTTCAGCGACAGAGGCTATACTTACCACTGAGGAAAAAGCGAATACTGGTATGGACCGACGCCGTTCCACGTACTCCTGAAGACCACAAATTATTCGCGAAATTTGGCTTCACGCATCAAGACACATCATAATGAACACAGACGGGGACGAGGAGACAAGAAAATCTCGAATGGGCAGGGGTTACTGGGTCACTCACATCTGCTGCTATTCCCTCGAACTCTGAACCTGACCTGTCGTTACACGGTGTCCAATCGTTTGTTTGTTTGTTTGTTTGTCTGTGCTTCTGTTTGTTTGTTTCTATTTTTAACATTACGCGCGTTGCATTGTTGGTAAAACAATGGTTTTTCCTGGTCTAAAAGTAAACACAAGCCAGTCGAATTTCTGTGGCTATTGACGACTGGTGCATGTGGAAGGGGAGCCGAACTTATGCACTCTGTAACATATCGGGATTAGGAGCTGTCCCGTAACTTTATTTGCTCCTTGTGTACATGGGCCCAGATCTCTTCAACGGCCCCGTCCCTAATGATTAGCCACCTCGCTTCTGTGGACGTAAAGCAAAACGCTTACTTGCTTTTAACACTCCGACGGCCTTGCCGGCAAAGGAAGGCAAAACGTAGTGTGGTAGGCCCCCGTGTTACACGTGCAGCGGAAGGCAAGATTTCTGATACACAAGTGAAGTAGAAGTCTAAAAATCAGAAGAAGAATGAAGACTCTCTGTATGGCGCAATTCCATAAACAAATACAGGCTCAACGCGCTTTGCAATACATCCTCTCAAACATCCACTAATCCTAACAACCAGCGCGCGCGCGCGCTCACACACACACGCACGCACGCACGCACGCACGCACGCACGCACGCACCACACACACACACACACACACACATTTGCACTCAAAGGTCCAAAGTATCGATCAGCATGTACTGACTGACATTACGACTGACAAAGCACACACACACACACTCACATGCATGCGGCAGCCAAGCAGTATAACGCTGATTAAGTAAGAGTAAAAGGGCAGAGTCAGTAAAAAGGCAAACAAATTTGCATAACCACCCATCAAAATAAAAACAAACAAAAACATACAGTATATAAACGGACTAGTTGACAGCTAGACGGAGCAGGTGAGTTTTCAGCTGAGATCTGAAGCCAGCAAGCGAGGGTGCATTTTTCCAAAGGTTAGAGAGTGAAGTGTCACGTCAAACTCCAAGCGCTGGTTTACAACATCCTTCCTTCAACCACTGCCGTATTTAGTTACGCCATAGGGTCCAGAAAACTGTCAGCTAACGAGCAGTTTTGTGTTGGTGCTCAAACAGTAGTAATTAAGTTTGTTACAAACAACTAAATTATATCAGACGTTTGTTTTATAAATGACCATGTTGCTTACGCCAGATCAAATCAAACAAAAATCATTTGAATCGAGACTGAACTCTTTTTTTTACCCGGGGTGGATGCGTCTCATGTTTACGTGTGTGCTTGGGCGCTAGGTTGCTTCCACAGTCTTATCAGTACCCAAACCTTTCGGAGGGCGCTGACCGCGTCGGTGGACAGCTGCGCGGAGATAAAGAGTGCCCCTTCAGTGGCGTAAATAAATCTGGCAGAGTTTGGAGGAAGATGCCGGAAAGCGATGCTCGGAATGTGGTGTCACGTATACACCAGGGCCCACAATATATGCCCAAAGAGCAAATAAAGTTAAAGCTTAATGCATAACGCCTAATCTCGATTTGCTGAAGAGTCCATACTTCCGGGACTCCTTCCACATACACGAGTCGTCAATGGCCTCAAAAATAGCTATTGGCTTGTGTTTATTTTTAAAAAAATTAGAGCGGAGAAGTCCCTTGTTTTACCGACAATGCAACGCAACTGACGTCGAATGCTCAAAATTGATTGGACACCGTGTGACAACAGCCTTGTCAATTTCAAGCTCAAAGTTCGTTGCGATTGTAGCAGATGTCAGTGACCCAATGACCTTTTACCATTTGAGATTTGCTTGTCCCCTCTTCGCCGTCTATGCTGATGTGTCCTGATGCGTGAAAAATTTGTGGTCTTCATTGGTACATGGGAAGGCCGTATAAGTGTTTCATTGGTACATGGCAAGGCCGTATAAGTGTTCGTTTTTTCCCTCAGCAGCAGCCTCTGTCGGCAACGGCAGGAGCAGAGCTGCTATTTTATCCGGCGTTTATGTAAAACGTAGCAAAACTGAGTTTAAAACTTTAAACGCGTGTAACGTAGGGAAAAAAAGAGTTTATTACTTTAAACGCTATTAGGACGGTCGAATAGCCTTATTTGCGCTTCACACATATCGATTATTTTCAATGTCGTTATCGTTTAGAAAATAAACGCGATAAGTGAATGGGATGGGGGGGTTGGGGGGGGGGAGCTATTTGCTCTTCTTATATAGGGCCCAGGTCACCTTGCCACGACAATCATTACTCCTCTGTCCAGTAAATTGTATTAGGTGTGTGTGTGTGTGTGTGTGTGTGTGTGTGTGTGTGTGTGTGTGTGTGTGTGTGTGTGTGTGTGTGTGTGTGTGTGTACTTCCGAAACATTATTCCATTGATTGATGATTGTTGATGACCAATGTTGCTTACCCCATCCCCCACCACCCACAATGAACGGCATGGCCTATTCTTAAACATTGTATCGTATTCCTCTCTCTCTCTCTCTTCTCGTTCTCTCTCTCTCTCTCTCTCTCTCTCTCTCTCTCTCTCTCTCTCTCTCTCTCTCTCTCTCTCTTGTTTTGTTTGTTCTGTTTTTGTTTTCGTTTCTTTGTTTGTTTGCTTTGTTGTTGCTGTTGTTGTTTACTTGCTGAATACAAATCAGGGAGAAGTAGGGGAGATCGAAATAAGCAATTTACCGGAAGAGTGACGTTTGCTTGCTGATCGCGAAAGCGTTATACAATGATCGTCGATTAGCCTACGTGCAGCAACATGAGACGCTCCTGTACACTGCGTCATCGCAGTCTTAAGCACTGAACTGAAACAGTTTCCATGGTTATACTTGCCGTACATGGGAATGCCCTGGTCCCGGCCACGAGTGCAGAAACAAGCGGTAGGTTAAAGAGACTGAGCATGTTGCAAATCAGCTCACAAAGGCTCAAACAAGCTGTCAGCAAACAGCTAAAGAGACTGCAGGACATGTCGCGATTCACGTCATGAATCCAGAAATATACTGCCGGTAATGAGTTAATGGGAGTGGGCATGACTCAGGTCACGAAAACAGAAGAAGAAGAAAATCCGTCGACGGTACGTCAAAGTGTGTGTAATGGCCTTGTGGTAGTCAAGGACACGATTACAAAAACAAGCCGTTGGCAATAAATTAAATGGACTGGTCAAGTGAAAAACAAACTTCCGGCAAAACGAGGGAATGGGCAAGTTGTGGCCGAGGTCCCGAATACAGAAGCGGATCTGCCGGCAATGCAGTACAGATCTATCAAGCGAGGGTATCCCTCTGTGATACGGGTTGC
>JABMCL010001087.1:465000-477500 GCA_018857735.1 Alviniconcha marisindica | reverse complement strand
GTTCCGAAATGAACTCTCTCTCTCTCTCTCTCTCTCTCTCTCTCTCTCTCTCCTCTCTCTCTCTCTCTCTCTCTCTCTCTCTCTCTCTCTCTGAGAAAAACTCTGTCACAGAGCGCGTTAAAGCAGATCCTGGATCACTCCTTTTGAACACAGCAGATTGAAATGAACGACAGCGGCCTCGGATCGCTTAATGAGGTGGCTCGCTTTTTTTTCTTTTTTTTTCCTTAAGGAATACTCTTCCGCTTTTTGCGCCCATCCGACCAGCTGTTGGGTTGGGAAAATCCGCCAGAGAAAACAGTTCTCGCCGTAAAGAAAACTAACGGGGAGTAGCGCGCGAAGGGGTCGTATATTTTCTTTTGATTTTCTCTTATTTCCGGCGACTGGGAATGAAATTGGCGTTTGTGGCTGTCCAGCGGCCGATGTGAGAAGAGAGATGAGATCACGGTGGAAGACAGAGCTAGTGGATGGGGCAAAATTGCAGGATTCTGTTTGGGGTGATTTTTTTGACGATGCTAATTAGTATCACAGACCGTTCTTCGTCAGTTTAGCCTAGGCCATAATATTATATAATTGGTTGTCCCAGATTTTGGTTTAAACGCAAAATGCCCTCGCAGTTACACAGGAAAAATGCGAAGACAATGGCAATGAGTCAAATAGTATGTGAGCAGGTTTATTCGGGCAGAACCACTGCATGAAACTTCATTACGTCACATTTTCCGTCGTTTCCTGCGACCGTCTCTCCCCACCACCACCACTATTTCCCCGTATTACCGGAACTCTTAATATAAACATTTTGTCCAAACGAAGGCCGGCTTTTCCCCAAGACATAGCCGAGCTCAGATAATCAGATTTTAAATTAGCGATTTTTTTTTTTTTTATTTTTTAAGGCTTGTTGATTATATTTTTAACTTAGAATCCGACTTTCACTTTCATCAGTCACGATTAACGGGACTGGCTATAGAGACTGGAAACCGTCATGTGTCAGAGCTGGGGTAACGGCCACGCGTGGCCTCTTTGGTCCTATTCCTCGCGCGACGCGTGCAAGACGCCAAAGAGACTGTGCGTGCAAGAAGCGACCAGGGATGCTTCATGTGGTTTTGGGCACATAGACATAGTACACAAACACACTCATACACACGTGGCTGACCACACTCACACACGCACACACGCACTCACGCACGCACGCACACTCACACACATGCACTCACACACACACACACACACACACACACACACACACACATCATCATCGCACGCACGCACGCAGTTACGCACACACAGCACCACACCACACGCACACACAACACACACACACACACACACACACACACACACACACCAAAACACACACACACACACACACACACACACGCACATACATACATACATACATACATACATACACACACACACTCACACACACACACACACACACACACAAAAACACACACACACGCCTCTCTCTCTCTCTCTCTCTCTCTCTCTCTCTCTCTCTCTCTCTCTCTCTCTCTCTCTCTCTCTCTCTCTCTCTCTCTCTCTCTCTCCACACACACACACACACACACACACACACACACACACCCACACACACACACACACACACACACACCACACACACAAAACACACCACACACACACACACACACACACCCCACACACACACACACAGTTTACTGATGAAGCAATAATGCTACCCACATCGCAGTTTGCCGTTCTTGACGAGAAGTAATTCTGGGGTTATCGACAGTACGGCATTAGGTAATGACTCTTTCTCTTTCCGATAGCTTCCAGTGCAATCTCTGCCCCTGTCTTCATCAGGACATTATGAACTGGCTGTTTGTCTTTCCGTTGATTTACCGCAGTAGCACATAAAAGATCCCGGTCAATTTTGACAAAAATGCAGGTGGCGTTACAGCTAAACACACGTGCACCCTACGGCTTTGCATGAAGTGACGTGACATGTTGCATTGTTATAAGGTGTACACAGAAGGCGACCAGACGGCAACAGTTTCACGTGGTAACCAGCCACGTAACAACCAAACGGCGCTTTAAGTAAACCACTTCGGTGGATACTCAAAACGCTAAATAAAAAAGCTACTGTTACTCATTCAGAATCGCATGCGACAAAAGGGGCATTGAGTCTGCTCGAGAGAGCCGAATAGCGCTATATATAAAAGCGATCAACACCTTCCTGTGCCATCCCTGTCCGTGTCTTCATCACGACTATGCAGCTTTAGATACTGGTTCCATCTCTTTCCACCGGGGTCTTGGGACATCGCTGTTGCCGTCTTCATCACGACATTACAGCGTTATGTACTGGCTCCTTGTCTCTCCACGTTACGGGCCACCTCGGTCCCAGTTTTCATCATGACATTACAGCGTTGGCTCCTCGTCTTTCCTGTAACGTTCTGACCCTTCTCGGTCTATGTCTTCTTCACGACATTACAGCGTTATGTACTGGCTCCTTGTCTTTCCACCGACTTCTTGGGATATCTCTGTCCCTGTCTTCATCACATTACAGCATTATGTACTAGCTCCTTATCTTTCCACTGACGTCTTTGGACGTCCCGATCCCTGTCTTTACCACATTACAGCACTGACTCCTTGTCTTTCCACTGACGTCATGAGACATCCCGATCCCTGCCTTCACCACATTGCAGCATTGATTCCTTGTCTTTCCACTGACATCTTGGGACAGCTATGTCCCTGTCTTCATCACGACATTACAGCACTGACTCCTTGCCTTTCCGCTGACGTCATGAGACATCCCGATCCTGTATTCACCACATTACAGCATTGACTCCTTGTCTTTCCGCTGACGTCTTGGGACATCTCTGTCCCTGTCTTCATCACCACATTACAGCATTCACTCCTTGTCTTTCCACTGACGTCTTGGGACATCTCTGTCCCTGTCTTCATCACTACATTACAGCATTCACTCCTTGTCTTTCCGCTGACCTCATGAGACATCCCGATCCCTGTGTTCATCACATTACAGCATTACTCCTTGTCCTTCCACTGACGCCTTGGGACATCCCGATCCCTATCTTCATCGCGACATTACAGCACTGACTCCTTGCCTTTCCACTGACGTCATGAGACATCCCGATCCCTATCTTCATCACGACATTACAGCACTGACTCCTTGCCTTTCCACTGACGTCTTTCGACCTGCCGATCCCTATACAGCACTGACTCCTTGTCTTTCCATTGACGTCTTGGGACATCCCGATCCCTATCTTCATCACGACATTACAGCATTAATTCCTTGTCTTTCCGCTGACGTCATGAGACATCCCGATCCCTATCTTCACTACATTACAGCACTGACTCCTTGTCTTTCCACTGACGTCAGGAGACATCTCTGTCCCTGTCTTCATCACATTACAGTGTTGTGTACTGGCTCCTTATCTTTCTGCTTCATGGGCCAGTTCGGTCCCTGTTTTCATTACGACCTGGTGGCACAGTGGACATTAAGCGATTTAACCCTTTCTCTGCCCAACACTTTAGTGCTGATGGTGCAATTTCCTCGTCCCGAGAAGAGTCCAATAAGCTGACCAAAAAGGCTCATTTAGGGAACTTCGGCCCAGACGAGAGTACATGAAGTCAGAACGCCCCCAGAACCTCATTAAGGGATCGATGTGTGTGTGTGTGTGTGTGTGTGTGTGTGTGTGTGTGTGTGTGTGTGTGTGTGTGTGTGTGTGTGTGTGTGTGTCTGTGTGTGTGTGTGTCTGTGTGTGTGTCTGTCTGTCTGTCTGTCTGTGTCTGTCTGTCTGTCTGTCTGTCTGTCTATCTGTCTATCTGTCTGTCTGTTCCAAATGGATGAAAATGGGTAGTACTTTGCCCAGGGTGTAAATGGCGTCCTAATTGCAAGTTACGGATTTATAACCAGTGACGATGGAACTGCTGCATGTGCAATTTTTGCATTTAAAAAATGGAGTGCAAGAAAGTGGGGTAGGGGGAGGGGGACCCATCCCGATCGTCAAGCAAAAATTATTTTTAGACCGTTGTGCGAAGATGATGAAAGATTCTTTCGAAAGTTGTATGGGAAATATTTACACAGGTTACACCTTAATGCTCTTTCATACGTAAGACGATCGATTGTGCTTGATTTTTTTCTTTTTCTTCTGTTGTTAGCTTTTTCTTGTGGGTTTTGTTGTGGTTGTGGTTTTGCTTTGGTGGTGTGTGTGGTTTTGTTGTTGTTGTTTTTCTGGGCTGTGCGTGTTGTTTGTTTTGTTGCTGCTGTTATTTTTGTTTGCTGATGAACGAGAACTTTAGATGGTAAGTAAGTAAGTAAGCTGGGGTTTTACTCCTAGTCAGCCGGTACGGTTATATCAGGACGATAACTTTAGATGGGAATATCTCACTTTGCAAGTGCCATAAAAAAAAAGAAGCCCTGTTTACTTTTCAATATACAACAATACGCGCAGTTGGTGAAACAAAGCACAAAAACAACAGCCTGCATACTGTCGCGTACAATTGCTGGAACGCTCAGGTCAAGTCTGACTACAAAAGCTGTACCTATACTGGTTCACTCAGGTCTAGTCTGACTACAAAAGATGTACACATACTGGTTCACTCAGGTCAAGTCTGACTACAAAAGATGTACATATACTGGTTCACTCAGGTCAAGTCTGACTACAAAAGATGTACATATACTGGTTCACTCAGGTCAAGTCTGACTACAAAAGATGTACATATACTGGTTCACTCAGGTCAAGTCTGACTACAAAAGCTGTACATATACTGGTTCACTCAGGTCAAGTCTGACTACAAAAGCTGTACATATACTGGTTCACTCATGTCAAGTCTGACTACAAAAGATGTACACATACTGGTTCACTCAGGTCAAGTCTGACTACAAAAGATGTACATATACTGGTTCACTCAGGTCAAGTCTGACTACAAAAGCTGTACATATACTGGTTCACTCGGGTCAAGTCTGACTACAAAAGCTGTACATATTGGTTCACTCGGGTCAAGTCTGACTACAAAAGCTGTACACATACTGGTTCACTCAGGTCAAGTCTGACTACAAAAGCTGTACATATACTGGTTCACTCAGGTCAAGTCTGACTACAAAAGCTGTACATATACTGGTTCACTCAGGTCAAGTCTGACTACAAAAGCTGTACACATACTGGTTCACTCAGGTCAAGTCTGACCACAAAAAAATGTGCATCCACTGGTTCGTTCAGGTCAAGTCGGACTACAAAAGATGTACATATACTGGTTCACTCAGGTCAAGTCTGACTACAAACGTTGTACATTCACATGTTCACTCAGGTCAAGTCTGACTACAAAAGGTGTACATATACTGGTTCGCTCAGGTCAAGTCTGCCTACAAAAGTTGTACATATACTGGTGCACTCATGTCAAGTCTGACGACAAAAGCTGTACATCCACCGGTTCGTTCAGGTCAAGTCTGACTGTAAAAGCTGTACATTTCGTACCGATTCATTGACTTATTCAGTCCTAAGTCCAGCTATAAAAGCTGTACATTTTTTACTGGCTGACTCAAGTAAGGTCTGCCTATAGAACCTGTACAAACATCCCCAGCAGCGTTTTCACTGAGACTCGTTGGCTAAAAATCGATTGGCCAAACGGTTTTGGGTGGTAGGAAGTGTGTAAAACATCACTGCGGGGCGGCAGGCGTTAGACGAAGATGAGGCGAAGAGGCCGAGATGATCCCTGCCTGACATTCAGCTCCTTGTGTTCCGCACTGAGGGGGTCACAGGTTCGATCCGACAGCTCCATTCCAAGTCAGTGTGGTAGCGCTCTAGCTGTCTTCTCGTTCGGCGGGGAACTCGCTTCGGCGGAGTCTCGGTTAAATGATAATAGTTGTTACGGAGCACTTAGAGCGCCTAGCCCGTGATAGCCCTAACCGTTTGCAAATTCTTTTACACGCGCAAATAATTATGCTTAGCCAACAAAGATTAAATGCACACACACACACACACACACACACACACACACACACACACACACACACACACACACACACACACACACACACACACACACACACACACACACACACACACACCATGCACACACACACACACACACACACACACCACACACACACCACACACACACACACACACACACGCACGCACGCACGCACGCACGCACGCACCACACACACACACACACACACACACACGCACACATGCACGCACACTCACACACGCACTCACGCACGCACACTCACACACGCACGCACACACGCACGCACGCACGCACGCACGCACGCATGCACGCACACTCACGCACGCACGCACACACACACACACACACACACACACACACACACACACACACACGCACGCACGCGCGCGCGGGCGCGCGCGCGCGTACGCACGCGCACACACACAGCGCCAGTAGCATAGCTTAAAGAGGTAAGATGTTAGAGATGATTTGAAAGATGAGAGTGTGATTGGTGCCTTAACTTTGCAAGGGACAGTGTTCTAGAAAAACGGTACAGAATAATAATAATGTACATTTATCATGCGCTCATCAACGCCCTGAGCGCTCACATGATACATATTAACCTAAATATGATATTCTATACACATGTAGAGCATAGTTCTACCAAAACAATTTACATAAAGTATTATAAAAAACAAAATAAAATAAAAAATAAAAAAAACAAAACGCACTATAAACACACACACACACACACACACACACACACACACACACACACACACACACACACACACACACACACACACACACACACACACACACACACACACACACACACACACACACACACACACACACACACACACACACACACACACACACGCACACTGACTGTAGCAGAAACTGGGTACTGAATAAGACCTCGACGTTGTGTGCGCTCTGGAGAGGAGGTGAATGAGGTCCAATTCCTAATTCCTAATTCACATACTGAAGGCTACCCGCGCCAGACAGGGCCACAGTCCCTAGAGCACGTTCTACAGTTCTGCCCTCTCTTAAGAGAAGCGAGAACGCAGCACGTTCTACAGTTCTGCCCTCTCTTCAGAGAAGTAAGAACGCAGCACGTTCTACAGTTCTGCCCTCTCTTAAGAGAAGCGAGAACGCAGCACGTTCTACAGTTCTGCCCCCTCTTCAGAGAAGCGAGAACGCAGCACGTTCTACAGTTCTGCCCCCTCTTCAGAGAAGTAAGAACGCAGCACGTTCTACAGTTCTGCCCCCTCTTCAGAGAAGCGAGAACGCAGCACGTTCTACAGTTCTGCCCCCTCTTCAGAGAAGCAAGAACGCAGCACGTTCTACAGTTCTGCCCTCTCTTCAGAGAAGCAAAAACGCAGCTCGTTCTACAGTTCTGCCCCCTCTTCAGAGAAGCGAGAACGCAGCACGTTCTACAGTTCTGCCCCCTCTTCAGAGAAGCGAGAACGCAGCACGTTCTGCCCCCTCTTCAGAGAAGCGAGAACGCAGCACGTTCTACAGTTCTGCCCCTCTTCAGGGAAGTAAGAACGCAGCACGGTCTACAGTTCTGCCCCCTCTTCAGAGAAGCAAAAACGCAGCTCGTTCTACAGTTCTGCCCCCTCTTCAGAGAAGGGAGAACGCAGCACGTTCTACAGTTCTGCCCTCTCTTCAGAGAAGCAAGAACGCAGCGGTATGTGGCCCCAGGGAGCAACATGGGGGATCTCCTGAAGACAACAACCCTCATCCACACCATCGGACTGACCATTAAATTTTGAGGCACACTCAAAGTCTCGGTTTCCGGCATATATATGTGTGTGTGTGTGTGTGTGTGTGTGTGTGTGTGTGTGTGTGTGTGTGTGTGTGTGTGTGTGTGTGTGTGTGTGGCGCGTGCGCGCGCGCGTGCATGCGCTTGTTTGTGTGTGTGGAGGGTGGTATGGAGATCAATGTTAGTGGGTGGTGGTCGGGTAGGGAGGAGTGGGGGGGGGGGGGGGGGGGCGCAGATTCAAGCTACCACTAACACAAGGGACAGGCTGTCGCATAGGAATCTGTTTTCGTGGTGCTCAGGCATAATAACTCTCTCTCCCCTGGTGTGACAGACCCGGTCTGGAGTATCTGGACTGATAATCAAGTGTGGTTGTGCTGGCGTGTGTGGATATGGGTCAACGCGGTCTCGTCGGCCCTCTCTCTCTCTCTCTCTCTCTCTCTCTCTCTCTCTCTCTCTCTTCTCTCTCTCTCTCTCTCTCTCTCTCTTCTCTCTCGTCTCTCTTCTGACTCCCTACCTCTCTTTCTCTTTAGTCTGCTCTTCTCTCTTCTCCTCTCTCTCCTCTCTCTCTGCTCTCTCTCCT
The DNA here is from genome assembly GCA_018857735.1 of Alviniconcha marisindica. Lineage (NCBI taxonomy): Eukaryota > Metazoa > Mollusca > Gastropoda > Provannidae > Alviniconcha > Alviniconcha marisindica. The sequence continues at coordinate 469,218 of JABMCL010001087.1, read as the reverse complement.
CTCTCTCTCTCTCTCTCTCTCTCTCTCTCTCTCTTTTCTCGTCTCTCTCCTCTCTCTGCTCTCTCTCTCTCTCTCTCTCTCTCTCTCTCTCTCTCTCTCTACTCTCTCTCTGTTTTGTGTGGAATTCTCTCAATACGTATAAATGTGTGTGTGTGTGTGTGTGTGTGTGTGTGTGTGTGTGTGTGTGTGTGTGTGTGTGGTGTGTGTGTGTGTGTGGTGTGTGTGTGTGTGTGTGTGTGTGTGTGTGTGTGTGTGTGTGTGTGTGTGTGTGTGTGTGTGTGTGTGTGTGTGTGTGTGTGTGTGTGTGTGTGTGTGTGTGTGTGTGTGTGTGTGTGTGTGTGTGTGTGTGTGTGTGTGTTGTGTGTGTGTGTGTGTGTGTTTGTGTGTGTGGTGTGTTTGAACTTTTACTTTGCCTATCTTAGTCTTAACTAGGACTATATTTTACATTGGAATATTACTCATACTTATGGCATGTGTGTGTGTGTGTGTGTGTGTGTGTGTGTGTGGTGTGTGTGTGTGTGTGTGTGTGTGTGTGTGTGTGTGTGTGTGTGTGTGTGTGTGTGTGTGTGTGTGTGTGTGTGTGTGTGTGTGTGTGTGTGTGTGTGTGTGTGTGTGTGTGTGTGTGTGTGTGTGTGTGTGTGTGTGTGCGTGCGCGCTCGTGCAGGTGTGTGTATGTGCGTGTGCGCGCAGGTGTGGTGTATGTGCGTTTGCGTGTTGTTTTGTTAGTGCAAATGGGTTGCTAGTTGATGTATGTCAGTGTTGTTGTTTGCTTATGTTTGTATGCTTACCGCTTTCGAAACACTTTCCTAGTTGAATAAAGAATCTGAATCTGAATAACGTTTCACTCACTCATTCATACCTATATGTATATAAATGATGCCAGTAATTTTATATTTACTCATCAGTAGCTCAGCAAGAACTAGTTGTTAGACAGGTTTTTGACTGAACCTAAACTACAATCCTTTAAAGTAAAGTTTCGAGTTCGAGTTCGAGCTCTCTCTCTCTCTCTCTCTCTCTCTCTCTCTCTCTCTCGATCTCTCTCTCTCTCTCTCTCATCTCTCTTCTCTCATCTCTCTCTCTCTCGTCTTCTTTGATCTACAAAATCCAGTGTAAAATGCTCATTTGAGCTAGTCCATGAAACAATATTTGTTAACGCTTCTGCATGAAAGTTGTGTAAAAGTATTTGGCTGGAAGTCAGACAAACAAACGTCTGTCCTGGTTGCTCTCCAAACTGGACTGACAAATTCGTTTCCATGATGGATGTAGTCTGGCTAGAATCCAAAGAAATTATTTTAATGAGCGACTTTAATATTGATCGTGTGTGTGTGTGTGTGTGTGTGTGTGTGTGTGTGTGTGTGTGTGTGTGTGTGTGTGTGTGTGTGTGTGTGTGTGTGTGTGTGTGTGTGTGTGTGTGTGTGTGTGTGTGTGTGTGTGTGTGTGTGTGTGTGTGTGTGTGTGTTTCCATTTTAACAAGGTTTGTATATTTGCACATGTACTCAATAATTATATATTTGTACTTTCTTTTTTAAAGATCATTTTATCTTTATTAGGTTTCCCTCATGGGCAAGGGCTGGATGTAAAAAATAAAAATCGAGTCTTCTCTATCACCCTTGTAAAATAAAGTTTATTCATTCATTCATTCATTCCTTCTCTCCCCACCCCCCTCTCCAGCAGTTGCAGCATCTCGGACTTGAGACTTAGAAGTCGACAGAACGGCCTGTGCGTACTGATCCAATGTAAATGAGAGGAAAACAATAATGTCGGGCGATCCTCTTGGGGCAGGGGTTTACAGGTCCTCCTGTTCGCAAATCGCCTTCATGCATCCTCTTAGCGTGTAATTGAATCGTCTTCAACCCCTCCAACGCTCCCCTCAGCACCCACCCCACCCCACCCCTACTGCACCTCGCAGCCCCTAGCTGTCCTGTCCACTGAGGCTGTGGAGATCTTGATCCACTCCCATTCTTTCTCTCTTTGCCTTGTCTCCGAGAGCTCAGCCGCTTTGGTCAGAGGGTTTCTGGTTCCACGAGCAGGAGCTCGACGTTGTCGCTGCTCTTTTGTACTTTGGGGCTTTGTTTCCTATGTCATGGCTTGTAGGATCTCTGTCTGTCTGTCTGTCTGTCTGTCTGTCTCTGTCTCTGTCTGTCTGTTCTGTCTCTGTCTGTCTCTGTCTGTCTGTCTGTCTGTCTGTCTGTCTGTCTGTCTGTCTCTCTCTCTCTCTCTCTCTCTCTCTCTCCTCTCTCTCTCTCTCTCTCTCTCTCTCTCTCTCTCTCTCTCTCTCTGTGTTACATATGGTGTGCCACAAGGGGCAGTCTTGGGACCTGTACTCTTCTGCATGTATATTAAAGATCTCCCTCTGCATATACCATGAAATTCTGCAGAATGTCATATGCTCGCGCATGACACAACACTTAATACAATAGGAAACAGCGTCGTGCAAATTCAAAAGATGCTACTTCTTTGTCTTGGTCGTATTTCAGTGTGGTGCAACGCTAATCACATGCTCAATAATCCTGTAAAATCAAAATCAAGAGTAATTACTACACGACAAAAGCGTCAGCTCTCAGACTTGTCGTTGAGACTGTCACTGGATGGTCAAAATATTCAAAATGTAACAGAACATCGCCTAATAGGTCTCATTGTCGACAACAAATTTCGATGGCAAGCTCAGATCGAACACATAGGCAAAAGCATGTAAAAGAACTGTATCTTGTTTCTCAACTGCAACATATCATCAACATCAATACCAGACAAGTCTTCTACAACGTTCTCATAAAAGTTCACATCGATTATGCGTCAGTAGTGTGGGATGGCTGTGGCGATAATTATACGCTTTAAAAAAAATTGAACTCCCTATAACGAAGGGCAAGCAAATTAATCCTTCATGATCCTTCCCTATATACCAAGCAAATGATGAGTGCACCTGGAATTTTAAACCTACCACAACAGCTCGCTTGTAATAAAGAAATATTTATGCATATAGTTCTTAATAATAATTCCCCAAATTACCTGGCACAATCTTTATTAGACGCCAGTCCCACTACACTAACTCCAGGAATAACCTCTACATGCCAAAGCCAAGACTTTACCTTTTTAAAACTAGCATATCCTTCGCTGGAGCGTCCCTCTGGAACTCCCTGCCTCCAAAAAAAATCGAAATCCTGTACTCCTCTTCCTTGTTTGAAACGTAATATGAACAAAATATGTCTGAGAATAATCTTTGTTTGAATCACATGTTTGCCTAAAATAAATTAGTGTTGTATACATGTATGCCCATGAAAGAAGTTTAGTTCTGATGTTTCTGCACACTTGTAGGAACTCTGTGCAACTGCATTAATCAATTGCTTATTCGTGTTTATAATATCTGCTTGTGGTATTATTGTGTTTATTTGTGTCTGAAATATCTTGCGGTATAGACGCCTGTTTATTTGTGTCTGAAATATCTTGCGGTATAGACGCCTGAGCACCCCTAGGAAATCAGGTCTTACAGAGCTCTGAGAAAAGAAAATCTGTCTAAAGTCGTCAATAAATCAACGGAGTATTTTACTGCAGTATCCTCCACACGAAGATCTGGGATGATCTTGACTTGAAACAAAGTTTATGACAAAATTCAAACACGTAAGTATCAGTTTATAAATTGAACGAACACGCAGTGGTCCTACGGCGTCAGCGTACACCAGTAATACGACATAAGTATGACATATGAGGAAGCATGGAAAAAAACAGCACGTTCTGCCGGCAGAGCTCAGGAGCTGTGTGAAAGTCGAGGTGGACATTCTGGGCTCCCCGTCCCTAATAGTCCGCACGGCCTCTGTGGACGTGAAGCAACACTGAACACTAGAACAGAATTACGTACGTTCTGCTGAAACAGAAGTGTACATAAATAAAAACTGCTATAATTTTCTTTCCATTCATCTAGTTTACTTGCAAGTTTCAGTTGTTTGAAGTATTTGAAGAGTGCTTGTGAATTTTCAAACATCATCTCATCTTCTCCGTCTGCATTTATTATTAGTACGTACAGGCCGCCCTCTGTAAGATGTAGTTTTATTCCTAGTTTGCAGCACAGCTCATTAAGGGGGATCCAGTGTGACTTGCGTCACATAACCGTTGAGGTCTTGATGATGCGGTAGTTATTGTCAGTTCTGATACCAGCAAAATTCATGTGCAACTCAAGCGACTGTCTTGCTGCATGTGGGGTTTGTTCGTCACCGCTGTTCATTA
>JABMCL010001087.1:452500-455000 GCA_018857735.1 Alviniconcha marisindica | reverse complement strand
ATCTTTATATATATATGCATTATATGTGATGCCGGATCCGCGCCTGAATACGCAGCAACAACAACAAAATCCAAAAAAAATCATCGGCGCTAAAGAACAAATCCTGGCAACATTATACAATCAATTTGTCCTCATCGACGCCGCCTTATGCTGAACAGCGACCCAGTTTAAAGCTCGGCAGCTGTCAGAATGCCGCGTCCTTTCGCTCTTTAACTAAGCCAATTCACTGTGTCGGCGTAATCATCACCCTCTGATGCAACGCTGTCTCAGCCAGTTCGGTATATCGATATAATTATCACCTTCCGGTGCAACGCTAGCTATCTTCTGCGACGGTGGCTCGACGGTGGCTCGGCACCGGTGAAAAGATCGCGCTGGCCAAATCAGCGCTGTGCAGAGGAGATAATCAATGGGAATGTCCGAAGAAACTATAGTCTAACAGGACTTCAAAGCGAAGCGGCCTTGGATCACAGGACCGGCCGCATAGGATATCAGAGGAGAACCAAGGTCGTTAATTTTTGGTACGGCTTTGAAACAACTAGAGTACTAGAGTGATCTCCCCGCCGGTGGAATTGGCTCTAATGAACACGTACCGCAAGTAGTTTCCTCTCTCTCTCTCTCTCTCTCTCTCTCTCTCTCTCTCTCTCTCTCTCTCTCTCTCTCTCTCTCTCTCTCTCTCTCTCTCTCTCTCTCTCTCTCTCTGCGGCTTTGAATGATTATAATTTACCGTAAAGTGAAACTTTCTGATCTGTGGTATACCGTAACAGTGATATCCTAAAAACAGTTTAGTTTTTCATTTATTCGCAAACCAAAAAAAATCTTTGTTCTGACGCGCCCAAATAGCCGATACCAGCCATCCCCCACCCACCACCGTCCCCACTTCTCACCCTCCCAACCCCCATCCCGTCCCTATGGGAGTCTGGGACTTGTACTTCAGTTCTCAGACAGCCCCAGTTGCTCTTTATCAGTCTATATTATCGCTTTTGCAACGACTGAATCGACCAGAGCTATTTCAATACCGGACTCATCGATTTTGACGGTAATATGAGAAAAAATGATGGCAGAGAAGATCCGGACGAGAAGAAAGAAAAGAGAATAGAGTCGTCTAAGCCGCGTATTGCTTCCACGGTGAGTTTCTGACGTGTTGCCTCTCGCAGAGTTGTCCCTCGCGTTCAAGACTCGCTTTACTTACAGCGGGCGATGAAAAGGGTGTTCCAAGCTGTCTCCGAGAGGCAATTAATTCAACAAGCTATAAGCAAGGTGTCTGCAATATTCTTCAGGTGCGAGGGACGGAGCTAGCGTCTCTCATTATTCCCGGTCCGGGGGAATTTTAACGGCAGCTAGCTGGACTGTGCTATAATTATATGTCTGTCTTTAGTGACACTGCACAACTCATTCCCAAGTAGCACCCGAGCAACTTTCTCTTTCTTCTTTCCTTTTTAAAATAATTTAACTTTTTCATCTGGGTGATGTAGCACAAGTAGCACCCGAGCAACTTTCTCTTTCTTCTTTCCTTTTTTAAAATATGTTTTAACTTTTTCATCTGTGTTGTTGGTGTTGCCTTTCTCTCATTTTTTTCGCTTTTCCTGTTGTTCTTTTTTAAACGCGAGAGTGTTTCTCTGCCGTCGTCGTTCATTATTTCTCCTATTCGGTAGTTCAGAAGATTTTCTCTACATTCACTCCCCCGTCTCATTCCCCTCCTCCCCCTCCTCCCCCTCCCCCCCTCTCTCTCTCTCTCTCTCCCCTCCTCTCCCCTCTCTCTCCTCTCTTCTCTCTCTCTCTTCTCTCTCTCTCTCCTCTCCTCTCTCTCTCTTCTCTCTCCCTCTCTCCCCCACACACACACACACCACACACACACACACACACACAAACACAAACACCACTCACACACACACACATACAAACACACACAGGCGCGCGCGCGCGCGCACGCTCCCTCACACACACACACACACACACACACACACACACACACACACACACACACACACACACACACACACACACACACACACACACACACACACACACACGCACACACACACACAAGCAAGCAAGCACTTATGCACGCACGCACGCACCCACACCATAACCCTCTCTTATAAAACTGGAGAATGTCCCTCTGCACAACCCAATCCGTTCACCGTGCAGCATTTGGTTTAATTTTGTTTAGCTAGTCCAGAAAACATCCTCTCTACAAACCCCACCGCCTAACCTCTCCGACTCCCTACACTCGGTCTCACCCCCAGCCCATCACCCCTAACCCCACTTCCCGCTCCTCCACCCCTCCCCTGCAATACTTTGCTGCAGCCAGCAAATGGTACACGCTTCACGCACAGTGCCGAGGGAAGCCCGCAGTCACACCGATCTTTCCCGGTTGGAAGAGTCCCGTTTAAACGAACGGGCGCGCTATACACACACCACGACACAACCCACACACACACACACACACACAACACACACACACACAACAACAACAACAAAGCACGCACGCACATACACA
>JABMCL010001087.1:435000-440000 GCA_018857735.1 Alviniconcha marisindica | reverse complement strand
TCGTCGACTTTTCAGAGCATTATTGAAGAAAGTGATTTTGTTTAAAACACTTCAGTCTATGTTCCGTCACAAATGTGACTTAAACTCCGAAAGTATTTTAAATGCCGTGGATAAAATCATACAAGTTAATGTGCTCTTGTAAATCATTGCTCGTTCAGATTACTTTGGGTCGGTTTTATTTTCCAGATTATCTCAGCATTCTCCCTCCAGTTTCCTTTCTTCTCTGTCTCCATTAACCTTTTTTTTCTCTCAGTTTTCGCTGTGTTACTGTTACTGCGCCGTGAGCATGACTTGTACAATCACAAGGATGCTGAGTGCCCTGCAACTCTACAGTCATCATCAGCATCACCCTCATCATCTTTTGTTTCGTTCGTTTTGGCGATATCGAAGACTTTTTTCTTCTTCTTTTTTCTCTTTTTTTTTTCCTCTTTTTTTTCCCCTAATCAACATGCATTCACTAGCTGTATATCGATCCTTTGGAAGTGACAGAAAGTGGAAAATCTGGAGCAAGGTCGAGACTCCCCATTCACCCGTACTCTCAAAAGTCCGTGAGGGCAAAAGATAAGAGGACGGAAATCCCCAAGAAACGAAAGATGTCTGTCTGAGACGTCGATTCTGGCGTGCCTTTACTGGGACCAGTGCAAGTGGTTATAAATCTCTCAGACAGAGCACCAGTTTGGATTCATTGACGTGTGCACGTGGCTATATCTAAGACAGGGCACCAGTGTGGCTTTATGGACCAACGCAAGTGGCTATCTCTCACACAGGGCACCAATGTAGCTTTATGGGCCAACGCAAGTGGCTATCTCTTACACAGGGCAATTACAGTGTAGTTTTATGGACCAACGCAAGTGGCTATCTCTCACACAGGGCACCAGTATAGCTTTATGGACCAGTGCAAGTGGCTATCCCTCAGATTCGACACTACAGTGTGGCTACATGACAAGTGCCTATCTCAGACAGGCACCAGTGTGGCTTCATGGACTAGTGCAAGTAGTTATCTCTCAGACAGGGCACCAATGAGGTTTCATGGACCAGTGCAAATGGCTATCTCTCACACAGGGCACCAGTGTGGCTACAGGAATCACTGCAGGTGCTATATGGCAGTGTTGTATAGAAGCGCTATATGGCACCAGTGTGGCTTCGTGGACCAGTGCAAGTATTTATCTCTCATACGGGGACACAGGTGTGGCTTCATGCACCAGTTCAAGTGTCTATCTCCCAGATAGGGCACAAGTGTGCCTTCGTGGACCTGTGCAAATGGCTATATCTTTCAGACAGGGCACAAGTGTGGTTTCACGCACCAGTGCAAGTAGCTATCTCTCACACAAGGCACCAGGTTCGTTGGTAGAGCGCCGGGCTTGATGATCGAAAGATCACGGGTTCGAATCCCAGCAGGAGCGGCGGGGGGGGGGGGGGTTCTCCACGGTCAACTTTCTGTGCTGACTCTTATTTCGGTATCCGGTCCACCCCTGTATTAATTAATTACCACAGTAGCAAAAGTAAAAGGCCCCGGTCATATTGTGAAAAGTGCAGGTGGCAGGTTACAGTTAAACACTCAGATAGCAAAAACAACTGGTAAGTTCTTGTGTATTGTCCAGATTAGACTACTGCAATTCTTTTCTCATGGGCACTCCGAACTCTGTAATTCAACCAATGCAGAAAGTCCAAAATACTGCTGCACGCCATCAAAACTGCACACCTCTCCTACAGCAACTCCACTGGCTCCCGAATAAAATACAAAACTGCTTGCATGTATTACAACGCAATCACAGGTTCCGCTCCTCTTATCTTTCTGAGCTGCTACACCTTTACAGTCCTTCCGCTCTCTCCGCTCTTCGTCAGACACAGGCGTGCTCAAAATCCAACGCTTCAACTGCAAAACCCATGGCTTTCGCACTTTCTCACACTTTGGCCTCCACATCTGGAACAATGTCCCCCAAGCATCAGGCACTCTGCTACTCTCTCTTCCTTCAAAAGCCAATTCAAGACATTTCACAGCTCAGAATATTTCAGTTAAGCCACATTGTCCTTCACTTCCTATCAGTGTGTGTACAGTGTGTGTGTGTGTGTGTGTGTGTGTGTGTGTGTGTGTGTGTGTGTGTGTGTGTGTGTGTGTGTGTGTGTGTGTGTGTGTGTGTGTGTTGTGTGTGTGTGTGTGTGTGTGTGTGTGTGTGTGTGTGTGTGTGTGTGTGTGTGTGTGTGTGTGTGTGTGTGTGTGTGTTGTGTTGTGTTGTGTTGTGTGTGGTGTGGTGGTGTGGTGTGTGTGTGTGTGTGTGTGTGTGTGTGTGTGTGTGTGTGTGATCTTTGATAGTTATGCTTGAACCTTGTCGATATTTTTTATTTTTTATTTTTTTTGATAACATTTTCCATCTCGATGTACATTATGTGTGTATGCTTGTTCAGTGCTTTGAGCCGCAGGTAGGCGCTTTACAAATTTCCATTATTATTATTATAGACAGACAGAGAGACAGACAGACAGACAGAGACAGAGACAGAGGCAGATAGACAGACAGACACAAACAGAGATAGAGACAAACTGAGGAAGACAAGACATGGTTTAGGAGGAAGAGAAGGGGGAAAAAACGCGATTGGCCATAGTCTAATATATGTTTACTGGAGCGCCGCAGGGACATGGCAGACTAACGGAAATAACGCCGGTGCATGTGTGTGTGTGTGTGTGTGTGTGTGTGTGGTGTGTGTGTGAGTCGGTGTGTGTGTGTGTGTGTGTGTGTGTGTGTGTGTGTGTGTGTGTGTGTGTGTGTGTGTGTGTGTGTGTGTGTGTGTGTGTGTGTGTGTGTGTGTGTGTGTGTGTGTGTGTGTGTGTGTGTGTGTGTGTGTGTGTGTGTGTGTGTGTGTGTGTGTGTGTGTGTGTGTGTGTGTGTGTGTGTGTGTGTGTGTGTGTGTGTGTGTGTGTGTGTGTGTGTGTGTGTGTGTGTGTGTGTGTGTGTGTGTGTGGTGTGTGTGTGTGTGTGTGTGTGTGTGTGTGTGTGTGTGTGTGTGTGTGTGTGTGTGTGTGTGTGTGTGTGTGTGTGTGTGTGTGTGTGTGTGTGTGTGTGTGTGTGTGTGTGTGTGTGTGTGTGTGTGTGTGTGTGTGTGTGTGTGTGTGTGTGTGTGTGTGTGTGTGTGTGTGTGTGTGTGTGGTGTGGTGTGTGTGTGTGTGTGTGTGTGTGTGTGTGTGTGTGTGTGTGTGTGTGTGTGTGGTGTGTGTGTGTGTGTGTGTGTGTGTGTGTGTGTGTGTGTGTGTGTGTCTGTGTCTGTGTCTGTGTCTGTGTCTGTGTCTGTTTGTCTGTCTGTCTGTCTGTGTGCGCCTGCGCTCGTCTGTGTCTGTTGTTGTCTGTCTGTTTGGTCTGTTTGTCTGTTTGTCCGTCTGTCTGTCAGTCAGTCACTCTGTATTTCTGCGTCTATGACCAGTAGCCGTTCGATGTCAGGTCTTCACCTTTCATAGTTCATTACCCGGAGATTAAGATTAGGATGTGCAAGCATAATAATGCTGAATTAGTTTTGTTTGTTTCTAAGCCGTGGTCTTGCTTCGATTCTGTGTGCATGCAGATTGTCGATTTTATTAGGAGTTTTCCACCGCTGTAAATATCTTTGATATTCCGATTGTGAAAGCTAGGCGACGTGTTCGTTAAACACCGCGCTACAAGAGACAGTCAGTAACTGGATTTGAACGGCCTGTCAACCGCACGGGGTTACCTCAGGACTGACGCACTTCCAGTACAGGAATCTACTGTAGCAGTAGTAGTAGGTAGGAAGAGCAGTAGTAATAGCAGTAGTAGCAGCAGTAGGAGGAGCAATAGTAGCAGGAGCAGCAGTAATAGCAGTAGTCGAATAGTAGCAGGAGCAGTAGTAGTAGTAGCAGTAGGAGCAGTAGTAGCAGGAGCAGTAGTAGCAGGAGCAGTAGTAGCAGGAGCAGTAGTAATAGCAGTAGTAGCAGTAACAGCAGCAGGAGGAGCAGAGGTAGCAGGAGCGGTAGTAGCAGCAGTAGGAGAAAAAGTAGCAGCAGGAGCAGTAGTAATAGCAGTAGTTGCAGGAGCAGTAGTAATAGCAGTAGTTGCAGGAGGAGCGGTAGTTACAGGAGCAGTAGTAATAGCAGTAGTTGCAGGAGCAGTAGTAATAGCAGTAGTTGCAGGAGGAGCAGTAGTTACAGGAGCAGTAGTAATAGCAGTAGTTGCAGGAGCAGTAGTAATAGCAGTAGTTGCAGGAGCAGTAGTAACAGCAGTAGTTGCAGGAGGAGCAGTAGTTACAGGAGCAGTAGTAATAGCAGTAGTTGCAGAAGCAGTAGTAATAGCAGTAGTTGCAGGAGGAGCAGTAGTAATAGCAGTAGTTACAGGAGCAGTAGTAATAGCAGTAGTTGCTGGAGGAGCAGTAGTTACAGGAGCAGTAGTAATAGCAGTAGTTGCAGGAGCAGTAGTAATAGCAGTAGTTGCAGGAGGAGCAGTAGTTACAGGAGCAGTAGTAATAGCAGTAGTTGCAGGAGCAGTAGTAATAGCAGTAGTTGCAGGAGGAGCAGCAGTAATAGCAGTAGTTACAGGAGCTGTAGTAATAGCAGTAGTTGCAGGAGGAGCAGTAGTTGCAGGAGCAGTAGTAATAGCAGTAGTTGCAGGAGCAGTAGTAATAGCAGTAGTTGCAGGAGGAGCAGTAGTTACAGGAGCTGTAGTAGTAGCAGTAGGAGGAGCAGTAGTAGTAGTAGTAGTAGTAATTGCAGCATCGCTAGTGGCAGTAGTAGTAGTAGTAATAGTCTACTTAGGTGCTTTACTACTACTACTACTACTACTAATACTACTATTACAACTACTACTACAACTATAATTATCATGCTATTCTTAATGTAGCAGCAACAGCAGTAGTAGTAGTCTACTTAGATTATTATTATTACGCTGTTCGTAATGTAGCAACAGCAGCAGCAGTAGTAGTGTTCAACTTAGGTTAGTTTATTGTTTTATTATTATTATGTTCTTAATGTAGCAACAGCAGCAGGTTATTATTATTACATT
>JABMCL010001087.1:417500-422500 GCA_018857735.1 Alviniconcha marisindica | reverse complement strand
TTGCACCTATGCATGAAAATAAGTAATAGCTCCTTTAAATGTGAGTCTGAGCATTTACTCTTCTATGTCAGTATTATGAAGAGAACAAAAGTCAAGGTCGTCGTTTTTATTTAGATTATTAAAAGGAGTCTATAGATTACATTGTCTCCTTTGAATGCCTGTATGAAAATGTCCACTTTCAATGTTCCACCCTAATATAAAAAATATAAAAAATTAATTAACAAACTTTCACGGTTGATTCAGAAGTGAAAAAAGCTCCCTTGTTTGCTCATTTAGTGTGTATTTTTCTTCTGGGTGTGCATAATTCCTACACATATTTGTCAGATCAGCTGAACGTAGACACAAACATTCCTGCCTGACAATTTTATTCAAAGGTATACAAGCAACATGACATATTCAAAAAATCCGAAAATGTACCGATGTTGCTCGAACATGGTCACGTGCATGACACAAGGTCACGTGCATGACACCAAACCAACCATTTCCAGCGCAGACATCACATTTGGGTACGTGCTCTGGAGACTAATGTTTTATTACTAATGGTGTGCAATATTGACGTTTATACCGTGTCTTGTTCTACATCAGCATAATGTCTGTTCCATTACTTCCAAATGTTATTCTCATCTCCACTCCAGAGCTCAGGAGCTGTGTGAAAGTCGAGGTGGCCGTCCTGGGCTCCCCAAATGAGCCTTACGGTTTCTGTGGACGTAAAGCAACACTGAACCGTGCTTACGCATTGGTCACAGTTTGTCCCTAATATGTCAACCGACATCCGAGGACACTAAGCTCTACATCATCATCATCATCATCATCATCATCATCATCATCATCATCTCCACTTGTGTGTTATATATCACGTCGATTGTTGATGCAGAACACTGTCCTCAAACTAGGTTATACTGAGTGCTCAGTTTGTTAGTTGTTGTTGTTGTTGTTTTTTTGTGCTTCGGTCGTAGCTCAAACAATTTTCTGTTTAATGATGTCAGGTACGAAGGAAAACGCTGTCTTGCAGCTTACGAACATAAATTATATTCAAGAAATGACTAACATCACGAAATTCGGTTTGTCGTTCCGGAAACGAGGCTATTTATTTTTCTTTTTTTCTGAAACTCACACACACACACACACACACACACACACACACACACACACACACACACACACCACACACACACGCACGCACGCACGCACGCACGCACGCACGCACGCACGCACACGCACGCACGCACGCACGCACGCACGCACGCACGCACGCACGCACGCGCACGTACGCACGCACGCACGCATATAACAGTTTGTTGTTGTTGTTGTTGTTGTTATTGTTGTTGTTTGCAGCGAGGCGATTACAAATCCTTACTCCACAAACATTTCTAAGATCCGTAAGGTTTTGGAGAGTGATACCGCGGTGTGTGTGTGTAGAGAGAGAGAGAGAGAGAGAGAGAGAGAGAGAGAGAGAGAGAGAGATACATATGACTGGCACTTGTCAGTGTATCAATGTTCAACATCCACTGGCGAAGATGCCCTGTCCTGGGCATGCCGGACAGAGTCAAGGGAAATGACAGAGCCAGTAGACTGGCCGGCAAAGCAACCATCGGGTGACTTGCGTCTCTAAAGATCTGAAGTGTTGAGGAGCTTGAGACGCTACCTGCGGACACAAGGCCAAAGACGCCACACCCTCGGTCGCCTGGAGGAGAGAAACGTAGAAATAAGAAGCGCTCGACGATCGTTCCTTACAGCACCATCGTCAAATCAGTCGAACATTGGAGCTGTTTTGAGGAAATTTCTAAGAGACTGGTGGAGCGCATCTGGGCTTTCCGAACGCGTCGACAGCATCTTGAACCAAACTGAATGAGCGGAAGTCTATGTGGTGTATTTTGAGGACGGAAAGTGAATACGCTCTATGTGCCCATGCTAGTCAGACAAAAAGATAACCAAGCATTATCCACACTGAAATAGAAAGTGTTTAGAAAGTGAAATCAGAGCGTTAAGTTTTTTTTGCTTTTTGTTTTGTTTTCGCCCCATCTTTCGGTTTTAGAGTGGGGGGAGGGGAGGTGGGGGGGGGTGTATGTGTATGTGCGTGCGTACGTGCGTGCGTGGGTGTGTGCGCGCGCGTATCATGTGTGTGTGTGTGTGTGTGTGTGTGTGTGTGTGTGTGTGTGTGTGTGTGTGTGTGTGTGTGTGTGTGATGCATGTGTGTGTGTGTGTGTGTGTGTTGTGTGTGTGTGTGTGTGTGTGTGTGTGTGTGTGTGTGTGTGTTGTCTGTCTGTCTGTCTGTCTGTCGGTGTGTCTGTGTCTATATCTGTGTGTATCTGTGTCATTATGTGTGTACGTGTGTTTTCCTGCTTTTTGTTTTTTGTAGAGTTCCTGCTCAGATGTATTCCCCTCAACATCAGCAACAGCACAAGTAGCTGCGTGCATACAACTAAAAAAAAAAAAAACTAAAAAATCTGCAATTACGGCCCGGGACCCTGAGCAACAAGAGGAATTTGCAGAAAACGAGACAAGAAAAATAAATTTTGTTTACGGATGTTTTTTGTGGACCGAGCTGCTGATGAGAAAATGCTATGCCCGCGTATTCCTGTGGGGATCCAACTAGTGCGTCTGTCTTCATTGAAATTCTGTAGAGACTTCCGCACAGGAGCACTAATTGGACAAGGTAGACAACTCAGCTCCAGAACAAGGCTACAACGTGCACGCAAGGGAGTGAAAAAGGCGGAAAAGATTCTCTCTAGCCCGCTGTGGAAGAATCGACGTCAAGGAGATCCCGAGAGCTCAGCGGACGATGGGAAGAAAAGACGTTTGAGGTTGGGCAGTGATTTCTCTGCCTTTCTGTGTGCGTGTGTGTGTGTGTGTGTGTGTGTGTGTGTGTGCGTGCGTGCGTGCGTGCGTGCGTGGCGTGCGTGATGGTGCGTGTGTGTGTGCGTGCGTGCGTGCGTGGTGCGTGTGCTGTGCGTTGCGTGCGTTGTGTGCGTGGTGCGTGGTGCGTGCGTGCGTGCGCGTGCGTGCGTGCGTGCGGTGCGTGCGTGCGTGCGGACGCTGTGTGGTGGTGCCTGCTGTGGTGTGTGTGTGTGTGTGTGTGTGGTGTGTGTGTGTGTGTGTGTGTGTGTGTGTGTGTGTGTGTGTGTGTGTGGTGTGTGTGTGTGTGTGTGTGTGTGTGTGTTGTGTGGTTGTGTGTTGTGTGTTGTGTTGTTGTGTTGTTTGTTTTGTTTTGTCGTTTTTTGGGAGCATAGCCGTGTGTTTGTGTGTGTGTGTTGTGTGTGCGTGTGTGTGATGTGTGTGTGTGTGTGTGTGTGTGTGTGATGTGCTGATTGTTTTTGTCATGTGTTGTGTGTGTGTGTGTGTGTGTGTGTGTGTGTGTGTGTGTGTGTGTGTGTGTGTGTGTGTGTTTGGTGTGTGTGTGTGTGTGTGTGTGTGTGTGTGTGTGTGTGGTGTTGTTGTGTTTGTTGTTGTTGTTGTTGTTGTTTTGTTGTTGTTGTTGTGTGTTGTTGTTGTTGTTGTTGTTGTTGTCGTTGTTTGATTGTTTATTGTTTTGTTTTGTTCTTTTTTGGCGAGCAATAAAGCCAGCTCTTTTTCTTTTTCTTTCTGACCGTGTTTATTTTTTGCCCTAAATGTCCATTAGGCCATTGCTGCAAAATATCTATTTATTCAACTGATGCTATTAACTTTCAGCTCCAACAAAAACAAGTATAATGCTAGATCCGAACACATAAAAGGTTCCATTTAAATTAAAAAAACGCTATTTATTCCGCAGCATTGATTATTTATTTATTTGTCCTAATCAATAGCATTCTTTTGAACCATATATGTGTTTGGATCTTGGTTTAGAACGCTAGCAATCATTCTTGTTTCAGAATTTTTTAACATGCTTTCTTGTTGTTGTTGTTGTTGTTGTTGTTGTTGTTGTTGTTGTTGTTGTTGTGTTGTTGTTCAGGCTGCCAAAATCTTCCTACTCGGTACTGGAGTTTCCACAGCCGGACCAGAACGGGCTGCATTATGTAGTGCGCAGTGAGTTTAACTCTGGTTATAAAGAATAGCACTTTTTAAGAATTATTTATTATTTTCATTATTATTATGTACTGTTGAGGTTGTCGTGTGGGGTTCTCTTTCTTTCTTTCGGGTTTGTTTATTGTTTATCTGCCGCAAAACTAGCTCCCTCACTGCACGTCTGAACACCGTGGTAGACTCACAGTTATTTCCGAAGCCTACTGTGTCGAGGAGGTGGACATAGTAACGACAGATCATTAGTGCCAGAACATTAGCGACTTCTATACGTAAGTCATCTCCAGTTTAGAGACATATATACACTGGCCGCCTTTGCATAACTGTATATTCTCCATTAAGCTGCTTTCTATCACTTAATTGTCGTTCCCTCAGTGAAAGCCTTCCATTCTGTTTGTCTCTGAAACGGAAGTGGGCCCAGAGCGCCTGCGCAGAATCAACAAACAACGGAGTTAATTAGTGTTCGAAAGACTTCACGCAAACACAACAACGCCGACCTGAGTCGCCTACGGTAACTCTCATCTCAAAGAGGATGTACCTCTGATGGAGTTTATGTACCTTGTATTTACACACTTGACAGGTAAGTGTTACCAGAGGCGACTCGATCAGGTCTTTGTTGTTTGTGTGACGTCTTTCGAATAGTAAACATGGTGCTTAACGTCCACAGAAACCATGAGGCTTATTAGGGACGAGAAGAAGAGAGGAAAGGGGATGGGGGTGGGGGGGAGAGGGAGATTATATACCTCTCGCTACACTGTCACCACCAGAATGACTTCTGCATTAAGGTGGGCAGCGATGAGTAATTGTGAGGGACAAAGTCACAAGACAGTGTCCACAGACCACAACTGTTGAAGACAAAGGAGAGCCGAAGCAGATTCAAACCGAGGTCCTTCTGCTTACCAGCCTAACGCCTTAACGCTAGGCCAAACCGGCTCACACGTCTTTCGAGCACTAAATCGTCACTAATTCGCCCTGATGTAACCGTAATGGTTGACTGGGCG
>JABMCL010001087.1:372500-412500 GCA_018857735.1 Alviniconcha marisindica | reverse complement strand
GGAGTAACGTGGTCCGATTTTCGTTTGCGGAGGACAAGTCTGGCAGCATTGTTTTGAACTTTTTGTAGTCGGTTCAGTGAACATGATGGAAGGCAAGCAAAACATCAGAGTACAAAACATCTGCTGCTGACAGGGCGCATGAACAGTACTCAACTACTGTCCAACAGAATATAATTTATTTTTAAACTGAAACTAAGGATTTTGCTTTGCAACGCCCCTCGTCGGTTTTCTATCGAATTTAAGGTTAGAGGGGTATGTTTTTTGTGCGAGTGGATTCGAGTGACTAGACATGCACGACGCGTACTCGTACCGCTCATTGACAAACACCGAAGAGGGCGCGGTAGGCGACAGCCGAGGTGTGACAGTGGTTGCCGGGGCGGTGACTAATCTGAGACGGAGCGGAGCGCATGTGGGTTTTCCGAGCGTATGGATCTATACAGTTCTTGAACTGAATTGAACTAGGCCCAAACTCATAAAAAGAATATCTAATATGACAATACACTGTTTGTTTTGTTGCCTCTGACGTTTTGACAACAATTTGCCATCGTAAATATCTGTGTGATTATCATTTTATCTACAGGTAACACTTAAATAAGCATACTGCTTTTGTGCTTCCTGTACTTATTTGTTGAGTTTATGATTACGATGAATGAATAAAATTTTGTTTAAACCAATACACTGAAAACATAGGCACATTTTCAGGGTAAGCCTCTTTTTCAAGCGACAAAACAGACAGCGGTTAAATGGTGAAAAATGAAAATGTACTTATTCGGTTCCAGATGTGGTGTGTTCAGTGCCCCTAGTGTTCGGAAGAACATTCAGTTCGCATAATAATGTTTTGTATTGTCATATTAACTTAGCGTTTCTTTTAACCTTTTCTGCGCTTGGATCTTGTTTTAGGACGCCTCCACCGTAACAGTTATCCTTGCTTCAGGTGTTTGTTGTTTTTTTCACTGAAAGGAACATCGTGTTTTGGGCGAGAAAACAAAACAGCAAGTTACGAAAAAGGCTGCCTAGTTCCTTTAAACCGGAAAACTCCATTTGCAGTTTGAGTTTTCTTTTATTTTGATCACTTCTTCGCGCGTGATGCAAATACGTCGAATTCCACGGGCCATTGAGGCGTTCATTCCCTTTAAAGCTGTCTGGCGAAGATTGAGTTCCAAGAGATCAATAAACTTTTAGATTTACCAGACGAGAGCATCATAAACTCCTGATGGAGTTCTGCTGGACTTCGTTTCGTCTTTTTCCATGTCAACCTTCGACCGCGAGTCAAAATGATTGCCGTTGGACCGAAAGGAATTCCCCGGCACGAACTTTTAATTCTTAATCAACACACTTTAGCGTTTCCCGGACCTGTCATCAGACAGCTTGGCTGGGTCAGCGATGGGGCGGACAGTTGCTGGGGAGGGAAGCTGGGCTGAAAGCTCTGTGATGAGATGGGAGGAAAGTTCAGGTCTAGCTAACTCCTCACGGCGTAGGAGGATTTGACGACCCTCTTTAGGGAGACGGAGACAAAGAGGGAGCACTTCATTTTTCCTCGTCGATTGATTGAACGTGTGAGGTAGGATCTTTCTGTCTCTGTCTGCGTCCCCCCGCCTCACTCAACCTTTCGTACCCCCCCCCCCCCCCCTTCCCTCGACTAATCCGAAGCTAGAATCATTAGCTTGGCGTAATAATCAAAAAGCTTAAGCTTTTATCGTTGCTAATTACACACTCTTTTTCTGTGTTGCTAATTACACACTCTTTTTTCTGTTCTCCGTTGATTGATCCATCAGTGTGTGTGTGTGTGTGTGTGTGTGTGTGTGTGTGTTGTGTGTGTGTGTGTGTGTGCTGTCTTCACTTACTGGTGGTTATTCGGGGAGGGGGGAACTGAGGGTCGAGAGGAAAACGAAGCTGCGAGATTGTGTGTGTGTGTGAGTGTGTGTGAGTGCGTGCAGGTAAAATGTGAGTGCGTGTGTGTGTGTGTATGTGAGTGCGTGTGTGTGTATGTTTGTGTGTGTGTGTGTGCGTGTGTGTGTGTGTATGTGAATGCGTGTGTGTTTGTGAGTGCGTGTGTGTGTGTGTGTGTGTGTGTGTGTGTGTGTGTGTGTGTGTGTGTGTGTGTGTGTGTGTGTGTGTGTGTGCGAGTGTGTGTGATGAGTGCGTGCGTGCGTGTGTGTGTGTGGTGTATGTGAGTGCGTGTGTGTGTGTGTGTGTGTGTGTGTGTGTGTGTGTGTGTGTGTGTGTGTGTGTGTGTATGTTTATGTGTGAGTGCGTGTGTGTATGTATGTGTGCGCGTGTGTGTGTGTGTGTGTGTGTGTGTGTGTGTGTGTGTGTGTGTGTGTGTGTGTGTATGTGTGTGTGTATGTGTGTGTGCGACATGCGTGTGTCCATGCGGAGGAGACAAAGGGATAGCGTGAACTATACAGTGCATTAATTATTAAATTACTTCCTTTATTGTTGCATTGTTCTGTGTACGGCGCTTTGGGCGGCGCGAATCAGTGTCAGTGGAGGGGGGGATGGGCGGGGGGTTGGGGGATCTCAAACAGGAATGACTGCTAGCGTTTTTTGGATCCGGTGTCAGTGAAAGTGAAAGTTGACACTGATTTTTAAAAACGCTGCCAAGGGCAGCAGTGTCAGTCGTGACCGCACCGGTAAGTGTGCGTATAACGTATAATGAGGTGACACTGGAAATGAGTAAGCCACAGGAAGGGGGAAGGGGGGTCGGGGGTGGGCTGGGGGGGGGGGGGGGGGGAGGGGAGGGAGGAGGAGGATGCAAGGGCATCGTTCAGCGCTGGTGGTGTAATTGTAATTGGCTTAAAAATAACATGCACGCTTTATTTGTGTGAACGTGTTGTAATCCATCATTGCGCAGGTTGTGTTGATGACGATGATGAAGTTGAGCTGCATGCCCTCGGATGTCGGTTGACATGGACAAATTGTGACTGGTGCCGGTTCAGTGTTGCTTTACG
This sequence comes from Alviniconcha marisindica, assembly GCA_018857735.1. NCBI lineage: Eukaryota > Metazoa > Mollusca > Gastropoda > Provannidae > Alviniconcha > Alviniconcha marisindica. The sequence continues at coordinate 409,549 of JABMCL010001087.1, read as the reverse complement.
TCCGCAGAAACCGCAACGCTCATTAGGACGGAAAGCCCCGGACGGCCCCCTCGATTCTCACACAGCTCCTGAACTATGATGTTTTGTTTTTCTATTACTGTAAAATAAAAACAAAATAATGCTATTTTAAATTGTGTTGCTGTGTCTGCGTCTGGGTGTTTATGCACGTTAACTATGCGTGCCAGTGCGCATCAACTGGAACAGCTGGATCGAAGCTAGGGACGCTACCACAATAATATAGCCAAAATAGAAGATAAGTACGTGCATAACGACATGTACAAGTGATGTAGTGCCGAAGGTTTGAGTAAACGAGGCCGAACTAAGGGAAACAATTGTCCTAGTCTAAGCCAGGCTTTCAATTAGGATTACCTCCCTTCTAGCAAGTGCACGCAGTGTGCGTGCCAGGACTTTCATCAGCTCCGAACAATTAAAACAGATTATCTTTACAACAAATAAACCCCTAGCACAAGTAACATATAAAAAAAAAATAGACGTAAATTTTTTTTAAAGTCTCAGTAATAAAAGAAGTCTAAAAATCAAATTAGTGTTATCCATGCATCACAAACACTCATGTTTTTACTTGTTGCAATTTATTAAATACCAAGCAAAGTTCAGAGGGGTTCCACCGATGCTCAGCAGTAGCAACCATCAAGAACTGAAAAACAATGATGGCAGTCACTACCACATCTCCAAATGCATTCCCTGACCGCCATCTTTTTGCACTCACAATAAACATGTATTTCTATCAGCACAGTCATATTTTTCCATTACCCCTCCCCCACAAATTTCGAAGATCTTCTCAGAAAACTTAAACATTGCCTCTCCTCTTCCTTTTGGACTGTTGACGGGGTTTGCTACTGTCCAGAGCAATGTCTGTGGATTTCCTTTTCTGCCCTCCGTGCAGAAGAGCACTTTCATCAATGGGCTCAATTATTTGGCCAATCCTGGACACGACAGTGTGAGGCTTGATGTTCTTCCTGAACTGCACTTCTGTGTTGAAGTCTCTCCCGATGGGATTGGCAAACACCGCTTTCATGTGCTCATGGCTCTTGTAGGGATACGGCACCCGGTCCAGCTGTGATGACACAGAACATTGGAGTGTACAAAAGGCAAACAAGGATCTGGGATGTGCGTGATTGTGTGTGCATGCATGCATGTGCTTGCACCTGTGTGAGTGTCTACATTTATGGTGCATTTGCATGCATACAACTACGTCATGTGCATGCATGTCACATGTGTGTGTGTGTGTGTGTGTGTGTGTGTGTGTGTGTGTGTGTGTGTGTGTGTGTGTGGTCGTGTGTGTGTGTGTTTGTGTGTGTGTGTGTGTGTGTGTGTGATGAGTAAGTAACTTGGTGTTTTATGCCCCGTCAACCATTACGGTTATGTCAGGCAAGTGTGTGACGAAGATGGGTTTATTACTTCTTGGAGACGTCCTTGCCCAACACAAATGCCCACTCACCATGTGCTTCTCCAGTGCTTTGTTGGTCTTCTCACTGATGATGCAGTGTCCAATCTGATTGTCTGCTCGCTTCTGTGGTTCCGCTTTCTTGATGAAGCTGAAAGTGATCCACAGAAAACATTCATGATCACACGCCAGCAAATGAAAGTGACGATGACACGCCACCTTAACAATGCTCTTGAACTGGAAAGTTCTCCCAATGCATCACGAATAATAATGGCCCCCACCAGAATGAAGAGTTTGATAACCTGCTGCTCTCTGCTTAGCACAGTGGACCAAAAATCTAATTCAGCAGGGGAGTGGGGGTGGTGGGGGAGGGGGGGGGGGGAGACTGATGCATCTAATCTAATAGCCTCTTTAAGAAGGAGTAGGACTTTACTCTGTTTAAGGACTTCCAGATCTAAATATAATGCCTCAACAATCAAGGACTTCCTAGTTGTTGTTGTTTTCTGCAATTCCACCCAAAAGAAGGTTGAAAATCAGAGCAAAACACAGATAAAAATAATAAATGAGATGTGGATGGATTGGAAGTATTTAACCACGACAACAAATATTTAAATTTTTCATCAAGCCCCCAATAGTTTGATGTGTATAATAATAAAAATCATAAAGGGGATTTGTATAGCGCCCATCTTCCCCATAAGGTGGGAGCCCAGAGTGCTTTGTATAATACAAATCAATAAATATCCCATCACCCAGTCACTAACCCAGGACAACCTGCCTGCACTTGTAGTGAAGTCAAGTCCCTTGTGCCATCACAGCCGGCAAACTGTGCCAGATCAACACCACACAAGGGAGTACATTTACTTATGTTCTTACCGATTTCTGCATTGTTTTGAAGGCACAATTAATACCAGCCCCAGACCATGAGAACTAAAACTGACCACCTTCACTACATAACTTCAAACAGTAACAGGTTTACTTCACCCACCAGACCTGCCCCTTACCAATTCCTGCATTGTTTTGAAGGCACAATACCAGCCCTGCCCCAGATCATGAGAACTAAAACTGACCTTCATGATGTAACTTCAAATGATGTAACTTCAAATGGTAAAAGGTTTACTCCCCCCCCCCCCCCCCCCCCACCCCCCCCACCCCCAATTTCTGCATTGTTTTGAAGGTACAATACAAGCCCCACCCCAGATCATGAGAACAAAAACTAACATCCTTCACAACATAACTTCAAAGCATAATAGGTTTACTTCAGCCCCCCCCCCCCCCCAACACCCCTCTTACCGATTTCTGCGTTGTTTTGAAGGCACAATGCCAGCCCCGGCCCAGCTCCCCCATCCTGGCACGAACAGGTCAACGTCCTTCTCCTGCTCCTCTTCCTCCACTCGTCGCTTCTCTGCCACAAACTCCTCCACCACATCATCATCATCAAAGGCTTCCGCAATCGTCATCAAGACATCTTCAGGCGTGTGACCCAGGGTCTTGGCTTCTGCTGCAGTGGGCTGATTGTTAAGCTTCGTGTCCTTCTTTGTGACGCTTTTCTTGCTGTCAGCTTCGCTGGCTTGAAGCCCTTTGACAACAGCCATCAGCCTCTTTTCTTGTGACGAGATGTCCTCCCGCTTCTTGCCTTTCTTTTCCTGCTTCGTCCCCGGAGATTCGACCCCCTCTGCCTCTGAACCGCTTTCTCTGGTGGCGCTGTCCTCTGTTGCCGCTGCTGTGGGAGTCTTTCCTTCAGAAGCCTGGCTGGAGCTGCTCACTGAGCTTTCCTCTTGTCTCTGGCTTCTCCTCTTTGGCTTCCCCTTCCCTTTGACGCCGTCTGCTGCTTCACCAGCCACCAGTGTCTTTTCTGGAGAACAGAGGGTGCTGCCGCTCTCCGAGTCCTCTGCCCCCTCCTCCTCTTCCTTCTTGCCATCTTTCTTCTTCCTCCTGTTCCGTTTCTTCTTTCTCTTTCCTCCGGTGCCGTCTTCTGTTGCGACAGCTGCCAGCATCTTCTTGTCAGAAGACGGGTTGCTCTTACTATCCACGCCTTCTTCCTCCTTCTCTTTTCCTTTCTTGTTCCTCCTTTTCTGCTTCCTCTTTCCCTCCCCCCCGACGCTGTCCACCACCGTGACAGCAGCTGGTGTCTCTTCATCAGAAGTTAGGCCACCCTCACTTTCCAAGCCCCCTTCATCTGTCTCATCTTCTTCCGCCTTCCTCCTGCTATGTTCTCTCTGCTCCCTTCCTGTGCTGCTTCCCTCTCCTGTAGTGTCTGCTTCCGCAGGTGCTGATGCCCCAGCTTCCTGTTGTTCGATGTCATCTCCATCTTCTGTTTTCCACAATGCCATGACGTCCTCGTCTTCATCACGGTCAACTTCTGCAGAGGGCTGAGCAGCAGGTTCATAATGAGGGACAGCAGCTGGGGAAAACTTTGGAGTGGAGGGCTTCATCCAAACATTTTTGGTGAGGGCTGTGTCGTCGCCTTCCTCAGGGGGGTCAGAATCCTCTTCGCTCTCTGACGAGGACGGAACTTCCAGCTTCTTTTTCAGCTCCTTGTGTTTCGCCAGCATGTCTTGAATTTGCTGACGTTTCTGAAACATTATGCAGAAGAAAACCCCAAGTGAGCTATCTTGAGCCAGCTGAAAGTGAAGACTGTGCAGGAAACATACATGCGCACATATCTATATACATATATACACATACACTCTGCCTCTCCCCAACCCCCCCCCCCCTACATGCACCCCCCCCCCCTACACACACACACAAACATGCAACCCCCCAACCCCTAACACACACATGCACCCACACACACATGACAAAAGCAGAGATCAACTTTTTACAAAGAAGTAAACAATCACAGCTGACAGCAACAATTTTATAATAAATGCATACATACAAAAGAAAAAGCATGCATGGATCTCACACATGCGCGCGCGCGCAGACACACACACACACACACACACCATAACCAGCCTGCCCTTTAAAGAAGAAATGAAGTTTTTCATGGCATCAGGTGTAAAACTGATTTCATACAGACATACTGACCTGGTCATCATATTTGGAGAATATCTTTGCCTGCCTGGCAAACTTGCCACCACCCATATGTCTCAGGCGGCCACGCTCCTGTTGAAGAGGGGAAAAATAACAAATAATACAACAGCAAAATGCATGCACATTATTATCATAGTAACAACAATGCTACAACCAAACAACATTCTTGTCAAATCAATTACATCCAAGATGATGAACTTGACAAGTTGCGTTAACAGCAGACCATGTTCCTGCGGGTTGGATGTGTGTGCATGCACAGTGTGTGTGCGTGTAGGGGTGGGGGGTGGTGGGTTCTAACACTGGACTTTCATGTTACTGCAATCTTGGGGAGGTTTGCCAACACTAACAGTGGACTTTGGCATTTCTGGGGCAGCTTTGCTATGAAGAGGATGCTGCCTGGTGCCACTGGGCAAATGACTTCAGGAACGATGGTTTCACCTGCTCTTTACTCAGTCACTGTTTGCAAGCTCCACGGCACAGATTTCACTGCGAGAGTGTCACACACCCATTTATACACTGGTGCACTTGGTAAACAGCATGACCAGTAAAACAAGTTTTTTTCAGCTACACAATTACGCAGATACTATATCAGTCATGGGAAAACAGGGCTGACCAGGCAAGCCAGCAAGCGAACAAGCTACCCCATCCCACCTCAATCCTCTTCCTGTCCGCCTCCTCCATCTTGTCCACCAAGGCTTGTGGGTCAGTGATGGCCAGCTCCTCCAGTTCCTTCGCAGCCTGCTTCTCTTTCTCCTTCTTCTTGGCTCGGCGGTACCTGTCACAGAGACACCATCAAAACCTTGGTTCAATCCTTCAACACATAATCTTTTCTCCTTTTTTGTTTTTTTTTGTTTGTTTGGTTTTGGTTGTTGTTTTTCATTCTTTTTCCCCCCTTTTCTGTTTTCCAGACATCAGATTTCAAAACATCGGTTTGGATTGGATGGAAATTGACATCTGATACTAATGACTGCCCTATAAAAAAACTACTCAAACACAGTGTTGCCTATGAGGCTATGTCTCTCTACTTAGGAATGACACCTGCTGATCCTCAACTGACAGATATCTACCTATTGATGAAAATATCTGACGCCTGGTTTGTTTGTCTGTGGGTTTGTTCTTACATAGATGCATTTTGTACTCAGGAAATGAACACCAGCAAAAACAATTATGCTTTCAAACAGTCTGCTAGTTTTATGCGCACATGTCCACCACACCACACTATCATCAGTGTTCAATTCACTACATGAACTAGCCCACATATGTCCAAACTAAAACTGTTTGAAAGTGATCAGATGATAACGTACAGCCAAAAATACAACCTCTGGGTGATTCTGGACTTTTCCCATGCCCCTGTAACCTTAAAACCAGTTCAAATTAATCAAAATTCGTACAAAAATGTAAATCTCATGGAGGATGTCGTTATACAAAGATTTAAAACACGTCCTTCCAAAGCCTCCATCAAAGAGTTATCCTTTCAGTCTTCACAGTCCAGACAAACACTCATACGTACCTAGGACCTTTCATGAGAATCAGAACTCTACTGTATGCCCGGGCACAACCAGAAAGAACAGCAGCAACAAACTCACCGTTTGCTCTTGATTTTGTTCTGCCAGCGCAGCCTGCAGTTTCTGCTGTACACTGCCTGCCTGAGATTGATGAGCTGTAGTCTTCTCTCACGAGCCTGCACATAAGACCGACAGTGAAAACCCTGGTGCAAGACCACCCTGATGCGAGACCACCTTTGCAAAAGACCACCCTGATGCGAGACCACCTTCACAAAAGACCACCCTGATGTGAGACCACCTTCACAAAAGACCACCCTGATGTGAGACGACCCTGATGAAAGACCACCTGGTAAGAGACCACCCTGATGAAAAACCACCTGATGAGAGACCGCCTTCACAAAAGACCACCCTCACGAAAGACCACCCGGTAAGAGACCACCCTGATCAGACCATGCACCTGATGAAAGACCACTTTGATGCAAGACCATGCACCTGATGAAACACCACCTTGATGAGAGACCATTCGTCGGATGAAAGACCACCCTAATAAGAGACCACACTGATGAAAGATGATTGTAGTGAAAAACAAACCTGATGAAACCATCCTGATAAAAGATCACCCTGATGAAAGACCACCTTGATGACAGGCCACCCTGATGACAGACCACCCTGATAAAAGATCACCCTAATAAGAGACCACACTAGTGAACGACTATCATGGTGAAAAACCAACCTGACAATACCACCCTGATAAAAGACCACCCCCATGTAAACCCTTTCTGAAGTCAAAGCTATACTATAGTCAGTCCCAACACACACAAAATTTATATACATAAAACAACATCAAACACAAACTGTCAAGGAGAGATACGTAATTCCCTATTAATGCTCAGCAACCACAAAGGTTACATCAGGGCAAAGAAACACACCTAATGTTATATGCCACAAAAAGAACAAACCCCTCCCAACCCCCAAATACACATGCCAGCATGCACACAACAAGCACACACACACATAAAATCTACAACAGGCAATCGCACCTTCAACACATTCACGCTTTCACAGTTTCAGCAAACAGAAAATAATAAAAAGCAGCTGCAGATCTATAGCTGTACATACTACATACCTCTTCCAAACTCATGGCCGCCATCTCTCGCTCTTCAGCAGGAGTGAATACCTTGCCCTTGGGAATCCTGTTCTCGGGGTTGATCTTGGCAAGCTCTGCTGCCATTGCCTTATCCAGGGCAGTGACCGGCTGGAAGATTGGAGGGCAAAATAGCTTAGTGGAAGATTGGAGGACAAAACAGCTTAGTGGAAGATTGGAGGACAAAATAGCTTAGTGGAAGTAAGTAAGTTGGTGTTTTATGCCCAGTCAACTGGTGTGGTTATATCAGGGTGATGCTTAATGGAAGATTGGACAACAAAATAGCTTAGAGGAAGATTGGAGGACAAAATAGCTTAGTGGAAGATTGGAGGACAAAATAGCTTAGCTGTAATCACTTTAATATCTTTATAACAGCAGTATTATTACTGATCATTTTTATATCATATGGTGCTATTCTCTGCTGCTTTCAAGCGCTAACTGCGCTTCCCATGTTTTTGTTTTGAGTGCATGCTAGGCTGTTGCAGTGTTTTCATCATCCACCTAACTCTGACATAGACTACAGGACCTGAACATGGTCTTCTTGCATGTGCATACACATGGGGGACCTCAGGTTATAGTCTCATCTCAAGGACTTATGTACAGGGTGCATAGAATTTGACTAAGACAAAGCTTGTGGTGGGTGCAACTAACTACCTAACCCTGTATCTGTGTAGGGTTCATACAGAAAAATCCTTTCAAAATTCACACTTTTCACAAACCTTTGCAATATGGCATGGAAAAGCAACATGAAGGTATGCAACTCTTCTGCACATATGGTAAAGGGGCGCAACCCTTACTGCAGCTGATGGCTGATGCACTCTACCAGTCAAAACTGATAGAAGTGCATGTTTTTTGTGATTCTGCATTGATTTAAAAAAAAAAAAATAGACCACAAAATTCACCAACTTTCACAGCCCCCTCTCAGTTTGCACAGACTTTCAAGGTCTTATCCCATTTTTTCCCAAACTTTCAAAGACTGTGCAAACTCTCTGTAGTGGGAGCTGCCCAACCAAAGAGTACATCATCATACCCTGTATTTGTTGGGGGGTGAGGCTGGGGCCGATCAACCAAAGCGCACCATCATACCCTGTATTTGTTGGGGGGTGGGGCTAGGGCTGATCAACCAAAGCACACCATCATACCCTGTATTTGTTGGGGGGTGGGGCTGGGGCAGATCAACCAAAGTACATCATCATACCCTGTATTTGTTGGGGGGTGGGGCTGGGGCTGATCAACCAAAGTACATCATCATACCCTGTATTTGTTGGGGGGTGGGGCTGGGGCTGATCAACCAAAGCACACCACCATGCCCTGTTTTTGTTGGGGGAGCTGATCTAACCAAACAAAGCGCACCACCATACCCTGTATTTGTAATGCAAGTTGATCAACCAATCAAAGCACACCACCATACCCTGTATTTGTAATGCGAGTTGATCAACCAAACAAAGCACACCACCATACCCTGTATTTGTAATGCGAGCTGATCAACCAAACAAAGCACACCACCATACCCTGTATTTGTAATGCGAGTTGATCAACCAAACAAAGCACACCACCATACCCTGTATTTGTAATGCGAATTGATCAACCAAACAAAGCACACCACCATACCCTGTATTTGTAATGCGAGTTGATCAACTAAACAAAGCACACCACCATACCCTGTATTTGTAATGCGAGTTGATCAACTTCTGGCTGGCCTGCTGCAAGGGAAACTTGAGCTGCTGAGCCTGCAAAAAGAAAGCAGCGAAATTGCAGCATGTCAACAGCACCAGACCCCACCAAACACACATCAAGCTCACTAACTCTTTGCTCCTTTCAACGCGCATATCATGTGTGTGTGTGTGTGTGTGTGTGTGTGCATCAGTGTGTGTGTGGCAAGTCTGTGTGTGTGTCACTGTCAGTGTCTGCATGTGTCCATATGCGTGTGCATATATATGAATGCACACACACACATACACACACAAGCACATATGCATGCACACACATGTGCCATACACACATACATTGCCACACACATGCCATTTCCACACACACACACAGCACATAAATAAACACAAGTCACACATGTATGCACACACATATGGATGCAAACACACATACACTCACATGCACACTCAAACAAACATGCAAAGAGTAAAACGTATTAAATCAATTAATTTATTTACCCACTAATCCACTCTCTCTCTCTCTCTCTCTCTCTCTCTCTCTCTCGTCTCTTGTAAAATAAAGTTTTCAAGTTAAACCTCTCTCTCTCTCTCTCTCTCTCTCTCTCTCTCTCTCTCTCTCTCTCTCTCTCTCTCTCTCTCTCTCTCTTCTCCATCCGTCCATCAACCCAGCTCTGACCTTCCTGTTGGCTGTGACCACTGGATCCCATTTTGAGATTTCTGCTACTGTTTTCTCATAGCCCACTGCCCGCTGGATCTGGTGACACAGACAGAAAATGCATCATACTTGCAGTCCAATGTTCACAATAACAAGAAGAGCATTTGATCCAAAGCTCACACATAAAATGGGGAAACAAAAAGACATTCTTGCACGTAACCTTTAAACTCCCGTCCACCTTGAAAATAAGTTGAGGTCAACAAAACTAGTATGAACACGCAGAGCCCAGTACGACTCGGGATGTTACAAACCATGAAGTATTTCACTGAACCTGATGGTCTCAAAATTATTCGGTTAGTGAAAAATTATTCCTTGGATTTTAACATCCCATCAATCACACAGGGTCAGCTATGGATAAACAAAAACATTTAGGAGACTAAAACCTGCAAGTGGCCATTCATCAGCTCTGATGAATGCAGATTTCAGCATGGATACCGACAAATTCTAACTGTAGTATGAGCATGACTTTATCCAGTTGCATTTTATTCTAGTCCACAATGATGCAGCATGCAAAAATAATATCTTTTAAAAAAAGCTTGAACTTCACTCAAAATTAAACCTAAACTCAACTTCATAAAAATAAAATAACAATGCAGCTTACCTTGTCCTTAATATGTTTGGGTGCAGGAGTCTCAACAACACCCTTGAAAGTTGATTTCAGTTGCTTCTTCAGTTCTTTGTGTGATGCTGAGCGATGAAGGCTGCCAATCATGTCTGACATAAGAGCTTGAGCATCTAAAAACAACAGACACACACAAAAACACAGATTTATTTGGCAGAACCATAACATATAAACAATGGTCAATGTGCTAATTCAGTAACTGTTCAGAGGTCAGTTTCCTAAGATGTGTCTAAGCTTTCAGGAAAATAATACAGAAGACATATAAATCTTCCTTATTATTTTATTACCTTATAATGTTATTATATAATACATAAGAACCATGACAGGACTGGAGGTTGCATGGGGGATGTGTGCTTTAACATTTAATAATAAATGATTTATTTCACTTGAAGTTGAGTTTATCTGAAGAGCTGGGACAAATACTCCTGTCAATCATTGCTGCATGAGTGAATCAGGTACAGACACTGCTGAATGTTTTTCTTTCCTTGATTTTCGCTGCGGTCTCTGTTAATTTTACCACTTACATTAGAGTAATGATGCTAGCCAGAGTTGTCCTTTCTGTCAGAATTCCAATGATCTCCATCGTGGAAAGGAAAGGAACGAAAACTGACCTTTCTGCGATTTGAACCCAAACTCTGACATCTTCTGGCCATGGACAGTTCGCAGCGTATGCTTGAGCCTGAAAGTTTTAAAAAAGTCAATCACGACAGGTCTTCCTGCTGGCCTGGTTCACCAACTCCATGGCCCACCAGCAGAACCACTCACATACCTAAAAACTACCCCAGAAGTGGTTGCAAAAGAGAGGCTGGTGAACACTGGGGTATTCACTTGGTGCCAGTAGAGCGTTGGACCAAAACGCCAGGTGCAGTACTGACATGGGTTTGATTCCCTGGTATGGCAAGGGATTTGCTCCCAGAGTCTACTTTCCATGCAGACTCTTACCATGTTCATACCCTCCCACAGCCTCCCCTGAGTGCAATCACATGCACTGATATCTAAGCAATACTAAAATTCCAAACAGCGGCAGCCATACCACTGTTTGGACACTCAGTAAGAATGGTCAGTGTTGCTCTTGCAGCTGCTGTAGCTTTACCCAGGTAAGGCGACCCAAATTTCCCACAAGGGATTCATGAAACTTTTTTTTTTTTAAATCAAAGAGAGAGTGAGAAATAAAATATGAAAGGGAAAGATTCCTGAGGGGGAAAAAACATAGATGATCTTCACTGAGGAATCCTTGGTCTAGCTTTCATCTGGGATTGCAATGTACTAGTCTACTACAGTACTTGCTGTGCACATCTTCACTGAGAGGTACTTGGTCTAGCTTTCATCAAGGATTGCAATGTACTAGTCTACTACAGTACTTGCTGTGCACATCTTCACCAAGAGGTACTTGGTCTAGCTTTCATCAGGGATTGCAGTGTACTGGTCTACTACAGTACTTGCTGTACACATCTTCACTGAGGGGTACTTGGTCTAGCTTCCATCAGGGATTGCAATGTACTAGTCTACTACAGTTAACAGTACTCACTGTACACATCTTCACTGAGGGATTCATCAGGGATTGCAATGTACTAGTCTACTACAATTAACAGTACTCGCTTGGTCTAGCTTTCATCAGGGATTGCAATGTACTAGTCTACTACAGTACTTACAGTCTACCACAGTACTTACTGTACACATCTTCACTGAGAGGTACCTGCTCTAGCTTTCATCAGGGATTGCAGTGTACTAGTCTACTACTGTGTACTAGTACTACAGTCCTTTGTGTACACAATCACTCAAAATGCCTCAAGTGCAAAAAGTTGGGTCTTTTCTTTAAAACATCATCATGCAAAGAACTAGATGCATGGTTATGGAGCTGAAGCACATCTCAGAACCCTTCCGATTTAAGATTAACAATTATACTGAAGACCCTCGGCAAGTGCAGTCAGCACTCTCTCAAGACCACAGGAAAGAGAAGAACGCAGACACGCTTGTTGCACTTTGAACTTTGAACTAGCAACAACTTTCAAGAATAAGATGCAAGATGAATCAGTGGCAGCTCTGACCTCTTGTTGCCATCCAAGGATGAAATGGCATCCAGTAGTCTGGCGTGGGACTTCTCATCCCCAACCTGAAAGAAGAGAGACAGACAGACAGAACTTCATATCACCATGCACACAGTGTATGAAGGCATTATACATTCACCTCCATGCAAGCACAAAATAAACTTTACAAGCTTCTACTGTTCTAGAACTACTAAGGTTTACAGCACTTGACCAGGGAACAAACAAAAAATGAATGGGTACAGTGTCAGTCAGGACTATTAACACTGTACACTGTACAGAGCTATGCTCTGTTTCATCCTATGCTTGCAGCCTGTTGTTAGCAATGCATAGTGATCATACACACCAGAAGAAAAGCAGGAAAAGGGAGACTAAGAGAGACTAGAAACAATCAAGCTAAACTGTCAACAACAAAAAAGGACTCTGGTCTCCGCACAATGTGAGACATCACATTTGATTTACAATAATGAATAATACAAGATATTCAAGCACGCTTCTCTCTCCCTCTCTCTTAACAACAAAAGAAATCCTATTCCTATTACTGACCGACTCTGTAACTGAGTATGGAGATGGTTTAAGGAGTGAAAGGAATGTTCTGATGAAAAATGGCTCCAAAACCAACATATCGTTAGACTAACTCAACTGAATTAGTGAATAACACTAACAGTAACACAGTAACACTTTTAGTATTACTACTGTTATTAGAAAACTACTAAACTTAAACTAGTTAAACATAAAGAAAGAAATCTGAAAGCAAAAACAAACAAACTGAAAGTGGATTTTTTTTTTTAATCAACATTAAATGTAAAACTTTATAAAAAGCTATTTAAAAAGACAGAGAACTGACAATTAAAGAAAACAAGGTGGGGGGAGGGGAGGGTCCCATCTTAATCAGTCAATGCTATAAATAATAATATTACAACAGTTTAACAAAGTAAATCATCACTTTATTTCTCTCTCCATTTATCACTATATTTTATCAATATCATACTTGTACTTGTAGTATTAGTACCTGGTATTGGTAATGTAGCATCAGTATCACTTACCAGGCTTTAGGAATAGGACTGAAACTATGGGAAAGACATCTGCACATGCCATAGTCTTTAGAACTAGTTTAGTTAGTGTAAAAGTCTAAAACGCTAAGTTATTATTATAATGTTAATTATTTACCTCCTCAAGCATAATGACAAGTGCACACACACACATATATAATATATATATATATATATATATAATATATATCTAATGAAAATAAAGTATCCAAGCTCTACAACTACAAATAATACAATTATGCATACATACGTACATGTATATAAACTGTAACATCATAAGATTAAAAAATAATAATCTTAGCAAACAAATATATGAAAATTACCTGCATCTCCGTATCATCATCTGAAGGAATTTCTTCATTTTCTGAGTCCACAGGCAAACCTCCCTGTAAATAGTCAATGAATATGTTTAACTTTATAGTGAAACCACTTGACATAATAATGAATATCAACAATATCTGGGCTGGTCAGTGGTGCTAACTTTTCTTTTCAAGTAACGACAAGGTGTATGTATGTATATATATATAATGTGTGTGTGTGTGTGTGTGTGTGTGTGTGTGTGTGTGTACTGTGGGTACATGCCAGTCTATATATATATATATATATATATATATATATATATATATATATATATATATATATATGAATATGTATTACCTGTATATGTGTGTGTGTTTGTGAGACAATCACTGTATGTGTGTGTGTGTGTGTGTGTGTGTGTGTGCGTGTGCATGCATGTGTGCATTTACTATGTCTGTGTAATTTTTTCTCTGATTGATTAGTTCCAAGTGAAATCATTTAGTACTTCTCAAGTTGTGCCAGTGATTCTAATATTCTAAGTACTAATAATAAAATTTGAATAGTTAACTAAGCAAATTCAATTAAATCTCTTGCTGAGCATTGTATTTCATGTTCACATGTTTGTGCATTTGAATGGTTATAGTCTCATACTATGCACCCTCACAACCATGAACTGCCAGCTCAAAGTCAAACAAATCCAAATTATGTCATTCACATAAATTAAAGGAAAGTATCCTTCCCAGGCTAAACTTCTCATGTGCTTGGTGCTGGTTAAAACTACAATAAAAGAACATGATCACTGGCCCTGATCAACACTACAACAGAAAAAGGTTTGCAACTGACCGTGCCGTTTATTTTATATCAATTTTATATGGTGACTTTTTTGGACACCATCACTAACACTTGTTTCATGAGCTCATTAATGCACTGTGATCTTTCCCTGCACTTCACACTGAGGTCACCAAAATGTCTCTGACATCACACTTCACAGATAGAACACCTGGAAAGCCATCTCTCAGTTTGCAGGCAGGTCATGGAACAAATGCATGTGGATTGCAATTTTTGTCACCAATTGTTTTCATCACTGTTGAGTGAACTTTTGAATCATCTGATGACGTATTGCAGCTTCTGTTTCTTTTTATTTCTTTTTATTTTAAAAATTTAAAACTGTAACTTGTACTTTGTAGTTGTAAGTCCATGACCATGATGAGAAAAGTGACCAAGATGAGAAAATGATCCATTGGGTTCCCCGAATCTATTTTTAACTAATAATGACTGGTAATTTCTTGTAGCCGGCAGATGAAAATAATGCAACAGACAACTCGACTAAAAATAATAAAATTCATGCAATAAAATTGTTCTTTCGCCAAATCTGAGAAGGCTAGTTCCTTTAAAAATTCAAATCAGACCGAAATCCCGAAAACACTAAATTGGACTTTAAGTTTTACCTTATTGCCATTTATAGCAGGACAAAAATTACAGAAAGAATGAAAAAACACGTGTATATCATCTGTCTACTCAGCTATCATAACCATGTCAATGATTTTCTAACTTATAAAGCTAAGGCACATTATCAAGTAAATCGGTAATTTTGCGTCAGTTAACTTCCTCTTGTGGAAAAAAAAATGCAGATCTTTATCAACAAATTACGCTGTGGGCTTGGCAATGACAATAAAAACAACAAACCATTAGTTTATCCATCTTTCTTGCTTCCGGAAACATGTGCATGGTAAGGGGAGTTTACTTAAAAGAAGCAAAGGAAGTGGCATATGCTTCGAGGCAGTAAGATCTTACAAGCGTTTTCATTGGATGTCGTTAACTCTGCGTCAAATCACGTGGTGTCAACACGCTGGACGCGATTGACTGGGCACAGCAGATTACCAGCACTGTGTGGCCTCCAGGGGTCATTCGATCCACTTAAGCGAAGATAAGAGGGTCCTGGCGGTGATTTTGTACCGTTTGCGCCCACACGAACAGACGGCGTAAATCAAATATGATTTGTGTGCCCAGGGCTTGGAGGAATTCCCACGTAGTCAGAATGAGGTGATGGAGTGCTTTTTTTTTCTTTTTCTTGCTTTTTTTTCTTTTCTTTTTTGTGTGTGTGCTTTTTTTCTTTTTCTTCTCTCCTTTCTTTCTCAGTGTTAAAAGCAGCCGCGACTAATCTTCCTTCCGTATGATATCCTTTACACACAGCCTTCGCTTGACTGGTGCCTCCGCCTGGCCCTTTTGATTGCGCTATACATTTGCTGTGGTGAGAGTGCGGACAGTGTTAAGCTGTCGTTAAGCGAATTGTGTGCAGCATGAAAGCGCGTATAGCGTATGGACGTGCTTGGTATGCTGAGTGCTTTTCTAGCATGTGTTATATACCTCTCCTGGTCATGGCCTAATGGTATAACGTGCTGCATTGTAAGATCTTGATCTTGACGGTTACGTCGACTTGGGCCATGTCCTGGCAGACCGCAGGTAAAGGATTGATTTTTGTTCTTTCTTTCTTCTTAGTTTTGGGAGTTACGTGCGGATTTGTCAGTACGTGCATGCCTGGTGCAGCTTTATGTGCACAGCTTGTATAAATAATAATCGTTGTGTATTTTGAACATCCTGTGGTCACTTTTAAAAGAAGACCTAGTGGTAGCGATGGCCAGGTGTGCCTTACGAGTGGCACAATGATCAGATGAAACAATCATAGCAGTTTCTAAATGAAGGAGAAAAACAGTGATACTACAGTGACCCCTTTGATGGCATTTTACCATTTAAACACAAAAGATACTATCAGTATATTCCATTTCTTTGGTAGGCTCTTGTGCAAACACAGGCATGGACTGTGAAATGGTAAGATTAACACTCTTTAATGTTTTTGACAGAGACCATTTTGCAACCTGGGGTCCCAAAAAATTAAACCTTTTATTTGTCTTGTTTTTGTTTTATTTTTATTTTTGTCTTTTTTTGTTTTTGACTTATCAAATCCATTGTGTGCTTATTTCACCAAGCAGATAACATTTTCATTATCAAATTCCAGGACAGTACAGTGAAACAGCTGATGAAAGATCACCGAAACGATGTCACCGGCCCCACTTTAACTTTCAAAAATGTTTCATTTAAGTTTAGTACATGAAACCATCACTCCCTTAAGGCCACTTTTTTCTTTTCTTTTTTTCTTTTCTTTCTTATTTTTAAGATTGTCTTAAAAGAAGGATCTCGTTGTACTTCAAAATATATAGATCATAGATTTTTGTTTTTGTTTGTTTTTCTCCCTAATTTTGCTGGTCTTCAATTTCTCATTTTCAGATATTGGATAACCTTGCAATTATGAGGACATCCATTCTTTGACTGACATGCTGACTCCAACTCTCTAACTGAGCAATGCAAAATGAGGTGAGCATTATGGGTGGGACTTGGGATGGGGGGGGAGTGCATTTTTAGAAGACATCATTCAGCAAAGTTTCATATGGGATGCAGAATCTTTTCAAGAAGTGTGATTTTTTTTCTTTATTTAGTGACAGCTTCTACGTATCACACATTTTGCAACCCTAATGATCTACCGAAGGATCCAATGAAACCTTTGGCAGTTTAATACAATTGTCACTGTCTTAAAAAAAAATTTTTTTTATTGTTTCAGCTGTGGTCTACTGCCTGATCAGCCTGCTTTTGTCTTTCGCCTCAACGAAAATGGACTAGGCCCTGAGCTTTTGCGACAAGTGTTTCTGGAACGAGGCTGGTTGGAGTTTGAAGAGGAGTCTCAGTATGACTATGACTGGAACTTGTGGTGGCGCACCTCCCGATTCAGAACTTCTGACTATGACATGGTTTACCCGTGGCAGCGCCTCAACCATTATCCTAAATCCACCCTCATCACCAAGAAAGATGCCCTGGCCCGAAACCTTAAGCGTATGCGGTGTGTTCATGGAGCAAATGTTTTTAACTTCAGCCCTCTGTCTTTCAATCTGCCAAATGATTACACAAAGTATGTCAAAGCGTATGGGGCGCTTCGACAAAAGGCCGAAGGGAGGACCCCACTTTGGATCTGCAAACCAGCAGATCTGTCTCGGGGCCGAGGCATCTTCATCTTCCAAGATTTGTCCGAGCTCATGTATGACTGCAATGCAGTTGTACAGCACTACATCGAGAACCCTTTGCTGATTGGTGGGTATAAGTTTGACTTGAGGATCTATGTTGCCGTGACCAGCTTCCATCCACTGAAAGCCTACATCCATGAGGAAGGCATCGCACGGTTCAGCACAGAGAAGTTTGACCTGAAAAGCACAAAGAACGTGTTTGCACACCTCACCAACACCTCCATCAACAAGCACTCACCTGGCTACACAACGGACAAGGAGCGGGTGGGACCCGGATGCAAGTGGACGCTGACTCAGCTCCGGCACTACTTCCTCAGCAGCAACATTGATGATCAGATGTTGTGGCGACGCATCATCAGCATTGTCATTCTCACTCTTCTGGTTCAGGCACCACAGGTACTAATTGTTTTGATCCTTAGACAGTTGTCATTGTATCCAGGTGCCAGTGTCCTTTGGGCAGGTAATCATTTATTTCCTATAGTTAGGGTGTTCTGATGGGTATTTGTTTATATAGCATTGGAAGAGGTAATTGTTTATGTCATTAATAATAGGTACATGTATAAATGTCATTAAGACAGACATATTTATGTCTTTAACTTTGAGATGGGTACTGTGTACTTGACTGTGAAAGTAAGGCTTGTTGATGTACTTGAAGCAGGTACTTGTTGTCATCCTTAACACAGGTACTTGGTGAATTTCTTGTCTTGTCAGCACCCTTGAAATATGTATTTGTTCAAGTCATGAACCGAAGCCGGGTACAGGATTTGTTCATGTCCTAATATGACAAGTATACCTGTGCAGTATCAGAGAGTATTAAACTAGTTAGTTCCCCAGTGCACCAGCACTAGTGTGTAGCAGTTTTCTCAAAGTAAAGTCATCAATCTATCAGTAAGTACCCATCATACACACACATGCACGCAGGCACCCACGCACTCTCGCACACACACACACACACACTTACACACACACACACACACACTGCATGCAGGCATGCATCACGCACACACTCATGCCACAGCTGCAGAAAAATGGTTTTCAGAAAATGGTAGGATTGCTAATCAGTAAAATGGACGTTAATAGTGACTGGCTATGGCCACGCCATTTTGGCTGACATTCATCAGGGAAAGCAGCCCAAATTTCCAGCAGGAAATTCCCAAGGAAGAATACAGTGCAACACCTTTTTTTACGACCATCTAAAAATCCAGCAAAAAATAGTCTTAATTGACTTAGAAGGATGGCCCTTGGAAAGGGATGAAATTCATTTACTAGGAAATTACATGAATGGAAAGGTTGCAGGAGAAGAAGGAAAAGGTGCTTTTTTTGTCAGAGTTTGATCATGTACATGTTTATTTTAACTGAAACTGTTGTATGTTCATTCTTGCCTGTTTTTTGCAATTGTGGGGCTGGAAACCTTTATTTTTGTCTGTTGTATGTGTGACAGGTGGTGGCCAAAAATCCAGACTCATAATAAATGTTTCACCATCTATTTTGATCATGAAGACAGCATGCTGGAACCAGCAATAAACACATTTGTAGGTCCAGCCAAGCATACATTATTTATACATAATGATAATATATATATAAGGTTAGGAATCAAAATACAAAATTATATTAATAGAATACTAACTCATTGCTATCTCTGCAACATTACATCAGAGCCTATGAAACAGCCACATAGTACTCTCAATGAGATGCATATGGTTTGAATAGTAACATGCACTAACCACAACAAGCTTGAATTGAAGAAACATTGCAAGCCAAAGTTGACAGAACAACAGCTAGTGACTCCGTTTGACATAAAATGGACACGTCACAGAACAACACCCATTGATAACGTTTTGCAATTATTCACATTCAAGCATACTAAGGGACTGAGGGGTAGGTTCCAAGGACCATGCAATCATAGTATATGAAACAACTACATAAGACTCTCTCAATGAAATGCATTCATCTCAGAGAAAAGTGGCATAAGAACTAACACAACAGTTGGTAAAACAACAACATGAAATACAATTCTAGAACTTAGTAATTTGAAACAACTATAAAACTAAGTAACTGTAGTACTGACTATGTGAAGGGGGGGGGGGGGGTCACAAAACAATTGTTATGAACACAGTATGAACAACACAACCAGAACAAGTGGTAATGAGTGTCATACTATTCAACACATACCTAGCATAATCAACACTACAAATGACAATTCAACTTACTGGCAACATGACGAGTTCCTTCCTTGAAGTTGAACTTGATCAAAACACACTCAGCATCGATACAGTATGGCTGGCACACTGTTTGAAGATGCTACCACCAGCTTCACTTGCCTGTTATCTATGCTAGCAGGGCGGACTGCAAGGACAGCACTGTCCAGCGAAATATGATTTAGCTAACAAAACATGAATCACAATGGTGTTACAAGTAGCCATTAATAAAATTTGAGAATTTCTTTTTACAAAAATTACAGACTATGACATAATGTGTTGATACACTTTTTATGCATCTTTTTGTACAGTGCATTGAGCTTTAGAATTAGCTAGGGATCATGCACCAAAGAAATATCCATAATTATTATCTTGTCAGGTATGTCATTTTTTGCCAGGAGTCCCACTGTACATTGAACTTAAAAGTAAACAAAGAAATGAAAGCCTAAGAATGATTCAGCTCAAATGTTAGTTTTCTGCTGCAGGTGCAGAAGGTGGAGAACTGCTTCGAGCTGTATGGTTTTGACGTCCTGATTGATGAGAACATCAAGCCCTGGTTGCTGGAGGTCAATTTCAGCCCTTCCCTAAGCTCCGATTGCCAGGCAGACATCATCGCCAAGAAACCCATGCTACACGACCTCCTGGACCTTCTCCACTTCAAAGGCAAGGATGCTGAGAGAGGAGGAGAAGACTTCAAACATTATTACAAGACCTTCTCTGGGCGTGTGGCATATCGGCTGAGAGGTTCCGTTGAGCAGAAAGATGCCGGCCACGGTAAGAGAACCAGCAGACCTGGTGCCCAGGGTGGAAAGCAGAATAGGCAAGACGTACCTGGTAGCAGAGCCAACAGTTCAACACAGAGAGCAGACGCTAGTTTTGGACTACCGCTGGCAGATCCAGTGAGAGCATACCAAGAGAATAATTTGGGCAATGAGAATGAGAGAGGAGAGACACCATGTGCCATGAGCCGACGGAGGGACGAGTCTGTGGATGGGGACAGAAACAGAAACTGTGATGCTGTGCACATGGCTTCAGTACCTGCAATAGGCAGGAGCTGCACAGATGAGGTGTTCGACAGCAGCATGTTGGTGGACCCGGATGAGCACTCATTTCCACATTCCCACCTCAACAAGGACCAAAGCAAGACTACAATCTCTGCTGACAGTCACAATTCCAGAGGGTCCGGAGACAGCAAGGTTTCCAAAGCATCCGTGGACAGTGGCATTGCCAGTGCCAGCAAGTCTGCCAGAAGCTCAGCAAAAGGTCTCCATAGTTCCAGTGTGTTTGGCTCTTTGCCTGAAGTGCTGTCATGCAGTCGGCGTGGCTCAGGCATCAATGGAAGAGACATCTGGTGCAAAGATGATGCCTCCTTGCATTTCCCATCCTTGGAAAACAGCGCTTCCAGCAAGACCAGCAAAAGGTCCCAGAAGATTATTTTAACGCCAAGGAGCACTGCAAACGGCACTGACGGATACCCTGATCAGCCAGAAAGCAACAGTATTGAGCATGATAATCCCACTCAGATGCGGAGCAGGTCTGTGAGTAGGAAGTCACTGCTCAGCATCAGTAATGGTCACATCAGTCACCGACGACACCGATCCGAGGACAGTAACCCAGTGACACACCGCTCTGTCGCTTCAGTTTCGATGTCATCTGTCCAGCCAGGTGAAAGGACAATTTCCAGGCGTTCACTCACACAGAGAAATCAATCCTCCATGTCTTTTGATCCTCGTGCTCCGACCAAGTCCAGATTCATGCAGCCTCACCCCCGACAGCAGAAGTTCTATCAACAGAAAAGTATCCAACAGGGTGGCTTTGCCAGTCTGAAGAAGAGAGTTGGAAACTTCTACCTGGTCTTTCCTTTCAATGAAGTGACCCACAAGGTGTCTCTGAGCACACTGGATGCAAAAGTGGTCATCCGTGAAACACAGCGGTTCGTGAGGGAGGCTTTAAACCCCACTGTCAGTAATTCAATGTCAGGTGCAGACCACAATGGTTTGAGTGAGGGTCTGTGGGCACCTCTTAGGGTGGCAAAAGATGATTGATAAAATCAGCAATAGGAGTGATTCAACTGGCAATCACCAAGACATGACCAACTTCAATGATTCCATAATAATTAATGAGTTTGTGATTGGTTTAGTGGTAAACAGCATGGTTGGAATGGGTCAAATTATAAGTAACAGCCTCAAAATTGATAAACGCATGACTATTTTGTGGTACTTATGGTCAGAATACAATCATGGATAATGGCCCATGCAGATGAATACTGGAATTTATTGTGCTACATGTAGTTAATGATAACATGAAAAGATTCATTTTGAAACGCTTTGTTGACCAAGGGTGTGTTGCATGGCAGGTAATTCTCGACCTTAGACCATGTCTAAAAGCCACTAGTGACTGCTAACTGCACTGTAGAAGGTATGGGGGTGGGGGGGTGGGGGGGGGGCAAGATCCACTAGCTTTTTTCATCATTGAAGAAGAATTTTCAACCATCCTGTCTCTGCCAAACAACTATCCCCTTCTGGCTTACCACAATGATCTCTTGAGATTCCATCAGCCTGTGCGATCTACATGCAGGTCTGCAGGCCTGTTGGCACAGCTGGCTTCCAGCAAGTATGACTACATAGAGTAGACTGTTCTCAAGGGGATGCTGGCTAAAGTCATACGTAATTGACTTAATCCATGGTGTGTTAAAAAGGTACCAGTGAACACCACCGTAAGGACTTGCCAGCAGTGCAGGTCTTTAAAAAGGTACCAGTGAACACCACCATAAGGACTCGCCAGCAGTGCAGGGTCTTTGTGTGGTAGCCTACTAACAGTCAAACATCTGCTTCCACAGAACTCTGGTCTTAAAACAAAATGGACCTTGCAGTTTTTTGCTTATCATATATATATTTATAATATATACAGCTTGCTGTCTGAATGTTGAGATGAATGCCATGGGAGCATCATGTATCTAAAACCAGCTCGGATTCATAATCAAACAGTACAGCAACAGCACGCCAACAATGATAAAAAAAGAATGTGTTCACAGCAACTACCATAATGCTCCAGCCCATTTGTCAGTCTCTGGTCAGAGATGCGCTCATCTGTCAGTGAAAATGATTACTGGTGCCACCCTGAAGACAGAGGTTATCAAATGCCATGTGTAATGCTGCAAGCAACGAGGAGCAGGTTCTGGTCCTTTCATTGTTGTGCCACATTGGTGGGGTGGGGACATGCAGAGTAAAAAAAAATTGTGTGTGTGTTTCAGTCAAAACCATTCCTGTGTATTGTTTTGCCTGTAATATATTGTTTCTATTTATTTGAAAAATGGTCTGCTCCACCAGCAAGCACTGTGTATCAGTATTTTTGGGTGGTATTTCAGTTGCTTGGTGGCTTCTTATTTTACGATCCACTGAGTTTGAAGTCTTCCAAGAACAGTTTGCAATTTTTGCATGCCAATATTTATGCATAATACTTGTAGTATTATTCTAGTGCATGTCTTTCCACGCAACGGTTTCCCTATGACATGGGAAGAGACTGAATGTTGAAACTGTATTCAAGCTATTTTTCATGCATTAACTATTATGAGCATAATTTGTTTTTTAAACTCTCCTTGCTCCAGAAAGATTGTCTTTACGATGAGCAACTGCTTCCATCCAGCACTTCATTTTGCACTTGTTTTTCTTTTTAACATAGGTGTAGCATTTTCAAAGTTTGGAGGATAGTGTGAAAGGGATTTACCTCTGTATTTGTGTGTCATTTTTTGCTGGAGGTATTACCTCCATACATATGTGATTGTTGTCTTTATTATAAAATACAAAAGACAGTTTAATTAGATGTATGCTCAGGAATGTATTTCATTATTGTTATTACATTATTATTTTTCTTGTTATTAATGCTGTTTTGCTTCCGCCACCAAACCCAAAAGGCACATCAGGCAGAGCCAAACATTTTGCACCTGTCACTGTTTTCCTGTGCACCCTGTGGATACACATTCATGTGCAGTTGAGCTATCTATCTATCTGCTGCTGGACCTCCTGGAATCAATGCTGGCATAAAGGCATGGATCAGAGACAAGCATGATCAGTGTCAGCTGGTAGGTGGCCTAGTGGTAAGACAGGCCAGCAGGCTAAGTGGAAGGACTTCAGTCTGATCTGCTTTGGACTTCCTTTCTCTTAAATAATTGTGGTTTTCTTTCTCTAGTATCAGGTTGATATCCTCTCACCATTATGTGCCAGTGGTCACTGATGAGCTACTCAGGTAGATTTTTGATAACCCCTCTGCTCTCTGCTTGGCATTGTGGGCCAGAAATTGGATTCAGCTCCAGGGGGGACTGATGCACCCAATAGGCTCTTTATGAAGGGAGTATGACTTTCTGTCTCTCCATTTTTATTTTTATTTTCCCCGTCAGATTTACTCTGTTTAAGGTCTTTCAGATCTAAATATAACGCCTCAACAATTAACCCCTACTTGCTTGTTGTTTTTTTCTCTACACTTCGACCTAAAAAAAAAATCAATAAATAATTGTGGTTTATGAACACTGTCCCAATGAGACTTTTTCTTCGCACAGTAAGTGACATGTTAAAGTGGCTTGCACAACTGCATATCTCAACCTGAGTAAAGTCATTCTGATGGTGACTGTTATGTTATAGATATAGGTTCTCCTTCCCCCACCACATAGTATTTTTTGAAATTTTATGTTTATTGTCTCTGTCCATTCCTTTTTTCATGCTTTGAAAAATAATCTGGGGTCAGTAAATCAGACAGACTGGTCGACAATACAAGCATGTATATGTTTTTGTAACAAGGGCAATACTGAAGGGGCTAACTGTTCAGAATGCATGTTTTATGTTTGTGTGTGTATGTTTTGTATTATTTTTGTGTGTGGATTGACTTTGCAGATTTGACTTGAGAAATGGTTTGCATAATGATGAGAAGAGTTTTGAAATGTGCATTCACTTGTGACGGAGTTTGATCAGCCCGATGTGACCCTGTCCGGTTGGCAGGTGGTTAAAATCCAATTACTAATTAACTGACCCACCCCACAGGACACTGGTATGATTCACCGCTGTGGCAAGGGATTTTTCTCCCAGAGTTAATCTTCAGTTCAGACTCTCTTATGGAGTTCATACAGCCAAGTGTGCAATCACACACATCAACATCCGCATGCATGTTAAAAATCCCAAATGCTGGTAGCCATATACCATTGTTTAGACATGCAGAAATACTGCACACACTGGTAGAAGTGGGTAGTGCTGCTCTTGCAGCTGCTGTTGGCTTATCCAGGTAAAAACAGCTTGACTGCCAGCATTCTAAAAGATCAAAACACACACAAAGTTGAAAACAACACTAACTTCAATGCATTAAAATGAGACTAGTGGGTTTTTTCCACCTTTTGTCTCTTTTGATCTAGCCCAGATAGGGCAACCCAAATTCCCTGTACAGGATTAATGAAGTATAGATAATTTAAAACACACACACACACACACACACACACACACACACACACACACACACACACACACACACACACACACACACACACACACCAAGAAAACAAAAACAAAAAAGGCACACACAACAACTCCAAAACAGAAATAAAACAGTTATTTACAAAAAATGTTTTCATGTAAAACAACTGTTTGTTGGCTGCTTTGAAAAAAGGGAACTTTGCTGAAAACTCACACATCGTCTTGCTGGTCCCATTACTGGCACTCATTATTAATGTTGTGTAAGTTTTGATCTCTTCATGGTTCTTGTTAGGCTTCTTTAATGCTGCATTGTCTCCAGAGGGGGGGGGGGGGGGGGGATGTGTGAATGATTTTTAGCCATTTATATGTTTTTATCATTTCTTTTTTCTTTTTTTCTTTGTCATTTCCTATTTTAGTGTCCTTGATTAAGGCCTTGTTTCACTTCTATTGTTGTTCATTCTGGGGTCACATTTGCTGTTTGGAAAGCCATTCATACTCACAAAACAGTGTGTGTGTTTTTCTGAATTTATGGCTGTGACTTCTAAAACGCCCATAACATGCATGCATCAGTCCCAAGTCAGTAGTTTGCCCATGTTTCAGTGACATGGTGCATAATGCAAAATGATGGATTTGGAAAGTTCTGCAAAGTCAGTCTGATGTAGGAAAATCATTGCTTCCCAGGGCAGAATGGCATTTCATCATATTCTACAAGGGAGCACATAAATTGTACTGCAATAACAAAACCATGTGCAGTGCTTTTTTTGTTTATACAAACACCCTGTCCTATTGTAAGGACACTTATAATTATTGCTGTGTTCAAGAACCCAGTTTTGTTAATGAAAACAACATATATATGTATTGTAACATGTATGGGCAAAACTGTGTTCATTTGAGAAGTATTCATATTATTAATTGTTGCATGTGTGTTTGCATGAACACGTTTCCGTTGTTGAGAAGTTGTGCATATTGACACACATGTACAAACTGAACCATGCTCTACCAAGGAGTGACTGGACATTTAACGCATTGACAACACCAACCGTCATTTCAGGTAAAACTAAAAGTATATTTATCTCAAATTGCTGGTATAAGTAGGCATCACTTTGTGTTGGAAGAGGACCGGAAAAAAATTGAAGTGGAAAGAACAGGAAGAAAGAAGGAAAACAAAGAAGAATATGTGGCTGTAGACAAAGCATGCAAAGCTATAGTCTGACCTACTCCAGCCTTCAGAGAGGGAAACGCCAACAGCTGTGGGTGCTTACCAGAGGGGACCATAATCTTTTCATCCATGGTAATCATCAGCAGGGTACACACTGTTATAAAGTATTATGACCATCTTCAGCTCAGGGGTGTGATACTGATAGATACTGCTGTATATAAAAACCATATTATGACCGTCTTCAGCTCAGGCGTGTGATACTGATCGATATTGCTGCATATAAAAAACATATTATGACCATTTTCAGCTCAGGCATGTGATACTGATAGATACTGCTGCATATAAAAACCGTATTATGACCCTCTTCAGCTCAGGCGTGTGATACTGATAGATACTGCTGCATATAAAAACCTTATTATGACCTTCTTCAGCTCAGGCGTGTGATACTGATAGATACTGCTGCATATAAAACCATATTATGACCGTCTTCAGCTCAGGCGTGTGATACTGATAAATACAGCTGCATATAAAAACCGTATTATGACCCTCTTCAGCTCAGGCATGTGATACTGATAGATACTGCTGCATATAAAAACCTTATTATGGCCTTCTTCAGCTCAAGCGTGTGATACTGATAGATACTGCTGCATATAAAACCATATTATGACCATCTTCAGCTCAGGCGTGTGATACTGATAGATACAGCTGCATATAAAAACCGTATTATGACCCTCTTCAGCTCAGGCATGTGATACTGATAGATACTGCTGCATATAAAAACCTTATTATGACCCTCTTCAGCTCAGGCGTGTGATACTGATAGATACTGCTGCATATAAAAACCTTATTATGACCGTCTTCAGCTCAGGCGTGTGATACTGATAGATACTGCTGCATATAAAAACCACCTTGGGCTGTTCTGCTTCCTTTGAGCTGATTAACAATCAGAACACTGTTCGGTTGGAGGGTACTGTAGATACATGCATTGTTGCATGTTAGCCATGTACATGTGAAAGCAAAACAACTTTCCATTGAGGCATCCAGTGAACTATATTTAGCTTCGCCCATGTTGTCCAAACTGCAGTTGAGTTGTTTTTGTTCGTTTGTTTTGGGGGTGTTCTGATTTTGTGTGTCTGTTTCTTAATTTGTGTGTGTGTGTGTGTTTTTCTGGGGGAGAAGTTGGGGTGGGGGGAGAGGAGGGAGCCAGGGGGGCTTCTTTTAAAAAAAAATTTTTTAGCTATTGTTTGTTAAGCTGCTTTGCTGCTTTAGCATTGTCAAATGCTTTCTCATTCTTCCCACTCAGCAATTGATATGCTTTTCACCATCGTGAAGTTCATTTATGGTAGATCTTGATATTTTACATTAATACAGTAGATCTTGATATTTTACCTTAAGGACTGCGCTTTCCTTTGTTCTTTATAAGAATAATAGTGTCTAGTAAAAGCAAAAGCACCCTATCAAGTGGTACAGCACACAGAGTAGCAGTGCAGTCTGCTCTGTCTTGCTCCGAATCAAACCACCTTAAGCACTTGGCACTGTCATCTTTATTAACCTCACAAATTTATGGAATGTGTGGATGATTTTGAATAATGCACTGTGTACTTTTTTTTCTGCAAAAATAAAAAATATTCTGACACACTGGTTGTAACACTGGAAACTGGACACATTTTATGAACCTGAGACACATGTAAACTTCATGTTCTACCTTGTGACAGTTGTCTTCTACCTTTGCTTTAGAATTATTCCATTGCCTGAAATTGTTACAGCATTTTACACAGGAAGGAGATAGTACTGTTTGCATGGCAGTTTTGTCAGAGGCCTGTAGACCCAAAAAATGCAATCAAAACACACAAAGTTCTCCTCTCTTTTTTTCTTACTTGTTTTACTATTTTAAAGAGTCATAAAACTCATATGCACCAAAAGCACCATTTTCTAAGTGTCAGATTCTAAGTTACTTTTAGTGCTAGAGCCTCTTTAGTAGTTGCTAAAGTTGTTGTTGTTTTTCCAAAGGGGCCAAATACATTTAAAAACAAGTAAATGTTCCAGGTCTGTGTTGTGTTGCTTTTTCTTTGACTGAATCATAAATTGGAACACATGCGCACACACAAACACACACACACACAACAAAAACACACGCACACAACACACACACAAACAAGTGGTCATTTTAAAGTTATCATCATGCACATGTATTTGAGCATTTACAAAAGCCAGCACAGGACACTTGGACACACCACAAAATGGTCTCTGAAGTTTGTGCCAGGTGCATGCAGGTCTGGTCTCTTAATCATCAGCAGAGAACAGAACATTAACGTTTGTAACAAGTCAATCCCTTCCTTGCCTTGTAGTCATAACACATAGTAGACATGTTCAGCTCAGTCCAGCTCAATCTAAAACCAGCCAAAGTCAGTCATATTTTGAATGCACACGTTTGCCTCTGTTTTGATATCGCAACCCCCTCCCCCCACCCCCAACCCCATTCTCCTGGCCTTGGAGTCTGCGAAAGCAAAACCAGGTGACAATTTTGCATATTCAGCTATTTCCTGCTTGACATATACATACAATAATCTTACAGTCATGCCATTGCATTCTGTCAGCAATGATAACAATAAGATTTTAGAAACCTTCAAGGCTTCCTGGCTTGTCACCAAGACCAAGAAATGTGTATACTGATACCCAGACATAAAATGAAACCAACCGACATGTAAATGTTCATGTATGGATGTGTGTACTGTCCTGTTTTTCACGGAATATCCAAAAAGTCCAGGTTGAGATGCATGAAGTCTGTGTTGAGCTCAAACCAGCGGGCAACACTCAACAGTCGCTGTTCTTGGAAGCTCTGCCCAATGAACTGCAAGCCGATAGGCAGACCCCGAGGAGACAACGCAGCTGGCACAGTAATAGCTGGTATCCCTGTAACAAAGCAATTTACTGTCAGTATTTGTAGCATGCATGTCATTTAGTGATTTACCATTTCAGCTCTCCCGGCACTTGAAACATTGTGGTTTAGTTAAATGTCTCATGACTTTACAAACTTTCAAACCTGTCTCTCTTTCAAAGTCCAAGACCAATTCCAACTGATTACTCCCCTACAGATACAGACCTTTACTTCACTACATGAGGTCCATGTACACCCTCCACAGTTCAGATGCCAAGGTATTGCCATTTCATGAGCATAACGTAACACACAATGTTTGAAACATGAAGGTATCCAGCCAGTTATTCTCAAAGCCAGGGAATTACGGGATTTCCAGCTTGACAGGAAATGTCCAAATTCTCAAAGACCTCAGGCGAATATAAATCACCATCTGAAAGAGAATAAGGCCCAGAGCGCTTGTGCAGAATCAACAATCAAGGGAGTTAACTAGCGATCGAAAGAGGTAGACAACTCGGGTACCTGTTGTGTTTGGATGACGGCTTTCAAGCGCTAGTTAGCTCCCTTGTTTGTTGACTCGAATATATTTCATTTATCACCGCCTTTCAAGGCCTTAAAAACGCCAGATCATTTTTCCCAACGTTCAACAACTGTTGAACCCAGCCACATGAACTTTCCTCCACCCCACCCAAATAAATTGGGAGGGGGGGGGGGGGGGGGGGGGGGGGGGGGAGACAGAGAGCAGTGTCAAATTTAAAGCTATCTGCCACCAACCTGCCATGTTTACAGGCTGAGTGAACACATCTTGTTGCTCAGAGCGTGCACGACTGTCCTCAGACGTGAACCAGCTGTATGTTGGTGTGTCACTCAGCGTGGTTGGAGTCAACAACACATCCACTCCCGACTCGTACACGCGGCGGAAGTCCTCGCTAATCAGTCGCCGTACCTTCTGAGCCTTGAGGAAGAAGCGTTCATAGTTCCTGAACAGAAAACAGACATGTACATATATATAGATATATAGATATATATATATAGATATATATATATATATGCCACTGAATAGTGGGGGTTTTGTGTGTGTGTTTTTTGTTGTTGTTTTTAGTTTTTCATTGTCCCTTGTGGGAAATTTGGCTCACTCACTTTACCTGGGTAAGGCACAGCAACCGCAAGAGCAGCACTACCCATTCCTATCAGTGTGTGCAATATTTTCGTGTGTGCAAAACAATGGTATGGCTGCCAGTGTTGGGGATTTTTAATGTGTGCATATACGTTGATACATGCTATCTCACTCAGGGGCTGTACGGACACCGTAAGAGATTGCACTGAAAGTTGACTCTGGGAGAAAACTCCACTGCCGCACTGGGCACTCAAACTTGCCTCAGTACTGCACCTGGCTTTTCAGTCAGACACTCTACCCACTGAGCCATCCCTGCGCTTTCTAGTCGAAGAAGGGCTATCGTGGCATGCTGACATTTTTATTTATTTAAATTGTTAATTATATGATGCAAAATGCAAGCATGGCAGAACATTATGAAAGAAACCACTTTCTCGATAGACAATCTCTGTTTTAATGCTCTTTGCACTTTTTGTTTAGAGAAAAGATTCCATAAAACTTAGCAATGAAACCCTTCAAAAGACTGCCTGTCCGAAGCACCCACTGTCCATAGTACCCAAGAGAGTCCGATTTTCATCAGAGATTCCATTGTGTTCATCATGAATATTCCCCAATTATGATGCAGCTAGAGGGTCTGGCAGTTACTTTCTCAGAAGGAAGAAGTTGCCGGCCAGAATCCTGCCTCGAACCACATCGTTGAATCCCTCGTGCCGCGTGGCAGCAAAGAGCTCCTCTGTTGATTCCTCACACTCGGCCCTGTGACCTGCCACAACATAACATCAAGCACTGAAAAAAATCAGGCCAGGCCACACTAGGTGGCACTCTAAAAAGAAGGGAGAGAGGGGAAGAAAGAGTGAAAGAGAGTGTGTGTGTTTTGTGTGCGTGCATGCATGCGTGTGTGTGTGAGTACCCAGGCGATAGGGAAAAGAGACAACACGTGTATTTCATACCCACTGCACTTCTTTCACCACTGCCACAGTTGGTTGAAACATCACATTTAGCCCCAGCTCACCTGTCCGTCACCCACCAACAGAAAAAAAGACGCCCTTCTGTCAGTTTCTGAGGCAGTGATGAAACCAACCATGGCCAATGACAAAAGACAGTTGGCAAGCCATCTGCAGCACAGAATATGTTTCATGCCTAAAAAAAAGAAAAAAGATCCATTTATCAATCCCCCTTAGCAGACACACAACTGTGCAATTTCTGGCACACCTACCAAATTCAATGCCATCGTAGCGTGCCATGTTGGAAGCGACTTCACAACAGCACAGGACGTGGTAGCACGTGATGGAATGCTGGGTGTGGGGAAGGGTCACCTCCGTCACTTTGGCTCCACCCCTTTCCAGCAGGTCTGCAGCTGTCTGCCAGGCATCCAGCACTTCCTGCGACATGCCTGGAGCATGGTACTCCTGAAAACATTAAAACACACATGCATATATGTCTGTGTGTGTGAGAGCAAGTTTTGTGTGTGTGTGTGTGTGTATGTGCGCGCATGTGAGCATGGGTGTGAATGTGTGTGTGTTTGTGCGCGCATGCATGTGTGTGTATGTGCATATTTGTATGCATGGAATATCATACCCCAACACAAACCCAGGACTACTTCCTCTGAAAGCATGCTTATTTTTATTTTTTGACATTTTATATCCACATCTGTTTTTGTACCATAACTGCCTCACAACTACAAAGAATATATTCTGAAAATTTGCAGTTTTGTACTGTCCTGTTAAAAAAAAGAAGCACTCTTTCTAACTTGTTCCGCATTTTGCTCTACATTAGATTCAAAAATGCTTCTTCTACCAAAGCAAAATAGGTGAAAGTGACATGACTGAAGTACCTTTGGAATGCCAACATGAACACCCTTCAAAGAGAAGTCATCGTCCAGTCTGACTGGCTGAAACTGGTCAGTCACTGTTGTGGAGTCACGGACGTCATGGCCTGCTACTGCATCTGTGACCAGAACAAACCACGGTACAGGTGAACCTGGATGCAAACGCTTCAGCTGGGAATCATCAAGTGACAGTGAGCAAAGCTCTACTGCAGTGTTTAGTTCAACAACAGCATTAAAGTGCATGATAGTAAGCTCAATGGGCAGCCTTTGCACAGAATAAAACAGCACAGTCTAAAGCTGTGTCCTTGACTGCATATCCAATTTGAATATATGTTTGAGTATGTGACCTGTGCACCAACAGAATTGCTTCTGGATAATAAACAGCATTGATTCCAAACTTTCATGCTACCACAGATCTGCGGTATGACCAAGTGACACAGACTGTCGATGACTAAATGCACAAGTACCTCTTCAGACTTCACGCTTCACATTAGCATTTATCAATGCCAGTAACTTGATTACTTGAAATAATCCTTTCCATAGATGAGATTCAGAAAGTCCAAACAAACCAGTGAGCCCTTCACATGCATCAGCTAAATGCCAAAAATTCCCCAAGAAAATGAGACCAGTGCTTTGTGAGCTGGTTTGGTCTAGCAGCAAGGCGTTAGGCTGGTAAGCAGAAAGACCTGTTTGATTCGGCTTCAGCTTTCCTTTCTCTTCAAAGGTTGTGGTTTATGGACATATGACTATAAGACTGTTATGGTATACAACTTGCTCCCCACTATTAATGAAACAATAAAATGGTCTCCATTGCTGCCCATCTTACTGCAGAATCATTCGAGTGGTCAGTTTAGTGTTAGGCATAGTCTCCCTTTTCCCCCAACACCTGGGATTTTGATCCCTGCCTGTATCTCTTCAGAGACAACTAAGCGATAAACAAGTTTAACCAAGCCCAGTATACATAAAAGATGAGGTGATGTGACTGGCGAATCAGGAAGCTAATTTCCCTTTCTAAAAATAGGATGTTTGGGAAGCGCTAGATCTGCACAGTGTTCTTAAGTAAGTGACAAGTACATACACAAAGAGGTTACAAACTGTCTGAGCAACGTTTGCATTCAACTTTCAAGATGAACACCCAGTTAAGACACAGATTAAGATGTTTTCTAAACTGTCTCAGACATAAAACGGCACAATGTAATGGCACAAAACAGTCTGAAATCCCCTTAAAATCCATGTGTAACACACCCTGACAAAACGATTCTGCAGGCTTTTAGTTGTACGCTCTCAAGAAAGACTACTTTCACTTTCTGACTATTGCTTGAAGATTTTCATGCTTGATTTCCATTGCTGCTTTTTGTAGTTGTTTCCTGACACAGTCATTAATTTATTCCCCATTGCTGAATAATGCGGTAGAAACTGAAATCAATCAACCTTGAATATATGGGTACCAGAGTTTGAGGAAATGGAAGACACAGTGTGACACCTATTAAATATACATACTGGTCACTCTTCTGAATAAATCTTGAATAGCAGATTGGCTACGTCAAAATCCATTTATGTCTATTCTTCAACACTGTCAACTTGAATGGAACACACACACACACACACACACATACACACACCATCTACACACACACACACACACACACACACCATACACACACACACACACACACACACACACACACACACACACACACACACACACACACCATACACACACACACCACACAACACACACACACACACCACACACACACACACACACACACACACACACACACACACACACACACACACACACACAATGCACAACAGAACTCACTAAGCACAATAGCACAATCTTCCACAGTTCTGGTGATAATGCCAGGAACATCCATGGAGTTTACAAGAGGAATCAACCCATGACGTGACAGCAGACCATATGTTGGCTTCAAGCCCACAACCCCACAGTAACTGGCTGGGTTGCGTGTCGACCCACCTGTGTCCGAGCCAAACGCGCTGAAAACAAAAAGAGAAGAAGGCTGGTAACCTGAGTAGGAGGCGCACACAAGACTTCTTAAAAGCTGTATGAATAAATTGTGCTGAGCAAATTTCCAATAAATTTTGGCATTTGTTTTGCCTTTTTTGTGTGTGTGGGATGGGGTGCGTTTTTTTGTCTGTTTAGTTTTTGTTTGTCTGTTTGTTTGGTTTTTTTTTTTTACACAGAACACAAGCTATAACAGTTTTTCTTTTATCCATTTGTGTTTTTCAGGCTCCATAACAAGATTTTTTAATGTCAACAAATGAGAGCTACCACCCACATGTGCTTTATTACTGTCCTAGAAGCCAGGGCATCATGGTGATGGTAACATTGACACTTATGACAGCACCAAGAACTGACAGGTGAAAGTGTCCTCTACTACACACCTGGATTAACTCCAAGTTTGATCAACTTGAAAGAACTCGGGGGGGGGTGGGGGGTGGGGGGGGGGCCGGGAATATCCCCCCCCCCCCCCCCCCCCCCCGCCCCTCCACTGCAAGCACAATCTCACTCGTGCGCACACTCCCCTCTTGTCGCATCTAAACTGAAGGTTAGGTCCTGCGATGTATGCAATTAAGATCAGGAACTACAACATCACGAAACTGCGTGCCGATGTGTTCCAGGCTTCATTTCCTCACAAACTTTCACTTCCAGCTCAACTGGTCTTCCTCTTTCGCAAGGTGATCTTCATTATACTGAAGAGTATGTCACTGTTCGGGGTTGCACAGTAGTAAAAAAAAAAAAAAAAATAGAAAACCACAAGTACAAACAAATGGTGTTTCAAATGTCCCACCAGCTTTTTCTATCTCTGACCAACTGACTAGACCAATCCAGCTACCGTTTACTGATACCCACTCCCACTTATTGGCACAGTGGCATTTGTCAAACTTTTCGCCACAGTTTACAACTCAAGCGACCAACATGGTGCATCTCACTTTCAAAGCTTCCTGAACATTCCCTTTTTTTCAACCAAAATATGGCGTAGAAGCATGTAGGAATGACTGCATTCAAGCCTAAATGCCTGCCCACGAGAGTAACAGCAGCAGTTATGTTCACAATTAAGCAACTAAAATGGGCAATAGCTGCGTGTGGATGCACTTTGATTATTTTGCGGGTATTCGGATCTAAAATCGGTGCTCCCTGTTTTGGGGTTGTTTTTTTTTTTGTACCCCCTGATTTCTTTTCCCCACGGACATTTTTTCTTCTCTGCAGAAAGTCAGTTTCACTGCCTTGGAAATCTGCGGACAATTCCCATGCCTGTAAACAGCTCAAGGCTAGAACCTGGGCTAAACAACTCAAGAACCTGAGCTAAACAACTCACACAAGTGCCGTCCCACTGGCCACAGCTGCTGCGCTGCCTCCTGAACTGCCTCCAGTCACAAGCCAATCACTGTCATCCTCAAAACACAACCGCTGTAACCCCGCCTCCGACTGGCCGGCCTGTGGAGCAGACTCTAAAACCGGATCTGTCTGTGTGAGTTTTGAGGCTGATGTGTGGAAGCTACGCCTTCTAGTTTTGACATCCTCGCCAGCCCGTGTCTGGGATCTGTCCTGATGACCACAAGAACTCTTGCCCCGGAAGCGATAGCGATGAGGGATCTTTTGAAACAGCAAAGTCCACGGGTTCTTTACCGCCCCCATGACACTGTCAGTGCTGCCAGATCTGAGCAACATACATACAACAGGCAAAAAAAGGAAATGTTCAACCTTCTGACAATATTTATTTATAAACGTTCTAGTCACTTAACAGACTTCTTATCATATTTTAGCTGCTTTCTATTCAGAAATTATCATTGATTAGCATCTAATAAAGTCATTCTGGATATATCTGCATAATATCATTACTATTCTTAATACTATCAAAAAGATACACCTGAAGGTGAAGGCTGTCCTGCTAACCCACAGCACAGGAAATATGACAAAAAGATAAATGGCAATCAAATTTATTCCAAAAAACTAACAATTTACACAGTTTTATAATACACACAACATAATACAAACAAAATCTAAAATCTCACTGGTCACAGTTTCTCTTACAGTTACACTTAGTGACTTACCCCATGGCAAACTCATCCATGTTTGTTTTGCCCACCAAGACAGACCCATTTTCTAGCATTTTTGACACCATGGTAGCATCATAAGGTGGATGATAATTCCACAGCATGCGTGATGCGCATGTTGTGGGTGCGTCTCGAGTGCAATAATTATCCTTGAAGGCGACTGGGATGCCCTCTAACTCACGCTTGGGTTCTTGAATACCTGAAATGATTCAACAAATGTCAATGTGCAACTACTGAACTAGTGGACACTCATAACACATCAACAGAATAAAATTAAAAAACAAAAAATGCTTCAATCCCATAGTTACACAATTTACAGCTGGACTAAAGAAAAAGAAATCTTATAAATATGTTCATAATGAAGAATACTGTCATCTTCTCCAGTGTATACGGCCAGTTCTAATCAGAGCACTTCTCACAGATCCTTTTCATCAAAATGGTTACAACTTGTGTTGCCCAGACTCAAACAGTACATGTATTATCCGTGTAGAGTCCAGAGAAATATGATAATGTTTATCTTTGTCAGAACTGTAAAATTAAATCATCAAAATAAAATCAGCTGACTCAGTGACTGAAACAGTGAAACTGAAACTAAAAGCAACATGATGCCTGCACCAAACTTCCAAAGCAGTTATTCTAATGTTTACTTGAGATTTTTAAAAATTCCAGTAGTAAGCTTGTGGTACTGGTAGTAATTTGTGCAATACACATCATAATGTCCATCAAATTCCTATTCTTACATTATTTACATTATACAACATACCCTTTAAAT
>JABMCL010001087.1:360000-362500 GCA_018857735.1 Alviniconcha marisindica | reverse complement strand
GTTCAGGCGACACTGGGTTATATACATACTTTGCCACTGATCATGACGTGAACGTTATTCTGGACCCCCCCCCCCCCCCCCCCCCCAAAACGCCCTCCTTCCCCCCACCCCGTCCTTATGCTTGTTGTCAAAGTACAGATGCACATACCCTCACCGCCGTTCTTTGGGTGATTCATCCAAGTCCGTGAACATACAAACAAAAAAGCACACACTTCGGAAGAGCAAAACTTTGTACATAAGCATGTTTATACACAATTACACATGTGAATAAATTATACACAAGTTTTGTTCGCTGTGGAATTCCGGCGGTGGGAAGTTAGGGAATGACCAACTGAACTGACAAATACTGTTTCTTCAGTCGTGTAAGACACAAAATTGGTTTTTGGCATGCCTTGTGGTCCTTGGGAAAATAAAAGATAACGTAGAAATAAAAATATAAAATCGTTTATCGCATTTATTTTATTGGATACCTGTCCAAACTCGGATTTAAGAATACTTCCTTTTCCCACGCATTCGAAACAAAACAGTTGCTACATGAATGGATTTTTTTTTTTTGGTAACAGAAATGTTAAAACAAATACAAAGAAAAAGAAAACAGTTCTTAAAACAAGATAACAATTATATGGATGTCTTTTACAATGACACTATTTTATACATATATTTATCAAATAAATAAAAAATAAAAAATGAAAAAGCGGCTTTGCATTAAACTGCACAGCATGAGAGTAAACATACGAAATCTGTTTCCCAAAACATCTTAAGTCTTGCTACCTGCTCAGAGGGTCACATTCCATGCTGCGTGGCTCGTGTCTATATATATATATATATATATATATATATATAATATAATATATATATATATATATATATATATTGTGTGTGTGTGTGTGTGTGTGTGTGTGTGTGTGCATGCGTGCGCGCGTGCGTGCGTGCGTGCGTGCGTGCGTGCGTGTGTGTGTGTAAAGAGAGATAATGAAAACGCGCCTACAAAAGGGGAAGAACTAACTGCAGATGCACCAGAGATGAAACGCACTCCTTTTGATGAACTGCATCTAGTACGCTGTGTGCTTTTACAGCTAGTGGGTAAACGATACCCTTTAAAAGTTGTTCGCACACTAAAAAAAAAAAAAAGAAGAAGAAGAAGAAAGAGAGAAGAAAAAGAAAAGTATTCCCTTCAGATGAGAACGTACTTGAGAGCGTAAGGCCCTTTCCGGATCCAATTCAATTCTTTATGCTAAGTTCATATGGAAAAAAATAGAGAAAAACCCCGTAAACAGGGGCGCATCACCATAGCAAAAGAATATATATACACACGGTGTTCTGTGTAAGAATTCCCTTGATATAAATAACCATACTGGTTGAATGGGCGTAAAAACACCAAGTTACTTGCTAACTTTGTGTAAGAATCCCCCCCACCCCCCACCCCACTCCACCCCCCACCCCCTCCATCCTCCCAGTAAACGGAGACTGAACACATCGAAGAGTTCAAACCATGATTCTCATTGCAACTTCTTCCAATCGGTCCGCTGACGGCCGTGTGTGTGTGTGTGTGTGTGTGTGTGTGTGTGTGTGTGTGACTTCAGTGACGACTAAATTATTCATTTGTACAGCGCGTGCAGTTGCTGTCACGCGCCACTTTGGAGAGGTCGTGCGCTCGTGCAAAATGCTGAGGACTTATTTACAGCGGAGTTGCGTGATAATGGCGATTTCGTGGATTGCATTGCGAGTTGCGATGAGATCAAAAGCTATTTCTTGGCAGGTTTATGTTGGGTCCAAGAAAATTCGCGATGGAGACAGCGACTGGTGCTACTGACATGGAGCCATGCACTTAAAAAAAAAGGGGGGTGGAGGAGCGAGGGAGGGGGGGGGGGGGCAAAAAAAAGATAGACGAAAACCAAGGAAAGAAAGCCAACGGTCCTGAACTGATGGCTGTGGCGGTGACGGTGGTGGTGGCGGGGGGTGTGTGTGTGTGTGTGTGTGTGTGTGTGTGTGTGTGTGTGACGGGGAGGGGGGGGGGGGGGGGGGGAGGGAGGTTAAGAGGAAAAGGAGAGGGGCGAAGGTGCAACTTCTTTACAGGAAACGATTTCGCATCACCAGGAATGACATATAAATCTCTGGGCCAGCGACTGGTGTACTTACTAGACAACACCAGAATGCAACACGTAAATAAGTATACATGCATACACAAAAGTAGAAGGGCACAGTTTGGCTCACTCATCAGTTACATAAACGTATGCAAAGTGTTCTGCAATCTGACAGTCCGTGCTGAAAGGTATCCGATTTAAGCTTGCGTAGATCTAAAACGATTTTATGTTAGCAAACTTTTCATGGTACGAGACGTAGAGACAGGAGACACACACACACACACACACACACACACACACACACACACACACACACACACACACACACACACACACAGCCGAAGGGAGGGAGGGAATGAAAGTGTGTGTGGGGGGGGGGGGGGGGGGGGGTCAGTACCAAACTCGTCACGTCATTT
>JABMCL010001087.1:347500-355000 GCA_018857735.1 Alviniconcha marisindica | reverse complement strand
CCCCCCCCCCCCCCTCTCTCTCTCTCTCTCTGAACCTAAACAACAGTCCTTTAAAATAAAGCTTTCGAGTTCAAATTCCCCCCCCCTTCTCTCTCCCTCTTAACGTTCATATTTTGGGTAACATTTCATACTTTATACGTCAGTTACAAGGAATTTGTTCCTGCTGTATTGTTAGAAGTCTTAAGCACTTTTAAACAATAAATCTTCTGAGTCTGAGTCTCTCTCTCTCTCTCTCTCTCTCTCTCTCTCTCTCTCTCTCTCTCTCTGCCTACCCCCCCCCCCCCCTCTCTCTTTCTGAACCTAAACTACAATCCTTGGAAAGTTAAGATTTGGAGTTCGAGTTTTCTCGCTCGCTCGCTCGCTCCTCTGTCTGTGTCTGTGTCTGTCTGTCTGTCTGTGTCTCTGTCTCTGTCTCTCTCTCTCTCTGCCTACCCCTCCCCCTCTCTCTTTCTGAACCTAAACTACAATCCTTGGAAAGTTAAGATTTGGAGTTCGAGTTTTCTCGCTCGCTCGCTCGCTCGCTCCTCTGTCTGTCTGTCTGTCTGTCTGTCTGTCTGTCTGTCTGTCTGTCTGTCTGTCTCTCTCTCTCTCTCTCTCTCTCTCTCTCTCTTATAGTAGTTTCCCTCATGGGCGAGGGCTGGATGTAAAAAGACCTCGAGTCTTCTCCACTACCCTCGTCAAATAAAGTTTATTCATTCATTCTCTCTCTCTCTCTCTCTCTCTCTCTCTCTCTCTCTCTCTCTCTCTCTCTCTCTCTCTCCCTTCTTCTTTCTCTCTCCACCCCCCACTCCTTCCCCGCCACTCTATCATTGCAGAATCACTGCAAGTTTCGCAGAAGTGCTTTTATTCACTTTCCGCTCGATTCTGATCCTGTAAATCAGCATCAAAGCCTAAATTCTCTGCCATTAACACGAACTGTCACATACCTACAAACTGTCTTGGTGGTCCATTGTTACTAAAAGATCGCGCGTTTGATATAGAAATTCCATCGACCCCCCCCCCCCCCCCCCCCCCCCCCCCCCCCACCCCCACCCCCGCACCAGCACCATCCCCAGCTAATCCACTGTTGCATTCATGCACGTGATTTTTAAACAAAGACCAACAAAATTGACTTTGTATTTTTATCCTTGCGGTACAAGTCGATAGTCCCATGACAGGTCTATTTCAGTCACTGGGGCAACTTCTCTTTCTTTTCTTTTCTTGTCGTTTTTTTCCATTGATTAGAAATTCGCGTGACGTATTCAGCAGGTAAGCAAACCTGTTCCTCTTCCCCGCCCTCCCCCACCAAGCTGATGACAAACTCTCGTAACGTATTCCCGCCCGCCAAGTTGAATACAAACTCGTAACGTACCCCCCCCCCCCCCCCCCCCCATCAAGTTGATTACAAACTCGTAACGTATTCTCGCCCTCCCCCACCAAGTTGATTACAAACTCTCGTAACGTATTCCCGCCCTCCCCCACCAAGTTGATTACAAACTCTCGTAACGTATTCCCGCCCTCCCCCACCAAGTTGATTACAAACTCTCGTAACGTATTCCCGCCCTCCCCCACCAAGTTGATTACAAACTCTCGTAACGTATTCCCGCCCTCCCCCACCAAGTTGATTATAAACTCTCGTAACGTATTCGGCAGGTAGATAAAAATGAAAGGTAGATAATTCTTTAGACCTTGGATTTTAACGTCCCGTCAAACGAAATAAAAGGCAGTTAGCTCGTTAGTTCTTGGATTTTAACGTCCCGTCAACCGCACATGGTCACCTCAGCACGAACGTAAATAACAACAATAACGTCTTTTAAACACACACACACACACACACACACACACACACACACACACACACACACGTTTCACACACGCACGCACGCACGCGCACACACACATACACACACACACACACAAACAACAACAACAACTACTACAAACAAACAAACAAACAAACAAAAACACCAGCACAGTTACTTCGCGAAGCGAGTTCTCACCTAGGGTCAGCCATTCTGGACTCGGGTAAACTGAGCTCCACCCCGGGTGTGAACCTCGGCAGCACCAGCGGAAGGGGCGAGTCGACGGCCAGCCTGGACCCCACGGGAAAGCGAGGAGCGTCCATATGGCCCGAGGGCAGGGCGGCAGGGCGGTGGGCCTCGGGCACCAGAGGCAAGGCGGGGTGGGGCCGGTCAGGGTGGGGGTGGAGGAGGCTGTGCGGGGTGAGTGGGGTGGGCAGGCGCTCGGCGGAAGTGACGACGGCGTGTCGACCGGAAGTACTGCTGGCCTCTCCTTCCAGACACTCGCTGCTTCTCGCTGTTAGCGAGGAGGGAGAGAGAAAAAGAACCGTGCGGTCTGGTCAGTGGGTGAAACAACCCATCAACGATTATCCCCTAAACTATTCTGTTACTCAATGAATCTATCAGCCTGTCATCAACTATTATCCGCAGCACTACTCAGTCAGTCAATGAATCAATCAACCTGTCATCAACGATTATCCGCTACAGTCAGTCAATAAATCTATCAGCCTGTCATCAACTATTATCCGCTACACTACTCAGTCAGTCAATGAATCAATCAGCCTGTCAATGAATCAATGGTCGTTCGCTACACAATTCAATCAATCAATCCACAATCTTTCAACACAGCGTCTAACTAGATCATGCTGCCATAACAACCAACAACGACTTCCCCAACCAACCACACGCTATCAGAAGCAGACAAAAGTCTGATGTTGGGACGCCCTTCTCCAGAGCAAGTAAGTACAAAAAGGTTCCCTGAAATCCAGGCAGCTAATTCACATGTATTTCCAACCTCGAAACAAAGACAGATCAAAATAACGTATATCGTAGGCCACAAAAGACGTTTGCTTACAACTAACAGCCTGCTAATCGATTCATACGGGTGGTGAAATTTCCACAGACTTTCGACACACCGACATCAACTTTGACACTATCTTACAGCGCATTTCTATGCATAATACATACAATTCTATATAATAATAAACAGTATTCTAATAATACTTCTGGGAATCAATCTTGCCTGTCTGTTCTTGGGCACTTCTTGAAACTGTGATTCTTTTATACATGTTCATTTTGGGGGATAACAATAACAATATACTTTATTAAT
Organism: Alviniconcha marisindica; assembly: GCA_018857735.1. NCBI lineage: Eukaryota > Metazoa > Mollusca > Gastropoda > Provannidae > Alviniconcha > Alviniconcha marisindica. The sequence continues at coordinate 351,892 of JABMCL010001087.1, read as the reverse complement.
CCCAGTGGGAAATTAAAGCTGTCGTTCGATCGCACAACGAAGAACATATCTCAATAATTCTACGCCATGAACCACACGCACATACACACTCTTAGACATACGCCCCCTTTCTCTCAATCTGCATACACAAATACTTAGTAATAGCAAACCCAAAATTACCTGGAATAATGCTTTCTCTGAGTCAAACCGAAACGTAAAATCTCACAAATAAAAATGATTTGTATTTAATTTGATAAATAAATAAATAAATGGGTAGAGGTGGGGGAGGAGGTGGTATTCACGGGTGGCACCCACATATTCTCTTCACATGGAATAAAGAGCCCCTTGACTCGATTGATTATTTTGTGGGTGTTTAATTTACATGTAACACACATGGGATCTTGGTTTTAGGTCTCGCGCATCGCAAGATCTACCGACTGCCGTGAAGCCCATCATACTCTGACTCTAGGACAGGTAGGAGAAGGCCACTGCTCGAACCGGAATTCGAACCCGAGGCAATTCTGACTGTCCAAACCACTGGGCCACGGAATGTCTGCTCAAATCTGAATTCGAACCCTCGGCAGTCCAGACTGTCCAGACCAATGAGCCACCGAATATCTGCTCAAACTGGAATTCGAACCCGAGGTAGTCCTGACTGTCCAAACCACTGGGCCACCCAATGTCGGCTCAAATCTGAATTCGAACCCGAGGCAGTCCTGACTGTCCAAACCACTGCGCAACTGAATGTCTGCTCAAACTGGAATTCGAACCAGAGGCGATCCTGACTGTCCAAGCCACTGGGCCACGATGTCTCAACTGGGCACGCCCATGACACTCACGACTAACCTGTAAACTGAGCTGCCGCGCGAGACAGAGATTCCTTTTCCGAGACAACGGCTGTGTAGAGCATCTCTTTGCTGTAGGGAACAGGTTCGAACCCCGAAGAGCCCCAGCCACGGGGCCCCCCTTCCAGCCGCATGACCAGCGAGTCTGAAACAGAGAATAAAGTCCATGCAGTCAACCGCTATGGTCATATCAGGGCAAATAATGAGTGAGTCACAGACTGTCCATGAAACACGTAACTTTTATATAAAATGTTTTTGCGTCTGTGTGTGTGTGTGTGTGGGGGGGGGGGGTGAAGGGGGGCCGGGAGAGTGGTGTGTGTGTGTGTGTGTGTGTGTGTGTGTGGAGGAGGGTGCAAGCGTATGTGCGTGCATGCTCGTGTGTGCGTGTGTGTATGTATGTTCTGTATGTGTTTGTGTGAGCGTGTGTGTGCGCGCGCGCCTCTGTGTGAGCCTGTGTGTGTGTGTGTGTGTGTGTGTGTGTGTGTGTGTGTGTGTGTGTGTGTGTGTGTGTGTGTGTGTGTGTGTGTGTGTGTGTGTGAGAGAGAGAGAGAGAGAGAGCATGTTTGTTCTGCCTGTGTTTTATAGCATACACGACACAAAAAACGTTCGTTTCTATTTGAAAAGTGTGCGGGCCTGATGTGTAGTGCGCAGACATTTCCTTGACAACATACTAAAACAGATGGACTGAAAAAAGACTGTCACACTTAACTCGGTCGATTCTGCGAAAGACTCTCTCTCTCTCTCTCTCTCTCTCTCTCTCTCTCTCTCTCTCTCTCTCTCTCCTTCTTCTTTTCTGTTTCATTTAGTTGTTGTTTTGCTTGTTTGTTTGTTTCTTAGAGGGAGGCTTTGATTTAGTTTCAATGGACAACAACAACAACAAAGAAGAAGAAGAAGAAGAAGAAGAAGAAGAAGAAGAAGAAGAAGAAGAAGAAGAAGAAGAAGAAGAAGAAAGAAGTGGAGAAAGAAAGAAAGAAAAATTCACAAAACAAACGAAGAAAGCTAGAAAGAAAAATTTACAAAACAAACGAAGAGAGAAAGAAAGAAAAATTCACAAAACAAACGAAGAAGAAAAGTGAGCAAAACCCCGGACTGAAACGGAAACTTGAGCTGCCCACCCTCAGAAATGCAAAGAACTAAACACCCCAAAATGACGCCTTCGCTGCCGTCAAACCAAATCGCTGCTGTTACTCAACTCTTATAACCCGGGGGGATCACATTACTAAGTACTCAGCACCGTTCAACACAAGCATCTCGCTTCGCTTTTACTTTCTCCGAGTCGTCCCACTGTCCCGCTTTCCGTTAACCCTTTGGCTGCATGCCCTTAGAGCGCAATATGTTGCCACTGGCAAAGTCTTTTCCATCTGCTTAGAGGAGGACGCTGCATGTACAACTTCCAGTTTGAATTCCGCTTCTGGGGAATACTTGCGTGCAACAAAGTTCTGAGAGGACAGCAACTTTAGTCAGCTTAACCTTTTCTACCAAGAACACGAGACTGTTCTAGGGAGGAAACTGCATCAACAACAAAAAAACAAAAAAACAAATATATATATATATATTGTACAACGGTTGGCAGTGAAAGGGTTAAAGGTTCTTCAACCCTTTCGGCATTTGTAAACGCTTCGGCTCCCGATTTAGTCCCTCACTAATGTTCGTCATTTGACGGTTTTGTCGAAGAGGATAGTTGTTGCTACGTTCACGAAGAACCCGCAGAGCAATACCACAACGGCTCTTCAACTAATGAGTCATTCCCTCGGGATAATGTGCAGCCGTTTGGAATCCGAGTACAGATTATGACGGCTTTATCGCCGACAATTGCGCAACTCAGCAATCAAAGCTGACTTTGTTCTCATTCTTGCCGGGGCGCTTAAAACAAGCGGACGATCGTTACAAAAGATGAAGGAAAATGAAGACGGGGCAAAAATCGTCTTAAACTCATTAAAGCCTCGCCTATAAAATTCAGCTTCCAGGTAAAATAAAAGCCGGATTCTTAGATCCGCCAGATCATTAGAGGATTGGTGAAAGTTTGATCTTCTTTGAAGTAACAAGTGACATTGCAATAACGTCATCATTCTGCTGTGATCCTTTGCGGGTCTTGGGCACGGGGCCATGAGGAAACGGTCCCACCAACAACCAGTCAAGGAAATAAAAATGACCATAGTCATTTGTAACGGAAGAAGAACAATTCGTCACAGACCCACATGCTTAAAAAAAAAAGACTAAAAAAAAAAGACACACGAAACAAATATACAAAGAGGCAAAACAACAAACAATTCCGCAGCGAAAGTTCAGATTATAAATATCTTGTTTGAACTGGATGAACAATAAAAAATACACGATTCTTCTTTAAAAATATACCTTCTTCTTCTCTCTCTGTCGCTCTCTTTGTCTGTCTGTCTGTCTGTCTGTCTGTCTGTCTGTCTGTCTGTCTGTCTGTCTGTCTGTCTGTCTGTCTGTCTCTCTCTCTCTCTCTCTCTCTCTCTCTCTCCTCTCTCTTCTTTTTTAAATATTAAAATAAAACATTTAGGTCTGTTATTGTTTTCGTATAACTTGCTGGCATATAATTATTGTTTTCTTGATAACTGAAAGATCAGTCTGATATCACTTATGTGAAAAGACTTTGAATAAAAAGGAAGAAGAAAACTACACGGAAAATACCACCCACAGACCCCTCTCTCTCTCTTTTTTTTTTTTTTTCCTCTCTTCTTTTTTCTCAGTTTTTGGCTTTGTTTACCGTCGACCAAAAACTTAACATACCAGGCCCAAAAAATAAAAGGACACAGTTTATGTGAACTTTCCCAACAGCTCTTTTTGAGAGGCGCAAGGAAACCCATACAAAGACTGACTTTTAGTTTTTTTGTTTTTTTGTTTTTTGTTTTTACGTAAAAATACAATCAAGCGGCAGAAATTAATGGAACGTTTTGATTCGAGTTAAGTTAAACTTTTGAGCTAAGTGCACCATTTCGTCTTGTCTAGTTCACCGGAATCGATTCACGTTTCATCCTTCACTCACGTCACAGTACCGCCAAAGAGAGGCCCACTGTTTCCGACCAAAGACAACCGAAAAGACAAGAAATGCTACGATCTGTAACAGGGACGTTTGGCACGATTTAATAACACTGCTGTACTGAGTCATTATTTGCCTCTCAAGTTCACCAGCTCGGTATCTATCATCCGCCTACGACACACTACCTCCGAGAATAGGCCCACTGTTCTCGACGAACCAACGCCAAGAAAAATGAACGTATCGCGACAGCTAGGACTCTTTATTGACACCCGCATCGTTTGTCCAGCCACCACAGCCACTGACGTGTGGACGTACTTACTGCGGTGGAGGTAAAGCCCACCAAAACAGGACAGGCTCGTTGATTATTTAACACACACGCGTCTGCTACACGGTCATAGGTCAATCAACGCTGAATCATTGATGTTGACACCGCGGAGATGGCAGAAAATAAAAGGCTGAGCGAAAGTTAGAGCGAATCAATGCCGCCGAGCCAGAGGAACTGAAAACATCACCATCGATTCGGCTATAAGTAAAAAGCATTAAATGTCATGCTGTTATTCGTGC
>JABMCL010001087.1:315000-342500 GCA_018857735.1 Alviniconcha marisindica | reverse complement strand
TTATAATCGCACTCGTACTATAATTTATGCGACATTGCAAGGGGAGAGAAGTGACAGCAAACGTTTCGAGTCTGAGCGTCAAACTAAACATCAAACCAGGCCCACATCTTCAGCGGGTCAACCCTGACATTCTCGCGATGAGGCTATTTGTGGCCGAAGGGTTAGGGCGATGGAATCGGGAGCCAGAGGTTACGAGTTCGAACCCCGTTTGGGGCAATGCCCTTCTCCTTACCTCTACCCCCCCCCCCCCCCCCCCCCCCCCCCCCCCCCCCCACACACACACATTTCTCGTTATAGTCGCAGGGTTGTGGACTCAGTGCCTAGTATTCTGACGAGATCCCTGCGCCTAGGGCATGTGCACGTTAAAGATCCCACAGCGGGGGGGGGGGGGGGGGGGGGGGCGCTGCTCCGGAAAAATATACAGGTTCATGGTCTTATCAGTACCCTGCCCGTCCCTAAAAAGCCTTATGGTTTCTGTGGACGTTAAGCACCATGTTTACTTTACTTTTATCAGTACCCAAACCTTTCGGAGGGCGCTGACCGCGTCGGCGGACAGCTGCGCGGAGATAAAGAGTGCCCCTTCAGTGGCGTAACTAAATCTGGCAGAGTTTGGAGGAAGGTGCCGGAAAGCGATGCTCGGAGTGTGCCCAGCACCACCTCCCTGTTCACACAGCTCCCTGGTTCTCGAGTTCGAGTTGAATGTTGCTCTACAGCTCTATAGTCATTAGGGACGGGAGATTTCTCTCGAACAAACAACGGGGCTTTTTATGACAAAAACCAACAGCACTGCCCCGCCGGCCTCACCTGTGGGCGTCTTGTGGCCGTTGGAGTCCGTCACGGTGACTGCCCTGACCTCCAGGTCGCTGGGGTGTGACGGCACGCGCCTCAGTCGCTCCAGCTCACTCAGGTGTGACGGAAGGGGCTGCGCCACGGACGACCTCACGTCCAGGTCGGAGGCGCGCGTCGTCGCTCGCCGCAACCGCTCCAGCTCCACAAAGTGGGAAAGCTGGCGCTCCCGGAGCGGGTCCGGCAGGGGGCTGGGCTCCAGGGGAAGGTCCAAGGGGATGTGGCGGTGGTGGTGGCGGTGGTGGTGCGGGTGGTGGTGGAGATGGTGGTCGTCCGTCCTGAGCTCCGGGGCGAACAGCTGACCTGGTTTTCAAGGGCGAGACAACAACGATAATAATAATAAATAATTCTTATAAAGCGCTATTCTTTAACCAGAGTTAAACTCACTGCGCTGTACAAACATCTTATTACAAAACTACATTAACATACATTTCAGCAAACAAAACCTTAATTATTGTAGCTTAAATTACCATTAATCAACATCGTCGGGGATAATGACAGTGATCATCAGCCTGATGACTGTGATTTAAAAAAAGATGGCTACGGTTTCGGGACAGTAAAAGGCCTCTGGACTGACGAAGGTCTCCCGCGTGCGAAAAGACCACAGTTTGCACGCCGAAGATCCTGTAGTCCATGTCAAAGCTTGGCGGATGTTGAAAACAACAAAACGACCCAGCATGCAGTAAAAGTGTAAGAGCCTTCAAAACGTTGATGTGGGACACCGTACGGAAGAAGAAGGAGTAGGCCAGTGTCGGCTTCATTGAGAGTTTGTTTCACATCGAACACGACATCGAACACGACACGGAGAGATGTCGGCGATGACGATAACGACGCCGACGAAGATGGTGATGATCAGGATGACGATCATGGTAACTGTGATTAAAGATAGTCACAGCGTTTTGTATACACTGACTTCGACAGGCACAGAAAGTAGACGTGAAAAGGACAGATTCAGTGTTGTGATTCCCTCTTAAAAAGCATCTTGACCCCAGTTTCCACGCAACTCCTATCAAATCAAAACCACAGCCACAATATTCTGCTTCTGCTGCTTTTAGTCTTCACTCGCTTCAGAACGTGGGAGCTCACTAACTCCCCCTTGTACTGTTTGGTTTTGGATTATTTGTACTGTGTGGGAGTGGGGGCAGGAAGGGAGGTAGGTGTGCGGGGGGGGGGGGGGGGGGGGGGGGGGGTGAGGGGGGCAGCTACCGGGATGACCTTTTCAATAATTTCATCTTTTTTCATTTAAATCGGATCGATTTCACAATAAAACCTTTTTGTTCTTTTTAATCAAGAATCAATTTCAGTGCACACCCTCGTAAAACAGAACCGAATTACCTCTTCCAGTCATCTCTCTTTCTCTCTCTCTCTCTCTCTCTCTCTCTCTCTCTCTCTCTCTCTCTCTCTCTCTCTCTTTTTTAAAACTCTAAAATAACATTAATCTCACGTAAGGGATGAGAGGAAACAATACAACCGAATACTACCCACTCGGTTTTAACACACTGAAATGAAATACTGGCTTCAACAATTCATAAGTTTTACGCACGGAAATGAAATACTGGCTTCAACAACTGATAACTGTGAAGTACCAGTGCAGGAAACGCGATTCTGGCGGCTGCATTTTCTAATTACAGCTACACCTACGCTTGGTCTTCCTGATCCATATGTATTTGGAGGACTTGGGTTTCGTCCTGATACCACTCTTGCAAGTTAAATGGGCGATAAATTTCGCCAGTGTGTGTGTGTGTGTGTGTGTGTGTGTGTGTGTGTGTGTGTGTGTGTGTGTGTGTGTGTGTGTGTGTGTGTGTGTGTGTGTGTGAGTGAGTGAGTGAGTGAGTGAGTGGGTGAGTGTGTATGGGGGGACTGTGGGGGTGGGTGCGTGCGCGTCTGCGCGTGCATGCGTGCGTGCGCGCGCGTGCATGTGTGTGTTTTGTGTATATGTGTGCGTGTGTGTGTTTTGTAATGCTAGCGTTATTGCAGATAGAATGTGAAAGATTGGACGCTGTACAGATTTTCTTGAAGCTCCTGATGATGATGATGAGTATACAGCCTACCTCCACTCTGATTTTGGTTCAGAACAATCAGTTGTATCACGTTGAACACAATTAAAAAAAGCCCAACCAACTGATTCTTGGTACGCGGGCTATTCATCAGGAGAAAGGACCGACTTTTTTATTGTCCGGTTTTGCTACGTACTGGGTCTACAACCCCTCCCCCCTTTCCATTAGGAACAAAAACAACTTTTGCTCCATGCAGGCAAAGAGCCGGCAAACGTATCGGAAGTGGGCCTTGCTTTTCCCAGATAGTGCGTGTGACAGACTGCGAGTACAGGAACACTCGTCGCCGGTTTGATAGGTCATCATGGAAAAACATGCTCTTGTCATTTCACACACTCGGAAATGAAACAAAGTCGATGAAATTAATAAGTGAAACAGCAACCTGCCACGTGACTATGACGTCGACTCGGCCAATGAGCGTTATACACGACGACCCACGGGCCAGCTGCCGGTCGGGATCAGTGCCGGCCTGTATTTGATCGCTGCAATCACCTTCTCGCACAAACCAGCCTTACGGAATGCTGATCTACTCCAAACAAATCGATACTCATCCCTGCACTCAAGTGACAAACCACAGCGCCATCGACAGAACGATTGGCATTGGACTCTTCGCGAGAGATCAAAGGAGACAGACAGGCCTTCGGGTGTGTCGTTCAAAGCACTGTAGGTACATCTGACGTATCACATGACACGTTTCTGGCAAGTGAAATGACCATCGGTGTTACAGTTTTCCTTGTTGTTCGTGCGCTGTGTGTGTGTGTGTGTGTGTGTGTGTGTGTGTGTGTGTGTGTGTGTGTGTGTGTGTGTGTGTGGTGTAGTGAGTGAGTGGTGGTGAGTGTGTGAGTGTGTGTGTGGTGTGTGTGTGTGTGTGTGTGTGTGTGTGTGTGTGTAGTGAGTGAGTGAGTGAGTGTGTGTGTGTGTGTGTGTGGTGTGTGTGTGTGAGTGTGTGTGTGTGTGTGTGAGTGGTGTGTGTGTGTGTGTGTGTGTGTGTGTGTGTGTGTGTGTGTGTGTGTGTGTGTGTGTGTGTGTGTGTGTGTGTGTGTGTGTGTGTGGAGGAGAGAGAGGAGAGAGAGAGAGAGAGAGAGAGAGAGAGAGAGAGAGTGTGTGTGTGTGTGTGTGTGTGTGCGGGGGGAGGGGGGGGGTCTTTTGCCCCTAGACCAGCGTTGTTAATACCGACATCGGCGCTTTGTTATTGGCGTCGCTGTTTCGCTTTTCGACAAAACTGGGAAAGGCTTCTGCAAACCACTTAATTATTCATGGTTCAAAATTTCCAGGCTCTTCTCGGAGGGTTTGATAAGCAAATCTTACAGTACTTCATTTTTGGGGTTTGCTTGGTCTCCCATCTCTCTCTCTCTCTCTCTCTCTCTCTCTCTCTCTCTCTCTCTCTCTCTCTCTCTCTCTCTCACACACACACACACACACACACACACACTCTCTCTCTCTCTCTCTCTCTCTCACACACACACACACACACACACACACACACACACACACACACACACACACACACACACACACACACACACACAGGTCAAATCAGACGGGCGAAAATCGGATTGAACTAAGGGAGCTCACCCATGTCAGGGTAGACAACCCCTACTTGATCACGCCTCGCGTGCCGGAGAGGAAAGACAATGCCCCACGCGACTTCCACAGCCGCCGAAGCTTGAGCGAACTGTCGGGGCAGTGGCAAAACTAATCAGTCATGGCAGGGAGAAAATAAGCTCCCTGAACTACCGGGCTGTCAAAAATCAAGTCCTGGGACCTTTCGGACCACGGGGTCACCGCTAAATGAGTGGGCAGTCGGAGCTCTGGCATTAGGAGGAAAAGGTCCGACATGGTGCATCATTCGACCACTTTTTGTCTCTCTTCTTCTTTGCTTTTTTCTTTCTTTTGTTGTTAAAAGTTGATTTGCCTTATCGCCTGCCTGTTTGTCATTGCTAATGCTGTCGCTATTATATTATTATTATTATTATTATTATTATTATTGTGAGGAATGGGTCGTATAGTTTTTATATCTTATTGTATCTCTTTTCTCTTTTCTTTTTTTCCTTTTCTTTTTATTCCAAGAAAAATGTTCTTTGCCTTATTGCTTGCCTGTTTGATTGTCATTGGTAATGGTGTCGTTGTTCTTATCGCTGCGAGAAATTCGTTGATTTAGTTTTTGTATCTTATTGTAGCTCTCTCTCTCTCTCTCTCTCTCTCTCTCTCTCTCTCTCTCTCTCTCTCTCTCTCTCCCCCCCCCCCCCCCCTCTCTCTCTCTCTCTCCCTGTTCTCCTTTAAAAGTTGATTTGCTTTATTGCTTGCCTGTCTTGCTTGTCAGTTTGTCATTGGTGATGCTGACGTTGTTCTTACTGTTGTGAGGAATGGGTCGATTAGTTTTTGTAACTCATTGTATTTATTAATTTTTCGTTTTTGTTTTGCCCTTTTGTTTTTAAATTGCATTTGCCTTCTTGCTTGTCTGTCTTGTTTGTCCGTTTATCACTGGTATTACTGTCGTAGTTCTTACCGTTTTGACGAATGGGTAACTAATTAGTTCTTGTATCTAACGCTCAATGACAACCATATATGTACTATTTTTGTCAGCCGATGTGAGTTTAATTCAGTTCAGGGTGATCTCTGTGCGCTCGGAAAAGCCCCATCTGGGAGACGTTTTCTCAAACGCTGCCCCTGAAACAGTTCCAATGTTCGTCTAATTGACGACGATCCTTTCTCGTCCTGTGAGATGAATAATGAAACAGACCGGCTGATGTCATTCCTCTTTGGGCAGTCTCAGTTCCGAAGGGTAGCCGTCACGATTCGTGGTTAACGATTCATCGAGGAGTCAAAATGTGGAAACGTCCCGTCTTCAGCTCCACCGTTACCTTGTCATCAATGGCTAAGCCAACGATGATGCTGTGGGGCTTAATGTCCTCAGATGTCGGGCTGACATAGTCGGGACAAAACTAAGCCAACGAAAAAGACTAAGTCTTTTAAACATAACACTCCCACAGAAATGACGGTGATTAACAATAATGACGTTGGACGTGAGCAGAACGTAGGCGGGGGGGGGGGTGGGCTTCGTGGGTGACGCATGACCCAGGGACCGTAGTTCGGTGGTTATAACTTGCTGTACCGGTAACCGAGCCAATACGTCTGGCGCGGGTTCAACTCCAGGTCGAGACAGGATGAAGGGATCGTTGGGGATTTTTCCTCCATTTTTCCGAGTTGACTTAATTGTCAGTGTCTGCCTCGCCTTCGTGAGCACACCACGTACTCTAATCGTTGCGCACTTTAAAGACCCCAGGTCAACATTCCAATTGATACCTCGTAATAGCACCCAATATTACCCAAGTGCAGGTAGTGGCTATTCCCAATGAAAGAAGAATGGGGTGTGACGTGCGGGGAGGGGGGGGGGGTGAGTGGGTAAAGAGGAACTGTAGACAAATGCCACACTAACTATTGTGACGCCTCGCTCTGCGCTTTGTTTAATCAGTTGAATAGACTGGTTCCTTTATAATTCCCTATTTCGCCCCAAACTGGTTTAAATTTCGTCGGGCACCTGTGCCACTGTACCTCCAGAAATGGGCCCACTGTCTCGGCAAAAAGGCCAGGGCCCTGAATGCTACTCTTTGCCACACTTCCGGCCTCGGACTACTCCCAAGGGATACTTATGAGCTCAGGTCATCAAGTTAACACCCGACATCAAAAGCGAGGCTCAGGGGTGTAGCTATACGGTGCAGACGACAAAATCTTCGCCATTTTCCCCCCACAGCATGCAACCTCTATCGCTCTTAATCTCTTGACCCGCCATGACCCAGGGACCGTAGTTCGGTGGTTATAACTTGCTGTACCGGTAACCGAGCCAATACGTCTGGCGCGGGTTCAACTCCAGGTCGAGACAGGATGAAGGGATCGTTGGGGATTTTTCCTCCATTTTTCCGAGTTGACTTAATTGTCAGTGTCTGCCTCGCCTTCGTGAGCACACCACGTACTCTAATCGTTGCGCACTTTAAAGACCCCAGGTCAACATTCCAATTGATACCTCGTAATAGCACCCAATATTACCCAAGTGCAGGTAGTGGCTATTCCCAATGAAAGAAGAATGGGGTGTGGGGGGGGGGGGGGGGGGGGGGGGGGATGAGTTGGTGTAGAAACGAGGAACTGTAGACAAATGCCACACTAACTATTGTGACGCCTCGCTCTGCGCTTTGTTTAATCAGTTGAATAGACTGGTTCCTTTATAATTCCCTATTTCGCCCCAAACTGGTTTAAATTTCGTCGGGCACCTGTGCCACTGTACCTCCAGAAATGGGCCCACTGTCTCGGCAAAAAGGCCAGGGCCCTGAATGCTACTCTTTGCCACACTTCCGGCCTCGGACTACTCCCAAGGGATACTTATGAGCTCAGGTCATCAAGTTAACACCCGACATCAAAAGCGAGGCTCAGGGGTGTAGCTATACGGTGCAGACGACAAAATCTTCGCCATTTTCCCCCCACAGCATGCAACCTCTATCGCTCTTAATCTCTTGACCCGCCATGACCCAGCTGAGGTAGGAATGGCACATTCGCTTATAACGATGGAAGTGTTGAGAGGGGTACCACGAAGAAAGGTTATGATGAAAAGCTGACCCGTCTGGTGACTATGGAAAGAAGGACGAATCGCGCTGTTGTTTGTTGACTGATGACTGATTGCGCGCTAAACTCAACAGTGCCAGTGTTGCGGTAATATTCTGCAGACGATTAGCGGGCATCTGCATTCGAATATGCACAAGTCTAATTATGGAAACTTTAAATGGCAGAGCAAGCTCACATGCACGTACGCACGAACGCGCGCGCACGCGCACTCTCTCTCTCTCTTCCTCTCTCTCTCTCTCTCTCTCTCTCTCTCTCTCTCTCTCTCTGTATATTGTTTATCCTGTTTAAATATTAATCGAGTTTGTAAAGGGTTTTTTCGCCCTCCATTTTTCACTTAATCAGTAGTTTAGCAAGGACTAGTTGTCAGACAGGTCTGAAAGTTTTAATGAACCTAAACTACAACCCGTGGAAAATAAAGTTTTCGAGTTCTCTCTCTCTTCTCTCTCTCTCTCTCTCTCTCTCTCTCTCTCTCTCTTTCTCTGTTCTTGGCCGGTTTCCCCATCAGCCGGACAGCGGCTCCGCGTGTCCAGCCACCCACCATACGCTCCCTTTTCTGCAGCGGCACCAAGCGGGCAAAAAAGTCAGCCGCCAAAACAGCCAGAGGTCAGTGTACAATATTCTTTTGCCGACACCATGGGCCAGCTGGTCAGGGGTGGACAAATCCCCATGGGTCCTCTCCTCCCCCCCCCAACACACACACGGAGGGCTCCCTACCCCATCCTCGCCCCCCCACACCCTTCCGCTGTCGCCGCCCGCCGCCTTGTCCACCGGGGTAAACTGTCGTTGACAGGGAGGAGCTCATGGGGACACTGATAGATGGAGGAATAATGACACGGCTCGTGCTACTCGTGAAAGTTGCCACGTGCACAGCGCGAGGGTAGACCCACGTTCTGCACCTGCTCGCCTAGGAGACGTGAGGCACCACCATGACTCGCCGCAAACAAAACCAAAACACCAAAACACGCGACCTTAAAAAAACAAAAACTGGAGAGAGAGAGAGAGAGAGAGAGCAGAGCAGACAGACAGAGAGACAGACAGACAGAGAGTTTTTTATTTTTTATTTATTGCAATGAAGACGAGACTGATTTCAAACTCGAATCCGAGTGTACTGCTATATTCTGATATTCTCTTTCGCTTGCACAACACACCCACACACCCACACACACACGCACGCACGCACGCACACGCACACACACACACACCAAACTAGTTTATCGACACTACACCTATCCCCTCCCCACTCTCCCCCTCATTGCTCCTCTGGCAAAAATCTGGTTTTGGAGCCGGTATCGGTATCGTATGTTATCCCATTTTCTGCCCAATGCGGCTAAAATAAATGTGCCAAGCCACGTCCTCCATCAAGCTGTCAGCTCTGTGTGTGTGTGTGTGTGTGTGTGTGTGTGTGTGTGTGTGTGTGAAGAACAGAGAGTGAGAGTGAGCGTAAGTGTGTGTTTGGAACTGTGTGTTGGGAATCAATGTAAAATGTATCCGCATTATCCGCGCGAGAAAGCTCCTTGTACCGAAAGTTCTCGCTCTTTTTGCCGTGGGGGCCCCAACAAAAGGAAATATGGCAGTGCTGGACAATGCTTAAATTACAGGTTGAGTTCTCTTCTGGAAAGAAAGGACGGCATTTAGCCTTTTCTCACTGTTTGTGATTTATACGAAATTGTACACGCTGATCAATGATTTAAAAAAAAAAAAAAAAAAACGAAAATAGAGATTAATGTACCGGACAGAAGATAGCTTAACTCGTTAATTAAAAGAAGGAGAAAAAAAAAGGTTTGTCCATTTTTTCACTCTTTCTGTCTTTTTTCTTCCCCCTCCCCCCCCCCCCCCCCCCCCCCCCCCCCACACACACACACACATTTATTTATTTATTTTTTGCCTTTCTTTTTTTCACGTATACTGTGTTTGCTTTGAGCTTGTTCTTTGGCGGTTGGAAGTTACTTTGCTTTGTTTTCCCTGGCGAGATGCTGCAGACAAACCAGACAAACAGAAACCACGATATCCTCTGCTGAGAATCAAAAATACCCTGTCGTGTAAGCCTGGGGAAGGTCAGAATATCGCTTTGTATGCTTCGCCGACTGCCAGGAATTCCGCCTGTCTAGTTCCTGCTTTTCAGGTTCATTCAACTTCATTTGTTGCCAATTTTCTTCCATCATATGCGATGTATGGCATGACCAGTAAAACAGATACGGCATGACAAGTAAATCAGATACTTAACTTGTGGTCTGATGAATTGTGTTTCGCCCTCATAGGGTCTTTGCGGTTGACAAGATGCTAAACACCAACAGCGAATCAATCTGTCAATTTCTCTAAATATTTCTGTTACTGTTTTTGTTTCTTTCTTTGTCTGAACTGACACGAAGGAGTACCACGATAAAGTAACATTTCATTTCCCCCCTTCTTACTACATGTAAAATCGGACTGCCATGTAATTAGAGTACATGCATGTACAATGTTATAATTCTGTCTACGTTACCTGTTCAAAACAGATAAGCCAGGAGACAGCGGCTTTCTACATTAATTTGTAAGAATGAAGGTAACACAGCATATGTTGCTGGTTACCTAAAACTAAACAAAAACAAACAGTATTCATCTCCATAAATTATGCCGTTAATTCCTAAAGACGTTCGTTAAAACAAGTCTTTCTACATTCGCGCAATGAGCAAACCACCATATAGCAACTTTAAAACATCTTGGCCGTTAAGAAGTTTGGTTTCTCTCTCTCTCTGGTTCTCTCTCTCTCTCTGGTCCCCCCCCCCCCCCCCCCCCCCATCTCTGTTTTTTATTTTTTGTTCGTCTAATTTAAATGCTTAGCAATAATAGATGGCAGGAAATTGTTTGGGTTTTTTTTTTCCCCTCTCCTATACGGGCCCATCTGTTGACTTTATTAAAAATCCCGTACCGCCGCAAGCACAGTATCGAATGTTACCGCGGTCTCCGTCAGTCCGGGTGATCGTCTGCATGATTAATGGCACGATCAAACGGGAGGGAAACTGAAAGATTAAAGTCAATCGGGGCTCAAGATGCCATTTTGACCCGGGCAAGACGTCGGCCGCCAGTCAGGGAATGACAGAAAGACATGAAAGCAAAAACTTCTGCCACTGAAGCAGCAGATGCAAGCAATGTCACCAGAAGTACACACAGAGAGGTGGGGTGGCAGGGTGGGCCAGGGGGTGCGGGTGATTTGTACAAGACCATGTTTGTACATGTGTCAGTTCGTCATTTGAAGGCGTGTGTGTGTGTGTGTGAGGGGTCTCTCTCTCTCTCTCTCTCTCTCTCTCTCTCTCTCTCTCTCTCTCTCTCTCTCTCTCTCTCTCTCCTGTTGTGGGATTTCCACGTCTTATGTTATGTTTGTTCCTGGATTGAGCATGCAAAAAAATAAAATAATAATAATAATCAAGGTCTTGGAGGGGGGGAACCGGTACATGTCCTACAACTGTTAACCGCGAAACGTCACTCGACTCGTAGAATCGTTTTTTTAGTTCTTGCTTTATTTTTATTTATTTTAAATTACACCCGAGAAGAGTATTAAAATGCGTGTTGACACAGAAGTGTTTGATCGACCCGAAGTGACCGTATGCGTGCGTGCGTGCGTGCGTGCGTGGAATGCGACACATACGTAGATTTATCATGGGGCTGCAGGATCACTGTCCGATCTCCATTCGTTTCTGGTTCATTCAGCAATGCGTTGATTCGCCCCCGAATTCGAGATATCTACCACAAAAATAATAATAATAATAATAATAATAATAATAAAGAAGAATAAATGCTTCCACTGCTGCTTCGGTGATGTCAGACGATAGTATTATAATATCCATCTTTCAAGAAGTACTTCCAGAGACAGTTTTGACTATTTTCACGGATGTATCGTTCATAAAACCGGATGGCTCGTTCAACCCATTGTTCAATGCAATTTTTAATTAGGTGTAATGCGTGCGGAAACTTCTGAATACTTTTACTTATGGGCATGGCAAATAAAGAATTTTTCCTAAAAAACAACAACAAATATAACAACAAAACAACAACTTGGCGCTGTGACGTTTTCTTTCCTTCTTGGGTTCTAGTATTTATTTACTGATGTATTTATTTTCGGGATACATATTAAGTTGTCGATCAACTAATTTATGGTGAAAGAGAACCAGTTTCGATCGAGTGAAAAAAGTCTCTTTTAACCGAAAGAGCTAGAACGAGTCGAGTGACGTTTCTCGGTTAACAGTTGTAGGACATGTACCGGTTCCCCCCCCCCCCCCCCCCCCCCCCTCCTTATTTTTAACATCTGCTTCAGCCTAGTATGCTATGGTTATGTAGCATCTTTTAACAGAAAGGGCCTACTCAATAACAAAATAAGCACTTTGATCTGAACCCAGCGCCTGGTTCAAAGGGAGTTATTACTGGCATAGATCATTAGCCGAGGACAAAGCATGTCACCTTTGACATACAGACAAACGAAACTGTCTAGGTTTCGTTTTCCTTTGAGGGAGCCGGTGAAGCGACACTGATGGGAAGTTACATTGGCCACAGTTTACGCCGATGTCAGTTGTGTTTGAAGACAACTCGGCGTTAACTTCAAAGTGTACCTACACCGATGTTTCACTAGATTTTTCTAATAAACAAAAAACCCAGCTGCGAACTTCAAAGCGTACCTGAACCGGAAGCAGGGGAGGCTCAGTGGTTGAGCGACGGACTCGTAATCGAAAGGTCTCGGGTTCGAGTCCCGGCAGGAGCGGCGGGAGAATTTTGTCCTCCGGGGTTAACTTTCTGTGCTGACTCTTATTTCGCTATCTGTTCAACCCCCATCTTACAGCAGCTATCCGTTCCATCCCCATCTTACAGCAGAAGCACGTAAAAGACCCCGGTCCTTCTGCCAAAAGTGCAGGTGCAGGTTACAGCCAAACACACATGCATCCTAGATATGTGGCTTCGAATAATGTGACACAGTAAACTGGCGCATGGTCGTATCTGGTATACACAGAACTTGTGCCAAGACGGCAACAGTTTTATGTGGCACTAGCCATGTAACGTCCAAACAGCACTGTAACCACCTCGGCGGATATTCAAAACGCGCTGTGTAAAGCTACAGTCACTCATTCTGAGTTACATACGATTACAGCGCAATCGCAGAGAAATAGTTGCCATCGTGAAGCGTTTAGGGCTCATCTCGAGATGAGGCGCTCAACAAGTGTTCACATAATTAAAAAAATAAAAATAAAATAAAAACTGCACCGATGTTTCATTGGCTGTTAGTTCTTCTAATGTCTGGCAGCAGACCACGCTGTTTAACTGAATGCACTGCTTGTTCCTGCCAGGGGTTCTCTGCACTTGGATCAGGTGGGAAAGGAGAGAAGAGGAAGGAGGGAAGAATTGGTTTTAAAATGTGTGCACTCGTTTCGTGTCAACAGAGACGAGCAGCTAATGGGCGAAACGCATTGCCTAAACAATCACCTTCCCCATCCCTCCTTTGCCTCCACAACCACCCCCTTTACCCCCTCCCCCCCCCCCCACCTCCTCCCCCAACATACACACGCACACGCGCACACACACACACACGCACACACACACACACACACACGCACACACACATACACACACACACACACACGCACACGCACACACACACACATTGTCTGCTTCCCCCTTGCCTCCCCACCTTGCATCCCCCCCCCCACACACACACACACACATTGTCTGCTTCCCCCTTGTCTCCTGCCGCCTTGCACACACACACACACACACACACACACACACACACACACACACACACACACACAATTGTCTGCTTCCCCTTGCCTCCCCACCCCATTGCACCCCACACACACACACACACACACACATACACACATTGTCTGCTTCCCCCTTGTCTCCGCCTGCTCCCCCCCCCCCCCCCCCCCCCCCCCACCCACCACCCCTACACACAAATAACTACTCATCTGCAACATCATCCCTTACCTGTGGCACCTGCCTACCTGGCTGCGTGGGAGGCAGTACGGACACTGCTGGCACGACAACAGCATCAAGGCGAAACCCGTTTGGATCGGTAAGCCTGACCTCCTTCGGAACCTACACCGCCTTTCAGTTCAAAACGGGCCGGCAAGATCGCGTACACCATTACAGACATGCACCTGTTTCCCCCCACAACGGAAACGCCAATACACCCGTGTTGACAAGAGTCCGCCCCTGTGTGGTGTAGACTTTGTACACTTGGTAATGAGGGCGTGGGGGGGGGGGCTGGTGGGGGGGGGGGGGGGGGGGGGGCAACTGGGAGTGTTCTTTTTACGCTGGTCATGGTCGCCTAACTCCGTGGGGTTGTAATGTCACTGAGTCTCATATAGCCTGGAACCTTTGCGACAAAAGAAATGAGAGAGAGAGAGAGAGAGAGAGAGAGAGAGAGAGAGAGAGAGAGAGAGAGGAACAAAGACTATGAGGGAAGAGGAGAAAAGCCGGGAGGGGTGGAGGGGAGGGGGTGGGGGGGGGAGTGATAGTTAGCTACTTGATATTTAACGCCGAGTCGACCGTGTAGGTTGTAACACTGGACAGCAGTGTCTCAACACAGAAGAGAAAATGTCTTCAAATAATTATGTCTTCAAAAACGTCTCTAAATCAATAAATCAATAGATAATTAAATAAACACATAAAAACGAACCAGAGTTTAACAGGTCCCTCTCCAAAATCAAACAAATGTACACTTCATCAAAACCAAATTACAATGTGTTGGAAAAACAGAAACAGAGCTCAATGCTAAGCTTTTCCGACAGAAGCGGATTCCGAGAAACTGTCCACCTCAAAGCTAAATGAACAGGGTGCGGTTAAATCATGAGAGCGGCAGCAGGAAGGAAATCGCGGTTTCTATAGGTTATGTAATGACATCACCGTCAACAAGCATATTAGCTTGCATGTGAAACTAATAGCAACCAAACTGATTTCCCAGTCCTGGGCCTTAAAATAGCAACATTTCATGGTCAGAGGATGAGCCGCGGAATAAAGAAACGTGTCAAGGTCACCGATTCTCACCCCTTCAACCACACACACACACATAAATACACAGAGGTACACACACACACACACGCACGCACACGCGCGCGCGCGCGCACGCACACACATACACTGAAATATACACACAAGGACAACAACAACAAAAAAGCTCGCTGCTATGCAAACAGAACAAACATCAAAAAAGAAGTTCAACGTCAAAAGCTCGGTACATTAGTTTGTGACTTGTGAGGCACCTGAATCGTGACGCAGCTAT
Source organism: Alviniconcha marisindica (assembly GCA_018857735.1). Taxonomy (NCBI): domain Eukaryota; kingdom Metazoa; phylum Mollusca; class Gastropoda; family Provannidae; genus Alviniconcha; species Alviniconcha marisindica. The sequence continues at coordinate 327,734 of JABMCL010001087.1, read as the reverse complement.
GACATACCTGAAGTCGTCAGCCAAGTTAGGACCCACACCCACTCCCACACCGCCCACCCCCGACCGCACGGTACCCAGATACCCCGTGTCTCCGCCGAGGACACTTATCCATTCACAGCCATTAGACGGTGTACTGAAGTAACTCGAACGGGCCCATTCGTGTACCGGCCGTCTTGTGGCTGTGAATGAATGCACACACGACTTACCATCTATAGACCCATGCCAGTTACTTCAGTGCAGTCTATTTGCTGTGAATGAATGCACACACGACTTAGTTATCTACAGACCCATGCCAGTTACTTCAGTACACCGTCTAGTGGCTGTATGAATGCACACACGACTTACCATCTATAGACCCATGCCAGTTACTTCAGTACACCGCCTAGTGGCTGTGAATGAATGCACACACGACTTACCATCTATAGACCCATGCCAGTTACTTCAGTACACCGTCTAGTGGCTGTATGAATGCACACACGACTTACCATCTATAGACCCATGCCAGTTACTTCAGTACACCGCCTAGTGGCTGTGAATGAATGCACACACGACTTACCATCTATAGACCCATGCCAGTTACTTCAGTACACCGCCTAGTGGCTGTGAATGAATGCACACACGACTTACCATCTACAGACCCATGCCAGTTACTTCAGTACACCGTCTAGTGGCTGTATGAATGCACACACGACTTACCATCTATAGACCCATGCCAGTTACTTCAGCACACCGTCTAGTGGCTGTGAATGAATGCACACACGACTTACCATCTATAGACCCATGGCAGTTACCTGAGCACACCGTCTAGTGGCTGTGAATGAATGCTTCTTTCTTGGTGCTTTACGTCCACGGAGGCGAGATGACCTATTAGGGACGGGGACAGAGTGGGAAGGGGACGACAGAGTGAGCTCGACGCGGAACCGCCCGAAAGATGGAGATGACCGTGGACTGCCGCCAGAACAATGGAAGTACAGCCGGTGTCCTCCCAGTCACCCGCTTATGCTGTGCCAGCAAGACAATTGTGCACTGCGTGAATGCTGCCACACGACTTCTATAGACCCATGCAGTTACTTCAGTACACCGCCTAGTGGCTGTGAATGAATGCACACACGACTTACCATCTATAGACCCATGCCAGTTACTTCAGTACACCGTCCTAGTGGCTGTGTGAATGCACACACGACTTACCATCTATAGACCCATGCCAGTTACCTTAGACACCGTCTAGTGGCTGTGTGAATGCACACACGACTTACCATCTATAGACCTGCCAGTTACCTGAGCCACCGTCTAGTGGCTGTATGAATGCACACACGACTCCATATGCGCATGCCAGTTACTTCAGTACACCGTCTATGGCTGTTGAATGCACACACGACTTACCATTATAGACCCATGCCAGTTACTTCAGACACCGTCTAGTGGCTGTAATGAATGCACACACGACTTACCATCTATAGACCCATGCCAGTTACTTCAGTACACCGTCTAGTGGCTGTGAATGAATGCACACACGACTTACCATCTATAGACCCATGCCAGTTACTTCAGTACACCGTCTAGTGGCTGTGATGAATGCACACACGACTTACCATCTATAGACCCATGCCAGTTACTTCAGCACACCGTCTAGTGGCTGTGAATGAATGCACACACGACTTACCATCTATAGACCCATGCCAGTTACTTCAGTACACCGTCTAGTGGCTGTATGAATGCACACACGACTTACCATCTATAGACCCATGCCAGTTACTTCAGTACACCGTCTAGTGGCTGTATGAATGCACACACGACTTACCATCTATAGACCCATGCCAGTTACTTCAGTACACCGTCTAGTGGCTGTGAATGAATGCACACACGACTTACCATCTATAGACCCATGCCAGTTACTTCAGTACACCGTCTAGTGGCTGTATGAATGCACACACGACTTACCATCTATAGACCCATGCCAGTTACTTCAGCACACCGTCTAGTGGCTGTGAATGAATGCACACACGACTTACCATCTATAGACCCTTGCCAGTTACTTCAGTACACCGTCTAGTGGCTGTGAATGAATGCACACACGACTTACCATCTATAGACCCATGCCAGTTACTTCAGTACACCGTCTAGTGGCTGTGAATGAATGCACACACGACTTACCATCTATAGACCCTTGCCAGTTACTTCAGCACACCGTCTAGTGGCTGTATGAATGCACACACGACTTACCATCTATAGACCCATGCCAGTTACTTCAGCACACCGTCTAGTGGCTGTATGAATGCACACACGACTTACCATCTATAGACCCATGCCAGTTACTTCAGCACACCGTCTAGTGGCTGTATGAATGCACACACGACTTACCATCTATAGACCCATGCCAGTTACTTCAGCACACCGTCTAGTGGCTGTATGAATGCACACACGACTTACCATCTATAGACCCTTGCCAGTTACTTCAGCACACCGTCTAGTGGCTGTATGAATGCACACACGACTTACCATCTATAGACCCATGCCAGTTACTTCAGCACACCGTCTAGTGGCTGTATGAATGCACACACGACTTACCATCTATAGACCCATGCCAGTTACTTCAGCACACCGTCTAGTGGCTGTATGAATGCACACACGACTTACCATCTATAGACCCATGCCAGTTACTCTGGCACACCGTCTAGTGGCTGTATGAATGAATGCACACACGACTTACCATCTATAGACCCATGCCAGTTACTTCAGCACACCGTCTAGTGGTCGGTGAACAGAAGCACAAGAAAACTGATCATATAGCAGTGAAAACTGATTGTATATAATGGGTATAGAAACTAAAGTATACGGTTGGTCCTCACTTATAAAGGCCATATATATATATATATATATATATATATATATATATATATATATATATATATATATATTGCCTACATTCGCACGTTAAGGATAAGGAGAGAGAGACGAGACAGAGACAGACAGAGAGACGACAGAGTGTGTGTGTGTGTGTGTGTGTGTGTGTGTGTGTGTGTGTGTGTGTGTGTGTGTGTGAGAGAGAGAGAGAGAGAGGGATGAAGAAGAGGGGGAAAGGGTGATGGGGAGTGTATCTACAGTGGCAAAAACTTGAAAAAGGAAACTTTGAAAAGATGGGTGAAAAGATGGGTGGCATGTTTGAACATAAGCGGCTGATACAAAAGACCCGGAGAACATTCAGTAAATACACTGCATCCGTTACTAGTCTTTATTCCCCTGGGTCCACTGTGGTGATGCAGCTTAAAAGAAGTGGAGAGAATGATTATAGTGAGAGAGTATATTGCAATAATCTTTACGTGTTTTAAATTGTTGGTTCAAAATCAATACTGATGCAAAAGAGATAAATAATCGGAAGAAAGATTATTCAAATCCCCTACGTCTGGGTTCACAGTACTGACGCAGTGAAGCATGGAGATCATGAAGAGAGAGTGCATTACCATTCCCTTGCTGGTTTCCCTTCTGTGTTACAATGATTATGTAAGCAAAGAGAGAGATCACGGAAATGGGATGCATTGCAATCAACCTGTCATTGAGTTTACTTCTAGGTTCGCAGTGTTAACTACGCAAAGAAGGAGAGATCATGAAAAGAGAATGCAAGACAACCATCTTACTGGTTTTACTTCTGGGTTCCCGCGGCCCGTCCACGGTGACTTTGATGGCTTTCTGGTACAGCGCCATCTGGGGAGGGTTGGTGAAAACCGCAATAGACAGCGTGAAACTTTTGCCTGCAACAGAGCAACCATGCAGTCTATCAATCTATCGCATCTATCAAGAGCAATCAGTGTATCAATCTCGTATCTATCACGGGCAGCCAGTGTATCAGTTTATCGTTTCTATCATGAGCAATCATTGCATCAGACTATATCCGCGTATCAATCTATCTTGTCTGTCTTCTATGCTATCTATCACGAGCGCTCAGTCTAGTAATAATATGTCTTAAAATTGTTTATCGGTCTAGCAGTTTCAAATCAAAAATGCGAAGACTTCACACACACACACACACACACACACACACACACACACACACACACACACACACACACACACACACACGTTTCCCTGGGCAAAACACGGTGTATACAAATACTTCTTTTTCTTGCCTGATCACCCGTGTAGCTCATAAACTGCCAAGGCAAAAACACAGTCTGGATCAAATGGTCGACTGTCAGTATCAAATATTTTTGTATATTTAACGGCAGCGAGCCATGAAAGTTCAAGTGTATGCACATTTGGCTACCCAACACCCACCTTCCGGGTAACATATGGTACAAAATCGGTAAGGCCAAATTTAATGCTTAACTATTGGTAACTTGGTTACTATTCACTATATCTCTCTGCCTGTATATGTCTGTCTGCCACTCACCCCCCCCTTTCCCCTGCCCCCCCCCCCCAAACCCCCCACCCCCCTCCAGTCCTCTCTCCCCCCATCTCTCTTAGAAATAGCGTCTGGTGATCAGATTATAACTACACTATAAACAACAAGTGTAAACTAAATATACGCTTGCTTTGCGTCACGAAGACCTTTTTTTTTTTTTTTTTTTTGCTTTAAGAAAGCTAGTTTCTCACAACGAAGATAGCCATTAAAAAGGTTAAAGAAGCAACCTCCGATCGATGGTGTAAAATGGTTGTCTGCTGTCGTTTTCGCTTTCAGTTGCTAGCATATTGCGCAGTGTGCTGGGCTGAGAAATAACAGAATCAAATACCAACGCAGCTTTATTATTGAATTCTTGCGGTCATTCAGATTTTTTAAAATTATTTTTTAATTTAACTAGGACAGAAACTGTCGTCATTCGTGCTAGCGCAATGAAACGTTGGCAATTTTGGGGGGGGGGTATTTTTCGAAACTGTTATAAATATTACCAATATTATTAATTTTTGAACATGTTTAGACTTTAAGAAAACGAAATGTGGTTAACGAAATGAACAAATGCTGTAAGTTATTTTTTACTGTCCTCTCTCTCTCTCTCTCTCTCTCTCTCTCTCTCTCTCTCTCTCTCTCTCTCTCTACACACGCACAAACTCGCGCGCACGAACACATACACGCACACACACATGCATACACAAAGACAAACATACACACGACACATAATTATGCACACGCACACACTTCTTTCTCCTTCCGCTTCTTCGTTTTCTCCGGCCTGAGACGGGTCATCGGTTGACAGGACGTTACAATCCAAGAACTAACTAACTTCTTCGTTTTCTTAAAGGCTAGTCCACAATACTAAACTAACAGTAAAATAAGTAAGTAAACATGGTGCATAACGTCCACAGAAGCCATAAGGTTTATTAGGGACGAGGATAAGGGGATGGGAGGGGTGGGGGCATGGTGGGGGGAGAGGGAGAGTATATACCTATCGCTACCTCTGGCTCATACATTAAGATGGGCAGCGCTGACAGGTATTTTAATGTTTCGTTAATTGTGAGGGGCAAAGTCACACGACTGTGTCCACAGACCACAACTTTTCCAGAGGTCCCTTACCGGCCTAACGCCTTACCGCTAGGCCAAACCGGCTCACAACTAACAGCAACAACGACAAAAGGTTCATACGACCGAGGTCAGCCACCGGAAGCCTGATCTCATCCGCTGTACCCAACCATGATTCAATCCACCCCCACCCCTCACCCCCACAACAAAATAGGAGACTCATCAAATTATCTCGCTGGATGAAGAAGACCAACTACGCCAGAAGGCTGGAAGCTGGCAAAGTGGGTATGAGGGGAGGGGGAGAGGAGGGGGCCATGAAAGAAAGAGGGGGAGGAGGGGGGGGGGCTGCTGAGGCGTTATTGGTTAATACTTCATAACACAGATTGGCAACCTCCCGACGCTTGTGAGCGATGAAAGGGAAGGGGGGATAAAACAGATGAATGGAGAGCAGGAATGAATAGAATCGGACCCCCCAAAAAACCCACAAAGGGTGTTAAAGGCGTGTCAACCGACCCTACCGCTCCGTATCCAAACCACTTGCCTACCCCACTCGTTTATATAATGTTCACAATTGTTTCAAACAAAGTGTATTGATTTCTTATAATCATTACGAAAGCATTTTTTCGCAGTAAAGACTCCGAGTCGAAGATTTATCAACCTTCACTTCTTAAGGAAGCAAAGACCTTTTTTTTTTAACACATCAAGAAATAATGAGGCAAGAGTGGTCAAGTTTGAGGCCCAGAAAGCTCTCTCTCTCTCTCTCTCTCTCTTTGGTGGGGGGGGGGGGGGGGTAGTGGCGGAGGGAGGGCGGAAGGGTCTAGTCTAGCTTTGTCAAAGTTAAGCCAGCTTATCTGAATTGTTTTTGGTTACAACAAAGATATTCTCTACTGCAGAATATCCATCACCAAAGATACTCTTTGGTCACAATGGCCAACATGGTAAGGAAAGGGTTCGATTAACAAAACTCAAGAAATGGAAAATGGTGCTTATCACTTTTTCTTCTTCTTCTTCTTCTTCTTCTTTCGGGGGTGGGGGTGTGGGGGTGGGGGGTAGAGGGTGGGGGGTTGTATCGTAGTAGTAGGCTACTGTCGCTGGCGACAGCTGCATATATGCTTTATACTGAGGGCAAATTGACAAAACGAAATTAAAGCGAGGATTGAGAAGAAAAGGGCGGGGGTAGGGGGGGCGACAACTGTCCATGCATTCACTCCCTGTTCTAAATTAATAACAGTGTGGCGGGTCACTCGGGTTTAGCCATTGAAAGAAGGGAGATCACTTAGACAAAGAGAAGACAACTGGGCATCGTCCTCCTATTCAATGATGTCATGTTAGATCAGGGCTAGTAATCCGACACTGATGAAGAGGAGGGTCAATCGGAAAAGGGGAGAGAAAGAGAGGGTGGAAAGAAGAGAAGAAAAGAAGAAAGAAAGAAAAAAGGAAAGACAGAAAAAGAAGGGGGAGAAAGAGATCCTCAGCTGTCTATTCGAATGGTCGGATTACGGAGACCGCTGACCTTTCTCGTCACTAATCAGACATTTCCACAAGCTGTGAACGAATCTAAAACTACAAGGGTTACGTAGATATCACAGTAAAACATCAGAGCTCAGGAGCTGTGTGAAAGTCGAGGTGGCCGTCCTGGGCTCCGGTCCCTAATAAGCCTACGGTTTCTGTGGACGTAAAGCAACACCAAACCAGCATAGTAAAACATCTCATGTGTACACAAATAATCGTGTATTTTTCGCTGCCGAGTGAATTCAAGCGGAGACAAGAGGCAGAACGACTCGTCGCTCACAATGAAACCCGGCTCTGTAGCGGCAATTGTGAAGCGCTTAGGGCTCATCTCGAGACCAGGTACTCGAGGTGTTCATACAAATTCAATAAATAAACCTGGCTGTTTCCATGTGGTCGGTTTGTTATGTAGTCTGTCAGTTGGTTGCTTGGTTGTACGTCAGTGTGCGACATAGGGGCGTTTTAGCGTAGCTGACCGGATCACGATCTTCGATATAATTATTCGCGAACACTAAAGTCCGAGAAACTCTAAAGGTATCTTGATTTAAATATTTTATTTTATTTTATTAAACACACAACAGAAACATTTGCAGAGAAAATACATATTGGGCAACCAAAGATATCTTGACCGAGTCGATTAAGCATTGCAGGAGAAACATTAGTTGCTATCTACAGTCATCGCTATTACAACCTAATACGGAGCAAAAAGAGGGGGTGGGTGGGGGTGGGGGTGGGGGGGATCAATTTGGAAAAATAATCAACGCATACTAAATGACCTAAGAATTAAAACCGATTGAAGTAAACCGCTACTGGGCAGAAGACAAACGTGACATCACAATGACGTTTGACACACACACGCGCGCGCGCGCGCACACACACACACACACACACACACACATACACACACACACACACACACACACACACACACACACACACACACACACACACACACACACGAGCATCGAACACCTCCCAGAACCCTAAAAAGAAAAAGAAAAAAGAAGAGGAGACAAAACCAAAACAAAAAACAAGCACGCCAAAGAACCATCCCACCGCACATCCCGCAGACTCTCAGCAGCGCGAGCTGAAGCGACGCGCCCGCGTCAGTAATTGCGTCCCCGGTGGCGCAGAGGGCGGCGCGTGACAAAGGACCAATCTGTTTGCCGAAGCGGGCCGGCGCTGACCTCCCAATTAATTGGTTACAGGGGGCAGAAGGCCCGGCCGGGGGCCGACAAAAGGCTGCCAGCCGTGGTCTCGCGCCAGTGCGCTGCCCGCGCGATTACACCGCCATACTGTTTGCCCAGTGACATCAATAATGTAACGCTCTCCTCGCTCCGCTGGTTCGGGAGCACGGTCGGGGGTTGATGATGCTCCCTCGTCCCCGTCTCACCGCAACAACGGAGGGGAGTGGGGCGGGGGGGGGGGGGGGGGGGGGGGGGGGGGGGGGGGGGGGGGGGGGGGGGGGGGGGGGGGGGGGGGGGGAATTATTATTATCATGATCATCATCATCATCACTGTCGTCGTTTTTCGAAGGTCTAACTTCCGGGCAGCTGCGACTGGGGTGAAAATGTAAAATCACCAAAGTGCGTACATGTCGGTGGGGTTATATGGTACAGCTGGCTTCATTCATTTGTGTGAGATCACTGAATCCTCCATCCCACTCCCCCCTCCCCCCACCCCCCTTTTCTTTTTCTTCTTTTTTCTTTTCTTTTAATCTCCCCCCTACCCCCGTCTCCACAAATCGGCCTAACCACGCTGACAATTTGTGGTAATGAGGTCTGATGAAAACTGCTGTTTGTCCTTGTTCTTAAGTCTGCCCTGCGGTTCGCAATCTTCTTGCGCGTGTCCACAGCGGCCAGCGGAAAGCGCGCGCAAGCAACATTATTCCTGAAGTTTGACACGAAGAAGACGGAAAAAAGGGGCAGCAGAACGGAACTTGGTATTATAAACCGCGATGGTCGAGGCAAAACAACAACAACAACATTTATCAGATCATAAGTCAAACACGGATTCACTGTTCACGACGCACATCATTCAAATTTGATGGGGATTAGGAAAAACGAAGTTTTGAAGACTTAGGAATGCACTCACGTTCAACACTGGCTCCCATTTCTTCTCTGGGAAAGAGGACCCAAAGACACAACAGGTCCAAACGAACGCGGATTTAAAAAATAAATGTAACAGGACAACGCAGAACACGAGAGGTTTCGCGCATGTTTGGCGTTGTCTCATTAAAATCAGCAGTCTTTCGGAATTCAACGATTCCAACGATTAAAACCTATGCTGACGTAGCGGCTAAACGGGGCCGTTAAATATCGGCCGTGGTGGTGGTGATGGTCGTGGTCGTGGTGGAGGTGGCGGTGGTGACGGTGTTGGGATTATCAAGCCACGAACCAATACATAACTGGTGCAACAAGAGACACCAACGAAAAGACGAAGAAGCTGCCGTATCGTCATCAATCCCATCAATCGATGGCAATGGAAATGTCACCATAACGTAAACCTGGGTTTGACTGACATTATCAAGATGCGAAGGAAGGTGGGATGGGTTATGGCATGGTAAACATGGTGCTTAACTTCCACAGAAACCGTACGGCTTATTCAGGACGGGGAGGGGGGGGGGGTGGAGGGGGTATGGAGGTGGCATGGACCTATCTGTATATTATCTGTCCAGTGGGTTATGAATTCGCTTCATCCGGATGCGGTACTGGGCAGCCTGTGTTTCACAGAAAACTGAAAAGTTATTTTTTAAAATTGTATGCAATCTACCGTGTTGTTGTTGTTGTTGTTGTTGTTGTTGTTGTTGTTGTTGTTGTTTGTGTTTTTTGTTTTGTTTTGTTTGTTTGTTTGTTTGTTTGTTGTTGTTTTTGGGGGGGCGGGGGGGTCCGGCCATATCACATCCCACGGTTGGGTTTCTTCCTCCTCTGCCCTGCTCTTTCCAGATCCAAACACACAAAAGGTTAAAACACACACACACACACACACACACACACACACACACACACACACACACACACACACACACACACACACGGCGCGCCACGCACACACACACACACACACACACACACACACACACACACACACACACACACACACACACACACATATATATACACACACACACACACACACACACACACACACACACACACACACACACAACCAGGGGCGGGGAAAATAAACCCGCCCTGACAGGGAGGAGGGCTGGCTGATTCTTTATCTTTAACGCCCAGTCCATCGCCAGTAGTAGGTATATTAGGGCAAAACTCAAGTCATCGTGTCGTGTGAGCCGGTTTGGCCTAGTGGTAAGGCGTTAGGCTGGTAAGCGGAAGGACCTCGGTTCGATACCGCTTCGGCTCTCCTTTCTCTTCAGAAAGGTTGTGGTTTGTGGACACTGACTTGTGACTTTGCCCATCACTTCCTACTGAAACATTAAAATGGCTCTCATCGCTGCCCATCTTAATGCAGAAGTCATTCTGGTGGTGACAGTGTAGCGATAGGTATATACTCTCCCTCTCCCCCCACCTCCATACCCCCTTCCCCCCTTCTCCCCGTCCCTAATAAGCCGTACGGTTTCTGTGGACGTTAAGCACCATGTTTATATCATCGTGTCGTAAATGAGAGTCCAATACACCTCACACGTTACATGTCACTAAGTTTGAAAAGGACCACAGAGGGAATGAAGTTGAATGAACCGCTGAGGTAAAGATCAGAAGAGCAGAATTCCTGACAACGCGCAAAGCACGCTGGTCGTATATTTTGACCTACTCTATGCTTAAAAATACCCCGCCAAAACAAACAAACAAACAAACCAGAACATTGTTTAATAGTTCTCGGGATTTAACCGCACAGGGTCGCCTCATGACGAATCACAGTTCTGCATCAGCTCAAAACATGAGTCACCAAATAAGCAGCTTTTTAGAAATGTGTGTGTGTGTGTGTGTGTGTGTGTGTGTGTGTGTGTGTGTGTGTGTGTGTGTGTGTGTGTGTGTGTGGTGTGTGCGTGCGTGCGTGTGTGTGTGTGTATGCGTGCGTGCGTGCGTGCGTGCGTGCGTGTGTGTTTGTGACACGTGTATGTCTGTGCGTGCGCGTGCGTGTCTGTGTGTATGTATATGTGTCAGTGCGTGCGCGCGCGCGTGTCTTTAAATCCCAGAACAAACAGCAGAGACCACGAAACAGCAGGAGAGACGGCCGGAGAAGGGCTGATTAGATTGACGTTTTTCTCCTCTTCTCTGTTGTGACCCACGGTCTGGTTTTCGCCGCCAAACGCATCCCTAGGCCCTGCCGTCAAGCCTTTGGGTCAACAGAATTGACTAATTGCCGTCAGGATCCGGCGCAGGACGTCCAAGCAAAAACGATGCACCGGCTGATGACTAGGGTGCGATACGTGTCCACAAAGATATCCTTTAGTATATACTGTCCTTCCGGTGGATGAGGCCTTTGTGTTGAAAACTGCCTTCGGGTTTCTTGCAATGATCGTTGACTACACGGAGCGTCACTTTCTTAATTAAAATGCAAGCATCTGTACTCAAACTGACAGACGGACAAAGCGTCCCGACAGAAACCAAGGAATCTGATTTACTACTGCAAGACGAAGAAGAAGAAGTAAAGTTAGTGAGTTAGTAACTGGATTTAACGTCCTGTCAAACCGCACAGGGTCACCTCAGGGCGAACAACTCTGACACAGGAAATGCACATTTGCAGACTTTTCATGTCAACACTTTTCCAGGTTAAATCTTTATATAAAAAATATATATACATAAGATCCTTCCATAAATATAAAATAAAACATACATACACTAATATAAAACACAACTTTTCGGAGCGTTAATCCTTCAATATGCTCCTGTTATAATATAAGAAGAGGCATAAAAGCCTAGGACATGCTGCTATCGTTGGCCATTCCATCTGATTTATCGATTCCAGATTAATGAGGGGGAAAAGGAATGCACAGAAAAAAGCAAAAGGGAATGCACAGAAACAATTAAAAGGGAATGTACAGAAACAATCAAAAGGGAATGCACAGAAACGATCAAAAGGGAATGCACAGAAACAATCAAAAAGGAATGCACAGAAACAAATAATCAAAAAGGAACGCACAGAAACAATCAGAATTAATCAAGAAGGGCGGAAGAAAGAGGAGGAGGTGGGCCAAAGAACAACAAACGAAAAGACAGAGAGCAATAAGCGCCCGGCTCACCAAACTTAAGAAAGTCAATCAGGGATATGAAACCAACTCTTTTATCCGGCCAGGGCAAGCTACGCGGCAAACCAGCATCCGATATCCCTACATAAACCACGAGGAAGAGGGAAAAGAAGACGAAGAAGAAGAAGAATGAGGATGGAAACCGAACGACCTCGGCAGCTATTACAAGCGCGGGTTGCAGCAGCTAACGTTGCAGCTAGCGCTGATGACAAAAAGCTCCTTGCTGGCCGGTCGGTTCGGCGGGGTACAAATTGGATGTCACGACAGGGAGGCATCGGTTACACGAGTCACGGGGGCCAGCGTCACGTAGGAAGGGCCGAGGGTGGTAGCAGAAGCACCCAGACAACAACATCAGCAACCCCTACAACAACCAAGCCCAGCCCCACGGTCATCAGCTAATGTGGTGTGGTTGTGAGAGGGCGGTTATAGATGACAACAGTCAAGGGGACGAGGAGGGTCTAGGAAACCAAGGACAATGACAATGGCGATAATGGTGGTGGTGGCGATGACGATATAAGCATGTTTAACGCCCAGTCAACCGCAGAGGCCATGTCATGCAGG
>JABMCL010001087.1:287500-312500 GCA_018857735.1 Alviniconcha marisindica | reverse complement strand
CCCGTCTTTTCCCCATATGATAACTGCCAGTCCCCCCTCTTCTGTACCACCTTCTCTGTCTCTGTCTGTCTGTCTGTCTGTCTGTCTGTCTGTCTGTCTGTCTGTCTCGTCTGTCTCTGTCCTCTCTCTCTCTCTCTCTCTCTCTCTCTCTCTCTCTCTCTCCCCCCTTCCCCTTTCACTCTTTTCCCCTCTCTCTCATACTTCCCATCCTCTCTCACTGTTTCTGTTTTCCCGTCTTTTCCCCATATAATAACTGCGTCATCCCCCCTTCAGCTTCTCTCTCTCTCTCTCTCTCTCTCTCTCTCTCTCTCTCTCCCCTTCCACTTTCTGTCTCTCTTTTTCCCTCTCTCTCATACTTCCCATCTTCACTCACTGTTTCTCTTTTCCCGTCCTTTCCCCATATGATAAATGCCTCCACCCCCGACCCCCTCCCATGTCCTCCGTCTCTCTCTCTCTCTCTCTCTCTCTCTCTCTCTCTCTCTTCTCTCCTCTCCTCTTGCCCTCCCCTCCCCCCACCCTCCTTGCCTGCTCCGCTGTCCCATCCCTCCCCACCCGCGGTCCCAGAGCAGGGGAATCCTGGGAGGAGGCGTGGGGGCGTGCGAGGAGCGGGTCGTGACCTCAGCCCGGGGTCAGCACGGAGGGGACAGGGGGGCGTGTAAAGGGCCGTGGCAATTGTGGGTTATTAGCTTCAGTAGGGCCCGGCTAATTCACTCCCATATTGAGCACACTGGACCTCTCTTTTCCTCCAATTAGACGGCTAATGACGGATGGAGTTGCTGCCGCTTAGCCGCCGCGGCTGCTGAATCTGCCGTTGTCTGTCTTAGTGGCAGTCTCAGCATCATCATCTACCTCTGTATATCTAAGCACGACAGACGATCCCCGCCCCCTCCCCCCTAGCCCCCCAACACACCCACCCACCCACCCCACGCAGCAGCCCCACCCTATTCCTCCCTCTTCTCGCCTTCCAGCGCTGGCCAAGGTAAGTAAGTAAACATGGTGCTTAACGTCCACAGAAACCATAAGGCTTATTAGGGACGGGGCGAAGGAGGGGGTAAGGGGGTATGGAGGTGGGGGAAGAGGGAGATTATATACCTATCGATACACTGTCACCACCAGAACGATTCCTGCATTAAGATGAGCAGCGATGACAGCCATTTTAATGTTTCAGTAGGAAGTGATGAACAAAGTCACAAGAAAGTGTCCACAGACCACATTCTTTTTGAAGAGAAAGGAGAGCCGAAGCGGTATCGAACCGAGGTCCTTCCGCTTACCAGCCTAACGCCTTACCGCTAGGCCAAACCGGCTCACTGAAGAGAAAGGAGAGCCGAAGCGGTATCGAACCGAGGTCCTTCCACCTACCAGCCTAACGCCTTACCACTAGGCCAAATCGGCTCACACTGGCCAAGGCCAAGTCAGGGCTTTCTTAAGGCCGTCCAAGTCTGGCCTTAAGTTACGCAGGTATGACAGTCGAAAAACTTACATCCGAGGACATGAAGCCCCACATCATCATCATCAGTCGAAAAACTGCGACGACTCTGACGACAGCAGTATAGCCATTAACGCATCAGCCCTACCCTTCCACCCTCTCCACCGCCCCACTGCACACGTAAACACCGACTGTCGTGGCGCGTCACAAACACACCCACTGTCATGACCGTTGTTTCCTTCACCTCCTTAAAAAAACAAAAATCTTTTGATAAAACTGTGGCGGAAACTACGCAGCAAACACACAACCCAAGGAAAGACAACAGAAGAAACAAGGTGAAAAAACCGAAACTGGCAAACATTCTAAATGTCACCGCGACTCTGACAGGTAGCAGCCTGGGCGTTGTGACAAAACATCACGCCAACGTGAAAACTTACACTCACCACGGCGGAAGCCTAGAAACCCGCTATTAGCGAACAAATAAGTGGAAGTTGACAAAAGTAGATCGCATTAACCCTTCTATTTACCTGTTTCCTTCGACACTTTATGATGTGACCTTTGCGGAAATGCGCCATTACCACGGTAGAAACATCACCGTACGGAAACCAGTCAGACGCAGATCACGTGCAGCATGCTTACAGCGGCTGCGGAAATCCACCGAAGTTGTTTTTATCTGCGACGGAATCTGAAAGTCTGTTTATAACTGAACAAAGGTCAATTACGCGGAGCGAACAAGAAAAAAAAATGTATCAAAATCTCCGTGATTACTGTCCGCTCACTGAGGGGATTGTTCAGCATGTGTAGGCGTGTGTACATGACATTTCTCTACGAATGATTGATTTGTATATATATATATATATAGGAACTATACAATTAATTGGCGTGGAAATTAACTGGCGTCGACTGGTCCTCCTGTAGCTTGTTTTCCTGTTAGCACACGTCGGATGACGGAAGGGCTTGCTGCTTAGCGCTGCCGTTGACTCTGTCGTTCCCATTCTCGCAGTCTCAGGGTCATTATCCACCTCTGTTCTGTATAGCTAAAACACGTCCGAACCCCCACCCCCTCCTCCGCGTTACAAACGTTACTCACAGTCATTATCCACCTCTGTTCTGTACAGCTAAACACGTCCGAACCCCCCAACTCCACCCCCTCCTCCGCGTTACAAACGTTACTCACAGTCATTATCCACCTCTGTTCTGTACATCTAAACACGTCCGAACCCCCCCACCACCCCCTCCTCCGCGTTACAAACGTTACTCACAGAGTCATTATCCACCTCTGTTCTGCCTACACGTCCGAACCCCCCACCTCCCCCGCCCACTGCCCCCTCCTCCGCATTACAAACGTTACTCACAGAGTCATTATCCACCTCTGTTCTGTACAGCTAAACACGTCCGAACCCCCCACCATCCACCCCTTTCTACACGTTGCAGACGTTACAAAGGCGTTCATTTGCATTCGCTTGCAGTGGCGGTAATGTAATAACGAACAATATAAGAAACAGCAATAAAGAACGAAACCAACGGAATAAAAGAGGTGTTACACTTGGCCACGTCGCGAATAAAACAAATGATGAAATGGCCCGAAATCAGAACAACTGAACCTTTAGCATTACAGTCAGTTGTAACTTCCCACTTTCAATTGTTTTCCTGCCTCGAACAATCCATTACTCACACCAAATCTCGACTGACACTTCCGGTTCCGGTCCGACAAAACTGATCAGAAGAGTTTAGGAAAAGTAAACCACTTTAGAAAGGCGGGAAAACCGCCGTGCATGGTCGATCGAGTCACGATTCAAATGCCAATGACGAACAGATAATTGGGGAACTTCCTCACTCTTGTGTCGCTACTGTGCAATGTAATCGCAAAAAAATTAGACCTATTTTCGACATGAAATGTCAGATTGTCCCCTCTCACCCTCTCGCTCTTTCTTTTCTTCCGTGTGTGCGTGTGTGTGTGTGTGTGGTAGGGGGGTGGGGGGGGGGGGGGGGGGGGGGTTGAGGGGCTTTATCGTTTATTGTGTGTGTGGCCGGGGGGTGGGGGGGGGGGAGGGGGAGGTGCGTGGAGCGGGTGAGGGCAGGTACGTTTTTCTTCCTGCAGTCACGATTCCTGGCATAGCATGTACTGTGGAATTGAACAAGTTTAACTTTATGTTGCACGTCTATATTGTCCAAAGTGTATAAGATCATGCAGACAGGCATTTTGTTGGTTCACTATCAGTGTATTTTGCCGCGCTTTCTCGAACGCAGGTGGTCTTGTCTTGAGAAGAAAAAGAAAAACAAGACAGAAAAAAACGTGTGTGTGTGCGTAACTAGGTATTGTATTTTTGTTTGTTCCGTTGTTGGTCTTTGCTGTTGTTGTTGTTGTTGTTTGTGCGTCTGCGTGAGTGAGTGAGTGAGCTCCTTTTTGTTAATATTTTTGGTGGGACGGTGGGGAGGGGGGAGGGGGTGGGGGGGTGTGGGGGTGGGGGGTGGGGGCGGATGTACAAATCCCACGTTGCCCATGGTCAAAGCGGCCGACGTCTACAGCAGTCATCGATGACCAGCAACACGCGGAATGTGGCAGCAAAAAGTGTTTCACCCTCAAATTAAAAAAATTAAAAAGCTTTTTTCAATTTTTTAACGTGATGGCCTCTGGTGCATGCCGGACGGCACAAGCATAAGTACACACACACCGCGTCCGTAACTGACGTTATTACTCACGCTTCAGGACAACGGAAGTTAAAGGTGCCCCCGATATGCATTTCGATCTACTGACGTGGAGGCTGTAGGATTGCCCACGTGTCTTGTCACCCAGTAACTCCCCCCCCCCACACCGCTCCTCCTCCATACTGTGACGTTGTTCCTCCTCCACCTCCTACACCCCGGCTAACCCCACTCCCGGCACCCCCAACCCTCGCTCCGCACAGCGAAAAGCTGAAAAGTCACGTTAAAGGATATTAAGCAGAGGTCAGGGGAGAAAGGGGAGAGGTTAATCAGACACGCTACCCCCCCTGTTCCCTGCGATGTTGTTTCAGTCTGGACCTTTCGGCTTCCCTCACACTGACGTGGCTGACGAGCTGGAGCCACACTCCCTCCCACCCACCCCCCCACCCCTTCCCCCCCTCCCTCCCCGTCTGTACTGAAGGGCCGGCAGCACAGGGCACAGCAGATGTTTTAGCAAAACAAGGGTCCGAAAGGAGTGTACAGACTCACTTCCCCGGTGAACTATCTGATATTTTAAAACAGGGCCATCTTCGGCATTACTGCCGTGTTTCATTGGCCGGTTCAAGTCAGTATCCGGTATCTGTACTGTAAGTTACGTGACAGTGTGCAGCAGCGGAGTACTAGAATCGGACACAGTGCAGGGACGCTGAAGCCAGAGTTCGGATCTACTGACCCGCAACACACATCTGTCGTTGTAAAAAGAAAAAAGAAAGTGAGCCGTTTTTTAGCCTAGCGGTAAGGCGTTAGGCTGGTAAGCAGAGGAACCTCGGTTCGAATCTGCTTCGGCTCTCCTTTCTCTTCAAAAGTTGTGGTCTGTGAACATTGTCTGAGTTGTGACTTTGTCCCTCACAGTTAATGAAACATTAAACTGGCTCTCATCGTTGCCCATCTTAATGCAGGAGTCATTCTGGGGGTGACAGTATAGCGACAGGCATATTGTTCCCCCCCCCCCCCCCCCACCACCACCCCGTCCCTAATAAGCCTTATGGTTTTTGTGGACGTTATGCACCATGTTTATTTACTAAAACAAAACAAAAAGAAAACATTAACGTGAGGTATCATTATAGCTTTGGCTGCGCTATCTCACTTGTGTCAACCCGGGTGCACAATGACTAACCAATGCATTCGTGGGCGGGGTAGGGGGGGGGGGGGGGGGGAGAGGGGCTGAGCGGTATGGAGAGGGCGCCATCTAATGTTCAAAATAAAAATTCTGTCTCCAAATGACGGTAAACAAATAGCCATGTCAGTATATCGGAGTCTTGGTAACGTGCATTCGTCGCCATTCAAGTACCAGTATCACAGCACTGCAATTTAGTGGCAGGCTAGCAGACCTAGTCTTGCTGAAACAAATGTTTCAGCGACTATGATAACAGCATTAGTTATCATCGATTCGGTTACATATAATTATTTATAATCTTTGGTTCTACTCTTCGCTGCTCAGTCGTTGGCGAGGATGTTTCTAGAAGATACATCGTTGTATTGCAACTTTGATTATTTGAAGGTTAACATTTTTGTTTTAAATAAGTTTTTGTTGCATATAAGACTTTTTTTTACCGGCACTTTTGACCTCTTTTTTGTTAACTGGCGATGTGCTAGTTTTAACCTTTAAAAAAAAAAGTGTTTTACTGTGAAGTATGTTCTGATAATACGTATTTTGTCTTGACTATAACCTCCATCATGGCTGAATGGGCGTTAACAACCAATGGTCTATCTACTGGCTATCCAGGCGTTTCGGGTTCGTACCATTTTAACACAACCAATGCTAAGTGTACTAGTTCAAACTCGTTACGTGTGGATCGGAGGACAAAAATGATAAGCATTGTCAATGTTAGATTGACAGCAGCAACAGACATGGCTCCAGCTCGCGGGCGCGCGCGCGCGCACGTGCGTCTGTGTGTGTGTGTGTGTGTGTGTGTGTGTGTGTGTGTGTGTGTGTGTGTGTGTGTGTGTGTGTGCATGTGCGTGCGTGCGTGTGTGTTTGTGTGTGCGTGTGTGTGTGCGTGCGTGCGTGCGTGAGTGTGCGCGGGCGTGTGTGTGTCTGTGTTGTGGCCGGAAAGATCTTTAATTTATACCGACAGATTTGTCCAGTCTTCTGTTTTTCTTCCCTTTTGATTCTCTCTCGCGGAAATGCGGGGATAAAAGAGCGGCCAGTGATCTGTGAGAAGTAAGGCAGTTGCGGCTTTTCTTCCATATTCACAACTTTCACTCCCTCCTTCTCGCTCTTTCGCTCGGCCATCGAACGCGCGGGAGGCATTGTGTTGGTTTTAATCAGAATGCCCGTTTGTTTCCAAAGTCCCCCCCCCCCCCCCCCCCCCCCCCCCCCCCCCCCCCCCTATCCTCCCCCGAGCCAATTTCTCGCAGTTTATTTTCCGCCTTTCTTCTCGATCTGGATATTTTAGACGGTCTGTTTCTCTTTCTTCTTTTTGTTCTTCTTCTCCGTCTTCTTCTTTCTATGATTTCTGTTTCCGTATTGAGCAGCAGTATAGAACGGGCCCCGTCAAGAAAGGCTCCAACAGTCTTAGTTCTGACACGGTCTTTGATTCGTCTTGTGAGCCACATTAAAAGGCTTTCCGGTGAAGAGAAAACAGAACCGTATCAGCTGCACAGCTGCATGCGTGCGTGGCTGATACTGAGTGAGTGGCCGTGTTTGAACCCGAGTCAGCGATGTGTGCATGTGCAGCTTGGCTTTAGGCAGTCCTCCCATGCCTTCCAAAATCTGCGTCAACAAACAATGCCACAACTGATTTTAAATTCTGTTTCTTTTCTTTTCCTTTGCACCCCCCCCCCCCTCGTATCCCCCCCCCCTCCCCCCCTTCCCGGATCCCAAACTCTCTCACGCCCGTTTCATTGCTTCTCAGTGTGCGCTCCTCTGTGTGTGTGTGTGTGTGTGTGTGTGTGTGTGTGTGTGTGTGTGTGTGTGTGTGCTTGCGTGTGTGTGCGCGCGCACGATTGTATGTGTGTGCGTGTGTGTGTGCGCGCGCGTGCGCGTGACTATGTGTGTGTGAGTGTGTACCAAGGTATGTGTGTGTGTGTGTGTGTGTGTGTGTGTGTGTGTGTGTGTGTGTGTGTGTGTGTGTGTGTGTGTGTGTGTGTGTGTGTGTGCCAGGGTACGTGGTGTGTGTGTGTGTGTGTGTGTGTGTGTGTGTGTGTGTGTGTGTGTGTGTGTGTGTTACCTGTTGTGGGTGGGGGTGGGGGATGGAGGAGGTATACTATGTTTATATATTATTACCGAGGTATATACTGCATCGTTTGGTTTGACATGATTGTGAAAAGCGGGATGCTCACCCTTGTAGCGGAGATACCGCGCTCTAGAAATCACCACTAATGTTGTTATGCAACACGCCGCCAGCTTTGCAAACGTCAATACACTGAATCATAATTGTCCCGAAAAGCTGTCATAAAAGGAAAGTCCAATATATACAATATCTCCTTTGGTTTGGGGGGACTTCTTTTTTTCCAAGCGAGTAAGCAGGAAGAACTGAACGACTACAATGCATGGAACTTCGTGTTAGCTGTATATGATTATTATCTCCGCATGAGAGAAATATAGACAGCAATGGAACCGTGACACAACAAAAGGCCAGGGACACTACATATCTTTGATACGGCCTGCGCGCCTGCTGAAATGTGCATCTCTGTATTGATTTTTCTTTCACGAGTACGACTGATTCACATTTGTCAGCTTGGCTTGTGGTCGCCTTGCTTCGTTTTTCCTCTCTCTCTCTCTCTCTCTCTCTCTCTTCTCTCTCTCTTCTCTCTCTCTCTCTCTCTCTCTCTCTCTTAAAGCTTTGTGGTTATGTGGTTAGGGGGTGCCTGTCCATGGGACTGCAAGATGGTCTTTATAGGGAGGATTTTTTTTGAGGGTGGTGGTGGTGGTGGTAAAGCTTTGTGGTTATGTGCCTGTTCAGTGGGACAGCAAGATGGTCTTTATAAGGAAGGATTTGGTGGGTACCTTTTTTTAAAGCCTTTCTGTGTATGTGGTTCGGGTGTGCCTGTTCAGTGGTTCCCTGGCGCAAGATGGTCTTTATAGGGGGGATTTGGGGGGGATTTTTTTTTTAAAGCTTTGTGGTTTTTATGGGATGGATTTGGTGGGGGGGGGGGGGGGTATTTTTTTAAGCTTTGTGGTTATGTGGTTAGGGAGTGCCCGTTCGTGGGATAGCAAGATGGTCTTTGCAGGGAGCATTCTCTTTTTTTCTCTCTTTTTTCTCCCCTTCTTCATCTTGTGTTTTACTGAGGGGGACAGGGGGAGAGGAGGGGGTACTTTTCTCTGTTGGGGGCACATCTGCTGCCTCTTACAGAGAGGCCTGCTTTTGTTCCCTCCAACCTCGTCCTGCAAGACGATTCTCTCCACCGCAGATCTTTTACGGTCCTTTGCGGGGAGGATAGGGGTTTTGTTGTGCAAGACAGGCAATCATCGTCGGGCCCGTTCTCACTGTCCGATTTTCTGCTCGGGAACCGCTCGGCATAAAGTCTCCGGGAAGGAAATCAGGGGAACAGAAAAGATGATCGCAAAGGGCAGCATGAAAACCGAAAGTTCTTCAACTTTAATCAATCTAACCGCCCGACACACGCACAAAAAAAGATCGTGCTCATAGAGAGGAAGACGTCAGAATGGAGGGAGGGAGGGAGGGAAGGGAGGGGAGTGGGCAATGGGGCGGTTGATGTGATGGTGGGGACGGGTGGGACGGGGGTAGGGGTGGGGGCGGAGAGAAGAGTACGGCCGGCATCAGGCGAGACAGAGGGAGGGGGAGGGGCCATAAGAGATTGGTTCTGACGCCGCACGAGTCTCATCGAACAAAATTATGAAAGGAGAAGAATGAAAAAGGGAAGGACGAGTAGAGGAAGCGGATGCATGCATGATGGATTTTTTTCCGTGGGGAGGGAGAGGTGTAGGGTAGGGGTGGGGAAGGGGGACGGGGGGGAGGGGGGGGGAGGGGGGGCAAGAGCACCACCCGACTCCCTCCTCCAACAAAAAAAAAGTGAAGTGTCTTTGTCCCTGATTTTGCAGCCTGGGTGTTGAAGTGCTTGACTCTGGCAGGCAGGGGGCGAGGCCCTGGGGGCGAGAGGCTAAGGGCCCGGGGGTAAGGGTCTGCGGTCCGCCCCGCTCCCGCCGTCCCCGTCTGCAAAGTACTCCTCGTTAGCCTCATTCCCGGCCTCTTGGCCGCAACGACCTGGGACTTCCGCCCTCAACGCCGCCCTTCATTTGACTGAGAAGAAGAGGAAAGCAGCAGCAGAAGAAGAAGAAGAAGAGAGCAGAACTGAGAAGGGGGAAGAGGAAAGAAAGAAGATGATGATGAAGATGCCTCTTTCTATATATGTATTTGTATTTGACTCGTGGCAATAAACATATTTTAAACTGAGCTGAATAGACCCCTTTCACTGACTTAAATCTTCGCGCATGCGCAATGGATCGGTGTAGGCGATTTGCCGGAAGTAGGGGGAACTCATCAGTTAGGTTGCTGGCCGAGCGTATAATAATAATAATGATGTACATTTACCATGCGTCTACGACGCCCTGAGCGCTCACATGATGAATATTAACTTAAACACGATATCCTGTTGTGGACAACGACTTTTTTAAAGTATTTTGGACAGAAATCGAAGGTTAGAAATGGGGCGGTAGATTTTCAAAAAAGTTTTTGTCAAGTGATGGCTTTTTCAACAGAGGTTTGACGATGGCAATCTTTAGATCATGTGGTACAAGGCCAGTGATAAGAGATGTGTTGATGATGTTCGTGATGGTCGGCATAGCTGTATTTCCCTGGTACTAGTAGGGGTTATAAAAAAAAATAATCACATTTCACGGAGACAAGATGGGCGGAAAAGATCAAGTATTCCGCCGAACGTCTGTCCTTTAGTTTCAGTAACAAGACAATATATCGCAAACCGCGGCGCTGACTCGGGAATGATCCCCAATCTGCTGAGAATGAAGTCTTTTATCCCGTTTGTATTTTCTCCATCTTACTCCAGTCTACCGGCTGTGCACTTAATTACTACAGTATATATCAGTTGTCAGAACGAAAGAATATGTGTGTGAGATAGAGGCTGGGGAGTAACTGCATTATTTTGATTCAGGATGTTTTGCATATGGAATTTATAGTGCGTGTTCGGCGACACAAAGAGCTTTGTCGTTTTTTAATTAAACGAAAGCCTGGAATGCATAAATACTCACACAAAAATCAATTGCATAATAATTCATTTCTCCACATACTTAGTCGTACAGACACCGAAACACGACACCCCCGAACTCACAGTCACCTGCACACACACACACACACACACACACACACACACACACACACACACACACACACACACACACACACACACACACTTTTCTCTCTCTCTCTCTCTCTCTTCTCTCTCTCTCTCTCTCTCTCTCTCTCTCTCTCTCTCTCTCTCTCTCTCTCTCTCTCTCTCTCACGTACACGTAAACCGTACGTGTGTAAATTAGGATGGATGTGTAACCTGACACACACACATGTTCACAGGTTTCCGCGCATGCGCCCACACACATGGAATTTATAGTGAGTGTTTGACGACTGAAAGCTCTTTGTCATTTAACTAAACAAAAGCATGGACTGCATAAATATTCACACAAAAATCAATAGCATAATAATACATTACTACTCATACTTAGTCATACAAAGCAAAGTGAAACTGACACACACTGAAACACAAATACCCTCGCACTCACAGAGCCGCCTGCACACGGCACACACACACACACACACACACACACACACACACACCACACACACACACACACACACACACACATATGCCGATCGCGCCCACTTGGATCGCATGTGCGGATAGCACACACACACACACACACACACACACACACACACACACACACACACACACACCACACACACTGGCGAAATTTATCGCCCATTTAACTTGCAAGAGTGGTATCAGGTATCAGTTATGGCAATGGCCAGCCAGGTGCCGCAGCTTCTTTCTCATTAAACGGCGGATTGAATGAACCGGAAATTTTACTAAGTCTGTGGGCATCCAAACTGATTTAGTCCGGTCAGATCTCAATACGCACGAAGTCAGTGTCAGCACGACCCCCCCCCCCCCCCCCCCCCCCCCACTTCCACTTTGGAAGAGTTGTTGAACTTTGTAGTCGACTCTGATTGGTTGTCGCTGTGCCACAGCGAGATAAACGAAAGGGTTCTATCGAACTGAACTGAAAAGAAGAAGAAGATGAAGAAGAAGATGATGATGATGATGATGATGGAGAAGGAGGCGGAAGGCCGTTGAGGAAGACGGCTGGGAGTGGGGGGGGGGGGGGGGGAGGTAGTGGGGGAGGAGGGGGAGTTGGGTTTCTAACATTTTTTAACCAGCAAGACTATCGAGAAATCTCCATACACAACCACCCTGCATTTCCATTTTCCGCGCAGCCCCAGTCGTAAATTACACCCATGGTTAAACGCGGAAACAAAGAGAGTATCGAGCAGCGAGAGCCTGGCATACACGCACAGGACCAGCGAAAGACAGCGATCAAAGTCAGTCAAGAAGCCATGGGTTAGTTGTCTCCCACACATGACTATACAAGCATCCTTTAATCAGAAACGCACTGCAGTCAGTCGAGTTAAACGAGTACAAGAAATGAAAAGCCGCTCGACAAAAACACGGATGCAAACACGCCCTGTAAAAGACCCACTCCGCAGAAACTAGGAAATCCGTGTGATTACACCTCTCAACGCGGGGCGACCGATTCCACAGACAAAATCAGGAAAACTGAAAATGACACGTTTCGACAAAGAATCACAGGAGCAGAAACAAATTATCACAGCTTCTTATTGTCCCACTCCTTTCGCGCAGCGTTGACACGAATTATGAATTTTGCGTGAAACTCAACGAAGCGTGACGCACAGGAAGCCCCTTGGGGGGGGTTCCAGCGAAATCTCTCGCAGACATGGCTTCCTCCCTCCCCCCTCCCCTCCTTCCCCCCTCCCTCTCTCTTCTTTCCCTCCCGGCTGCCGGGTCGAAGTCGTTGCTCAACCACTGTGGCGAATTCTCGCCCTCGCCGACCCGATGACAAATTGATAGCTTCCCCCTGAGGACGGAGGGCACACTGCCTTTTTCGCGTCTGTGTTTTTTAGGCTTGCGTGCAGTGCTGGGACCCCGATTTATTGCCAGGTCAAAGCCTGAAAGCATTTGATATTCTCTAATCGCCTGTCATCAGCCGCGCTGTTTGACAAGTATGTGGGGACTGAAGCAGTTTAAAGATCATTTGGTGTGATTGGGAGGGTTCATTTTTGGTTAGACTTTTGTGGGGGTGGGGGTGGGGGTGGGGTGGGAAATTGGTTTGTGTGGTTGTGGTGTGTTTGGGTGTGTGTGTGTGTGTGGGTGTGTGTGTGTGTGTGTTTGTGTTGTTGTGTGTGTGTGTGTGTGTGTGTGCGTGTGTGAGAGGTGTGTGTGTGCGTGTGTGGTGTGGTGGGTGTGTGTGTGTGTGTGTGTGTGTGTGTGTGTGTGTGTGTGTGTGTAATGTTCTTTTTGAGCGCGTTTTTGTTTTTGCTTGGTTGCTGCTGCAGCTGTGTTTTTTGTATGGGTACTTTTATGGGGGGGGGGGGGGGTTGTTGTTAGCTGCTGTTGTGTTTTTCTGGGGGGGGGGGGTATGCACGTTTCCAAGCACTTGAAACATTGTTATTCCAGTGAAAAAAATGATGACCCGAAGCATTTATTGGAAATGTGTTACTCCAGTGAAATGAGAACCCGAAAGAAAAAAATACTGAGTAGGGCTGTTCCTGTCTTGTCTTGCCCCACCCTATCACGATATTTTGTGGGACCACGACTGCAAGAAAGATGTCGATTTTTTTCTTTGTTTTTTAACATAAAAATACGCGCTGTTGGACAATGAATTTGGTCAGTTATGCTTGTGAGCGTTTACTATAAGATTAGCTTGTTCAATGCTCATGCAATGATTTTGATTTTCCATATTTTCATGAATGTAAATACACTTTGCTTAAACCAAAGATGACAAGTTTCCCATTCCCCTTCTCGCCATGTGCAAGCAAACAGTTCCAGCGAGGCATGGTTTTTAAGTTTAAACAAATGTTATCACGTTCGTGTAATGGTGGACATTCGCAATCAGTGCCTAAGCATTGAACGAGCAAAGCTTATTGCAAATGCTCATAAACATTAATTAACTAAATTCATTTCGCAACAAGGTTTTACGTGCATGGCAAAGATAAATACTAAAGCAAGCAAAGGCTTCAGCTCCGTGGTTAACATTCTGTTGTGAACCCCCCCCCCCACCCCTCCACCCCCGCACTTCGTTAACATTCTGTTTGGGATCCCCCCCACCCTTTAGTTAACATTTTGATGGTGATCCCCCACCCCCTGTTTAACATTCTGTTGGGGAGCCCCCACACACCCACCCCTTGGTTAGCATTCTTTGGGCGCCCCCCCCCCCCCCCCCCCCCCCCCCGGTTAATATTCTGTTGGGGACAACCCCCCACCACACCACCGCCTCCGTCGTGATAAACCTTTCCATCTTTCTTCTTTTTTCTGCCCCCCCCCCCTCCCCCCCCCTTTTTTTTTTTTTTATTTAAAAAAAAAGATATTTTCTAGACACCTGAGCCATCAATGCCACAAAGCGGTTGAACGTCGATCCAACCGGCACGGCAAGTCAAGCGGAGTACACGTCGATTGGATAATTGTGTTTACCCGCGTCGATCTGACCAATCATCCAATTGGTTCGAGGGACCGACAGGTGCTCATCTGACGCCGTGACGCTAATAATTTTTACCGCCTACGTCCCATCACCCAGCAATCATTTTGTGTCCACTGGTGAAGCCTCCAATTTTCCAATCAAAACTGGTTCCAATGATTTCTGAGAAGCAAGATTCGAAGTGGAGTCAACGCCTCCACTGTCAGTGAGTATTTGTTGTCCTCGCGCCCAAAGTTGCATAACAGTAATAAAAAAATAAAAAAATAAAAATGAGCAAACCAAAACATGACTCAGGCGGACATCTTGAATGATTTGAGAATGACGGTAGCGCGCAAAGCATGTTAAGCTATATTCCTAATACATACCAGGCTAAATAAGAGAGCATCTTTGAGACTCTCTACTGAGGGGTCCTTTATTTTTGGCATCCGCGTGGGTGGGAGTGGGGGGGAGGGGGGGGATAATGGCGGGGGGTAATGGGGGGGGGGGGGAGGTGTGGGGAGGGATGGGCGGGGTTGTAGGTGGGGGGAGGCGATGGGAGTATGGGAGGGGGGGAGTTTTGGAGCCTTGGGTTCCGCCAGATGCTACATATACATGGCGCGCGGTGACAAAACACAAAATCTGTAAGTACTGGCTCCACCCCACCCCATCAGTCCCCCCATTAAAAAAAAAAAAAAAAAAAAAATCTCCTAAAGTCATAAGCTGTCAGGTAATGATCTTTTTTTTGTGAAAAGCCGTAATCTTGACAAGCCCTCAAGCACAGGATGCGGATCGACCATCAAGCCACACAAAAAGGCAGCCAATAAAAAAAGACAAGAAAAATCTCGCGTAAAGAAAGAAGCATGTTTTTATGGATCCACAGATTTCGTTGTCGCTATTCTTCGATCCGCAGACTAAGACGCGGTCTTCTGCTAACAAAGACCTACCGGAACCACTCCTCTCTGCGTCTTTCCTTTTTTTCCCCGACTCGATGAATTTGGTGGTAAAGATTTTGTTCTTTGGTCAATGCTTTCTGGAATCAGTGGCGTGCGGGGGGGGGGGGGGGGGGGGGGGGGGTTGGGGGGGATTGGAAGGCGTACCTGTCAAACTGTCAATAAATTGTCGTGTTCGATCAAAACCTAAACCCCGTTGTTATGTTCTTACTGGCTGTAAAACGGGTCTGGGGCGGGTGGCGGGGGGTGGGGTGGGGAGGTGGTCGGGGGGGGGGGGGGGGGTGTAACGTTCATATTGAATCTGATGGTGCACGAAGAGTTAAAGGGACTGTAACCCTTTAAATGCTCTGTAACTGATTTTTGTTTTGTTTTGTTTTGTTTTGTTAAAAGTCTTTTCACATCGATAATGTTAGACTGACCTTAACATTACCAAAATAGCAACATAATTATGGTAACAAAATACACCAAACTAAAGAAGAAATACAAGCAAGAAAAGAAAAAGCCTTCAGTCCACCGATTTTAAGAAAGAATTGATTCTTCTCTGCATAGTTGTTATTGTTGTCGTTAATATTCCGCAGCATTACCTCTCTTTTCTTTTATTATTATTTTTTCTCCCTCCCCCCCCCCCCCCCCCCCCCCCCCTCCCCCCGCGCCCCATTGCTTTTCCCTTCATCTTCTTCTGACGGCTGGATTTCCTGAAAAATGACCAATTATAGTGACTAAAAATAGCCAGGGGTTAACCTGTTAATCACCCCTTTTCTAAAATGCTGCAAAGTTCACTACACAGAGATAAACAATACAGAATAAATAAATCATATCTTCTTCTTTTCTTTTTGTTTCTTTTTCTTTTTCATCAGTCGGTTACAGAAACAAAAACCATATATTTCCTATGTGACCTGTACGCAGAACTGAGAGCTTCTGGCGTAGTCCCTGACGTCAGACACTTTGGTGACGTCATACTGAAACACGGGGGAGAGCGCGAAACGCGGGAAAGAGCGCAAATATCGATATCGCTGAAATCGATGAGGCGTGTTTCAACCGCTTTTTTTTTTTTTTTTTGTAACTGCGGATCATGGTCTTTTCACCTGTTCCAAGCACTCGAGGAGTTATTTTCGATTGAAATCTGAGAAGGCTAGTTCCTTTAAAAGCCGGTACTGAGTGAACCTTTTCCGCCTCAAATCATTCATCTGAGTCTTGCGCGGAGTCCTTCCTCTCTTGACCAGTCGATGGGATGGTTTCTTGTAATTGGTTACTTCGAAAGGTTGCTTCCTAATCATATTCATCATTTGTAGCCTTCTATACCGCCAATGGTCATGGTGGCCTAAGCCTAATCGAAGTGTTGTGAGCGATTTCGGGGTATCCTGGTATGTAAGAGAATAAAGTATTGCAACGTTTCGGGCACAGACACTAAATCTGCACTTTTGTTGTTGTTGTGTGTTGTTGGCTTTTTGTTGTTGTTGTTGTTTTGTGTGTGGGTTTTTTGTTGTTGTTGTTGTTGTTGTTGTTGTTGTTGTTTTGTTGTTGTTTTTTTGGGGTGTTGTGTGTGTGTGTGTGTGTGTGTGTGTGTGTGTGTGTGTGTGTGTGTGTGTGTGTGTGTGTTTGCATGCGTGCGTGCGTGCGTGCGTGCGTGCGTGTTTTTTTTTTGGTGTGTTTTCCATCTTGCTCTTGTCGATTTTTTCCACCTCTGTTCACCGCCAGTTCATGCCTAAACTGAGATCTACATACAATGCAGGCAGGTATACAGGACTGTCACACAGACACCCGTCCACGTGTGCAGGTATACAGGATTGCCGCACAGACACCCCGTCCGTGAACGGCAGGTACACAGCATTGCCGCACAGACACCCCGTCCGCGTGTTCAGGTATACAGGATTGCCGCACAGACACCCCGTCCGCGTGTGCAGGTATACAGGATTGCCGCACAGACACCCCGTCCGCGTGTGCAGGTAGACAAAGAGCATCCGGCGGGGCCGGCTGATTTTCGCCCCGTTTCCGATCTTTTGACGAGAGGGAAACGACGCGTAAAGATCATCATCACACGATCGCTGCCCCGTGGCGGCCGGCACACGCCACTGAACGGCTTGACTACAGGAGCGGCATGTAGGCGCCCCGCGTTATGTCAGTCTACACCAAACTGCAAGCACTGGTTTACGACACCCTTTCTGTCTCCGAGAGGAGGGAGGTGCCGGAAAGCGATGCATGCTCGGAGTGTGAGTCTACTACACATCTGGCGCACCTCGCTCAGTGTCTGCGCCCGGCTAACAGTCTGATTATTTGCTTCCGCTGCTTGTGTAAGTAAATATGGTGCTTAACGTCCACAGAAACCATACGGCTTATTAGAGACGAGGAGAAGAGTGTGTGTGTGGGGGGGGGAGGTGGGGGGAGAGGGAGATTATATACCTATCGCTACACTTCTGCATTAAGATGGGCAGCGATGAGAGCCATTTTAATGTTTCCGTAGGAAGTGATGGACAAAGTCACAAGACAGTGTCCACAAACCACAACCTTTCTGAAGAGAAAGGAGAACCGAAGCGGAATCGAACCGAGGTCCTTCCGCTTACCAGCCTAACGCCTTACCGCTAGGCCAAACCGGCTCACCTACACCAAACTGCAAGCACTGGTTTACGACATCCTTTCTGTCTCCAAAAGGAGGGAGGTGCCGGAAAGCGATGCATGCTCGGAGTGTGAGTCTGATTATTTGCTGATTATTTGCTTCCGCTGCTTGTGTAAATGACGTTTCCGTGATGGGGTCTGGCCTCACTTAGCCCAAAGATTATAAATACATGTATTTATAATCTTTGCTTAGCCCCAGCGCCGTCGCCAGAGGTGGCGCCAACGTCAGTTTAATGTTAGCTTTGTGACGCGAACAAAGTCAGTGTTTTTATACGATACAACTGTGACCAGAGGCTTGCTTTTTTGTTTTTTGTCGAGTCCCGAAGATGTGCATGTGTCAACAGCGATTTGGTTTTGGTTGTATCCGATTTGACATGAAAATAGTCACCCCCCCCCCCCCCCTACTCCCAATATTCACACATTCATACGCACACACGCGTGTACGCGCGTACATGTACGTACCACACGCGTACGCGTCACACACACACACACGCACACACACACACATACACACAGACACACACACACACACACACATACACGCACGCACGCACACACACACACACACACACACACACACACACACACACACACACACACACACACACACACACACACACACACACACACACAGCCGTCACCTAAAAAACACACGACTTAAATGTGATAGAAAATACAGTATGATAAAAGCCGCAAAAGCTCCGAGTTGCTACTGTTCTGCACATTCAACTCATACAAAATTATATACAACATCAGCAGTCTTTTAAACTGCACGGCGGATCCACTTAAGAAAAGTTCCAACTTGTTCCCCTTCCTTTAAGGGAAAAAACAGCACAAAATCAACAACAAAACTCTACACAACGTAGGGTGCAACAAAAACAAAGAAAGAAAGAAAGAAAGAAAGACCGATTTCCTCGTACACATAAAAAGAGAGAGGTGGGGAGTGGTAAATAAAATAATAAAATAAAAAAATAGAAGCACATCTGACCTATATCGACCTGGTCTGCCCTTTGTCACGTGAGTCAATTATTTTCTGTCTATTCAACATCAGTCAGTTGCGTGTGAGTGTGTTTGTGTGCACGTGCGTGCGTGTGCGTGAGTGAGCAAGTGTGTGTGTGTGTGTGTGTGTGTGTGTGTGTGTGTGTGTGTGTGTGTGTGTGTGTGTGGTGTATGTGTGTATTATTTTACGAGCCCGCCATGACCACAACAAAATTGCCCCTTGTGGTATGATTAAAGTTTTTTTAATTGAACTGAATTGTGTGTGTGTGTGTGTGTGTGTGTGTGTGTGTGTGTGTGTGTGTGTGTGTGTGTGTGTGTGTGTGCGTGTGTCAGTGTATGCTCGCGTGCGTGCGACAGTAACGAGAGAATAAATGTCTGTTTATCTGCCTGCCTGACTGCCTGTCTTACTCCAATTCTAAGGTATGGGTCACCGCTGGGCGTAATTTTTATGGGGACACGAGATTTGGAAGCCCCCCCCCCCCCCCCCCCTCTCTCTCTCTCTCGGTCCCCAGCTCAGAACACACAGCCGGAGTGCGCGTGCACCCACTGTGGTCGACCACACAAGCCTCAAGACCACAAAGAGTTCCCAAAGAGGCGCAACCCCGAACCTAGCCATTTGCAATCATTACGCGACAAACACTGGCCTCCCACCCTTCCTCTCATCCCGGGGGTGGAAAAGGAAGGGGGGGGGGGGGGGGGGGGGGGAGGGGGGTTGTAGAAAGAAAGAGACGGGGGTTAAGGAGGAGGAGCAGGGCTGGCACGCGCCAACGTCGTCGTCCTAGTCTTCACTCTACACCTGCAACTACAGGCGCTTGCAAAGAAAAGTAATCTTCCGAGTCCTACCCCACTGCGGCATAGACTGTTGACTCACACACACACCCCTCAGCGGTATGCTGTTGACTAACATGCCCCACCACCCCCACTGCGGTATAGACTGTTGACAGCCCCCCGCACACACACGTTCGCATACAGACACAGGCAAAACGTTTGATTTCAATTAAGACGGGCTTCAAAACCTAAAAAT
Organism: Alviniconcha marisindica; assembly: GCA_018857735.1. NCBI lineage: Eukaryota > Metazoa > Mollusca > Gastropoda > Provannidae > Alviniconcha > Alviniconcha marisindica. The sequence goes on along the minus strand of JABMCL010001087.1, from coordinate 293,115 downwards.
TCCTACATCGCTGAGGTGCAGACTTCCCCTTTTTCCCCTTTCTCTCTCCCCCCCCCCCCCCCCCCCCCTCTCTCTCTCTCTCCTGGTAGGCGGGGGAGGGGGGGGGTACTTATGTTTGTGTGCTTACTTTTTTCTATTCATTACCCTCCTCCCTCCCCTCCCCTCGAAAACCCCCAAAACAAAACAAACAACAACAAAAACAGACGAAAGTACACAATAAGCTACCCTTTAACATCAGAATTAGGCGACGGCTATATAATATAAAAATGCCTCGAGCCACTGAACGGGGGCGGGGAGGGGGGAAGATCGGCGGGGGAGGGGGGGGGGGGCAGGGGGGAGACGGGGATATTCAAAGGTTAAAAATTTTAACCAACTACAAGCGTCTGTGCTTGCACCCGATCCGGGTAATTTCAGTGTGTTGGAGGACCAGAAACCAAAAATGTCGTCGTCATCGGAGAGCATAATGACACGGTTAGCGGGATGCTACGTCACCGTGGCTCAGGGCTTTTGTTTCGCGCAATTCAGTTTTCCACAAAAGATCCTGATGCATATGATGTGTACAATGAAGAAGGCTGGGAAACTTTGCCACTCACAGCAACAGCAACAGTAGCATCACTGACTGGAAGGAGATTCAGCGAGTGAAAGAGAGGCAGGGGGCGGGGTGGTGGGTGGGGGGTAGGATAACACGAATAGCACTTTAAGACATTGCTACACCCCTCCCCCCTCCCCCAACACACACACACACACACACACACACACACACACACACACACACACACACACACACAACATCAAAGTTCTCAGTTATTTCAAACAATGTCACGCTGGGACACCTGCGACATCGGAAAAAAAAAAAAAGAACAAAAAACGTTCAAAATAATGTAACTATGCTCTTTAAACTGTCTGGTATAACACACGTAACGTAACGTAACGTAACTGGATTTTAACGTCTGGGTCGCCCATGGAGTCGACTCTGTCATAAGCAAATGCGCTTTTGAAAACTCTCCTTATATGAAAACCCTTCCTCAAGTCAAAACTATCAGATCAATCCCCACGCAGATATAAACCAAAACATACATACACAAATCTGAAACAGAGCGGCCATGCAGAATCAACACACAAGGGAGTTAATTAGCGCTCGAAAGACGTCACACAAGTACAACAACAAAGACCTGAGTCGCCTGCGGTCACACTCACCTGGCATGCGTGTAAATACAAGGTACATAAACTCCACCACAGGTACATCCTCTAAAGAGGTACATCCTTTTTTTGATTGATTGATGATCGCTTATATAGCGCTATTCTCCGCTCTCTTGAGCAATTACAGTTCGTCCCTAATATATCAACCCGACATCCGAGGACATGAAGCCCCACATCGTCATCATCTCTTGAGCAGACTCATTGCGCTCGCATGTGGTTCTACATGAGTGACTAGCTTTTTATGGCGCGTTTTTTGAATATCCACCGAAGTGGTGTACTTACAGCACTGGCATGGCTGGTGCCACATGATCCTTGTGTGTTGATTATACATACACAGACATAAAACCAAGGGTTCCCCCCCCCCCCCCACCCCAATACTGCTCTTGTTAAAAGAGCATATAAGGCTGGTACATGCTGGTATCATAGACCATTCCGTCTGATTTATCGATATCAGATTAAGGAAAAACAAAAAGGAATGGACAGATTATTTTTTTTACATAAAGCTTCTTCTTTTTAAAAATTCAGAAACAGGAAGAAGGAAAAGATCAATTTTTCAAAGGGGAAAACAACTATGGGCCAACTTTAATCTCAACGATGGCATTACCAGTGTTAATATGAAGAGTAGCGCAAGCACAAGGACACAATTTTATTTCACATGGTTTCATTTTGCGAAGACCATAAAACATATAAGCATTTAAAAAAAAATGTTAACTACGAATGAAGAACAGAAGACGCGGAAGCTGACAAGCTAACTCATATCTCAACGCGTGCGTGCGGTTCAGTTTCAACGCGAACAACTACAGTTTTTACTCAGTTTTCTGAAAGGACAATAACTGTGCTATTAGTCTCAAGGCTATGCTTCAGTATATAGACACACTGACAAGCTCGCGTGCACGCCACGCAGATGTACTGAAAATAGTTCTCGTATACCTCATATTATATATTATTACACTCAATACTGATTCCCAGCTTTTTGTTGTCAGGTTTTTGGGACAACTTCTTTTTTTCCACCTCTTTTTTAATGTACTTTTTTTCCGGACAGTACAGTTACAACCAATATACATTATTCTCACTATAAACTTTTTAGACACAGACCACTGTCAACCAGGGCTATTCCATTATTCACGCAATGAATGCACATCACATACATAAGATGAATATCCAGGCTATTTGTTCCTCCCATATTGTTTGTTGTGGTAGTGGTTTCTTGTGTGTGTGTGTGTGTGTGTGTGTGTGTGTGTGTGTGTGTGTGTGTGTGTGTGTGTGTGTGTGTGTGTGTGTGTGTGTGTGTGTGTGTGTCCGCGCGCGCACGTGTGCGTGTGTGTGCGTGCATACGTGCGTACATGCGCCAGCTCTTGTGCAGTATTTTTCTCAACTCTCTCTCTCTCTCTCTCTCTCTCTCTCTCTCTCTCTCTCTCTCTCTCTCTCTCTCTCTCACATCCACACACACACACACACACACACACACACACACACACACACACACACACACACACACACAAACGTAGATATGCATACCATTTTATGGCAGATCCCTTAACGTGATGGCAGCTACAAAGAAAAACACAGAGGGAACCAACACGGGCAAAATCCCTGCCGAACAAGGGGGCGTGCACTGGAAGCCAAGAGGAGTGTGTCTGCGTCGCGGCGGTGTGACTACGATGGGGTGGAGGGTGGGGGTGGGGAAGGACGGGAATGGAGAGAGGAGGCCGTGGGAGAACCGGGGGGGGGGGGGGGGGGGGGAGGTGGAGGACTCTCTTTGTGTGTCCTCAAGACTTGTTTTTTTCTCCAGGACTCATTCTCTCTGTCACGATCAGCCCTCGCCTTTTTTTCGCTATTCTTCGTCTTCTTTCCCCATCAGCCTTAACGTCATTTGCATAAGGATCGACTGGCCTTTGTTTCTTTGTTGTGCGGTGAGGACCTTGTAGAATCGGGATTAAGTTTCACCCCACCGCTCCACCCTGATTTCCAACAAGAAAATTTTTACGTTGCTAGGTTGCGTAAAAGCAGGAAACGTCGAAAGAAATGGAGAAGGAAGGAGACGGGAGGAGTGGGGACCGAGACTGAATTGGAAAGGGATGACGAGAAAGAACAGGGAAGAAGGAGGGGACTGGGAGGGGGGGGTGCGTGCGTGCGTGCGTGCGTGTGAGTATACGTGTGTGCGCGCGCGTGCGTGTGTAAAAGAGAGAGAGAACAGAAGAAGAGGAAGAGAACAAATATATGTGGACCGCACAAGGTCAGCATAAACACACACACACACACACACACACACACACACACACACACACACACACACACACACACACACACACACACACACACACACACACACACACACACACACACACACATCGCCGTCGATGAACTAACGAGGAGCCAACCGGCCACTTGATTTCCTTAATTTGCAAAACCCGATTCCGTGGGACGCTGCCATTCGAAAGGGCTGTTACGGCTGACAGACAAGATAAATCTGTCTGCTCCAGCAGAGCTTTTTCCGGTAACCCCCACCCCCACCCCCGTCTACTTTGTTCACCACCCACACGATCAGTTAACGACGTAATTTACAAGGCTTATAATGAACCGTAAATCTGACCGTCCATCGTGACCCATTGTGTCAACCAGTCCAATAAATGTACAATACTTTCAAGCCAAAACCGCTTAAGAAGGGCAATTTGAGTTGCCGCAACCAGCAAAAGTAACGCTAGTTTCGTTGTTGTGTGTTATTCTTCACCACCACCACCACCACCACTACCCCCCCCCCCCCCCCACCAACCTCTCTCTCTCTCTCTCTGTTTTATTTTATTTTATGAAACGTGTTCAGTATTTTCACACTGTGTTTTGCCATCGTTTCACTAGCACAGCTGACTGTGTGGGTGTTTAAATATGAAGCAACTTGAATCTCTATATAAACTCTATGTGTTGTTGTTGTTATTATTAACATTGTTATACTATTGTCACTGTGCTTGTTGTCATTGTTGTTATTGTCATTTCACATTATTTAAAACAATTACTCTCTTATTCTTTACATCACTTTTGTGTTTTTGTTTTTCGGCACACATAAGTATTACTCGCTTGCGCCCTTTGAAGAATTGTTGCTTTTGCTTTATTTATCTGTTTCCTCCTAGTTAGTTAGTTAGTTAGTTGGTTGTTGCTTGTTTGCTTTTGTTTTAAAACTCTTTTCCACTGTTGTTTTACCTATGCTGTTTATTCTGTTCGTATGTAGACCTAAAGACATGTGCTCAGTCTATTTTCGAATTTGATTCTGCTAGATCAGTAGTAAGTAAGTAAGTAAACATGGTGCTTAACGTCCACAGAAACCATAAGGCTTATTAGGGACGGGGCGAGGGGGGGAGGGGGTATGGAGGTGGGGGAGGGGGGCGGGAGAGGGAGATTATATACCTATCGCTACACTGTCACAACCAGAATGATTCCTGCATTAAGATGGGCAGCGATGAGCGCCATTTTAATGTTTCAGTAGGAAGTGATGAAAAACGTCACAGGACCGTGTCCACAAAGCACAACCTTTTTGAAGAGAAAGGAGAGCCGAAGCGGTATCGAACTGAGGTCCTTCCGCCTGCTAACCTAACGCCTTACCGCTAGGCCAAACCGGCTCACAAAGATCAGTAGCTGTTGATAGTTTTTATATAGTGCTATTCTCCGCACTCTAGCAGATTCACTGCGCTCTTGTACGCGATCCTGAGTGAGTGACTGGCTTTTTATAGCGCGTGTTTGAATATCCAACGAAGTGGTGTACTTACAGCGCTACTTAATTGTTGCATGGCTCACTGCTGGTACATGGTGCCACGTGAAACTGCTGCCGTCTCGGCGTACGTTCCGTGTATACCATAGATCCATGCACAAGTTTACAATGTCACTTCATTCCAGTCCAAATACGTAGGGACCATGTGAGTTTAGCTGTAACCTGCCACCTGCACTTTTGGTAGAATGACCGGGATCTTTTACGTGCTACTGCGGTAACACGGGGGAGGAACGGATACCAAAATGAAATCTGACCATGGGGAGGAAAATTCTCCCGCCGCTCCTGCCGGGACTCGAACACGCGACCTCCCGATTACGAGTCCAGCGCTCTAACCACTGAGCTAATTCCCACTCCCCGAGTTGTGTTTTAGTTAGCCAGCCGACCTTTGTGTTAATACATACTGTTGAGAACTGAAAGTTAATCAGTCAATGATTCAATGAAGTAAACAATCTCTCTCCCCCCATCCTTCTTACCTCTCCCGTCTGTTTCGTTCCTCTCCTCTCGCTCTCACGTCCTCCCACCTCCCAATCCTTCCTCTTCTTACCTCCCCCCCTCCCCCCCCCCCCCCCCCCCGCCCCAAGCTCAGTCTTAGTGTTTTGGGTGGGAGTGGGGATGGAGGGTGTACTTCGTCATCAGCCCCACCCCTACTTGCCAC
>JABMCL010001087.1:257500-277500 GCA_018857735.1 Alviniconcha marisindica | reverse complement strand
TTTAATATGTTACTAACTAGCAACAACAACACCAACACTGAATAATAAACTGAAATTGTCGTTAACGTCATGATAAAAATGGCTTGATCCTAAACAGTTATTCAAACCACAAATACTATAATAATAATTATTATTAATATTAGTAGTAGTAGTAGTAGTAGTAAACATAATCGTATCACTGACGTCCTTTCCAACTCCAAACCCCCACAATAAAAAATAATAAAAATCCACATCTGACCGCTGCCGCTTCAGTGACTGACGTATAAACAACACAGAGTCGAACAAACAAATACACACACACACACACTGACACACACACACACACACACACACACACACACTGACACACACCGGCCGCTGGCAACGTAAAGCAAAACAAAACATACGAGAAGGAGGCTTACGAAAAACACAAATCCACAGTCCGCTGAAGAAAGACAGAAAGAAAGAATGAAATAAAAAGAGGACGACAAAAAGACACCGAACAAACAAACCAAACGGCTCACCTCGGCCACTCCGCCCGACGAACCGGAGGTCATTGAATTTGGCCACTCTGTTCTTCATGTACGCCACGCAGTTCCGGATCTCGCTGCAGAAGTTCTCATCGTTTCCGGCCATGATGGACACCTTCGTCCCATCTTTGATGTCGCCCAAGCAGACGACTTTGAAGGTGACTGGAAGAGTCTTGTTGGAGCGCCAGTGGTTAGGGAGAGCGGAGCAGACGAAGTTGGGACTGCCAGTGTTGACGAGTTCCCCCGGGTGCTCCTTCAACACACTTTCCAGACTTCTCTCTCCCGTCGGTAAGCATTCCGAAGACATACCGTGAGGCGACTCGGCGAACGGTTTAAAACCGTTCAGATCTGCCGGAAGATGCATAGGGTAATTCGGTTTAGTTTTCGTCTTCTTCACTTAAAACACTAACACAAACAAAACAAAACAAAATCCAAAGAAAAGTCACACCGGCGAATATCCGGGAGGGGATTAATAGCGGCCACAGCGGCACAGACACATTGGCTACACACAACAACACATCGAAGAAAAGAACGGAAAAGTTGTCGTCTGCTCAAAAAGAAACTGTCGTCTGCTCGTTCCGGCAACGACTAAACTCCACGAGTTTGGTGACTGAACCGCGTGCGGTTTTGTGAATGAGTGAGCTGCAACTATGTGGTTTTGCCTCGGCTGGCCACTCCCCCGCACTGAGTCAACCACGCGCAAGGGAGGGAGTTCCGACCTTTATGAATATTCATGCCCACAGTCTCTCGTGCTCTCTGTGTTGAGTTGCGTTGTGGCAAAAGGCGCCCGGCGAATAAAACGTGTGTCCGGGGGTCGGCACAAAAGAAGGAAACACAAAAGTTTTTGTTGTGGACCTGCCCGGAAGCGAGTAGGTTTGGGTCTTTTATGGCTGGACAAAGGGGCGAGATGTTGGGGCATCAAACAACCCAACAAATAAGGGAAAAAACTATATGTGTGTGGATTGGGTGGTAAATAAAACAAATGTTCCTAGACTTGTCAAATAAGATTGGCCTATGGCCTTGGCCCTCTAGTCGATATCACAGAGGGAGAGGTGCCGAATGGAGAGGTGGGGGAGGAGCGCGCGGGTCTGCCGAAAGAAAGAAAGGGGGGGGGGGGGGGGGGTCTGCCAAATGAAGAGACTGAGAAGCGGGTGGGGGGTGCCTGTGAAGACGGATTTACCGCGGGCGAATGAAGAGAAGGCGGGAGTGGGGAGGATGGGGGGACTAACGACCTGAACGAAGAGAGAGGGGGTGATTTTCGACTAGTGAAGTGGGGATGGGAAGGAGAGGGGGGGGGGGGGGGGCCTCAGGGAGATGCAAAGGACTACCTATGATGTCCTTTCCGCTATTCTCAGTCATCGGGACCACTGAATCCGCTACCCAGTATAGAGTCCTTGCTACACACACACTGACACACACACACACACACACACACACACACACACACACACACACACACACACACACACACACACACACACACACACACACACACACACACACACACACACACACACACACATACAACACACACACCATACACACACACACACACACACACACACACACACACACACACACACACACACACACACATCACACACACACACACGCGCGCGCGCGCGCACGTACGCACGCACTGAAACCACACACACACAGTACAGTAGCGAAGAGACAGACAATAGCTTATCAAACCACTGTGGCGACACAACACAGCAGCGGCAATAACTTCCATCAGTCGAGAACCGGAACGAACGGATCCCAAAGCACAGAGAAAACAGCAAGAGGAAACTGTTAAAGAAACAGCTGCCTGAATTTTTTTTTCACATGCTAATCAGCCGGCGTTTGTGTTTCCTTTCGAAGGCTGGTCGATTCGGGTATGGGGGTTGCTTTTTCTTTGTTGCGCAAAGGAGCAGAAAAACAGCGCAGTTTTACTTTTCGCTTTGTCAGTGAATTGAAAATGCCATGCATAACGGAAGCCCGAGGAACAGAATAGAAGCAGTCTAGTTGTATGACAATACTCCGTGGCCGCAGCTGTGGGTAAGGCATTCGCACTTCAATTACTCAGTACTTTAGAAGGAGGAGGAAGAAAAGAGGAAGAGAAAGAGAAACTGGAGAAGAGAGAGGGAGGGAAGAACCGGGAGGGAGAGAAAATACAAACATACAAATTGCAAACACAATATTTCAACGCCGCTCTTTTGGCAAAGCTTGAAGACAATCATTAGGCTACAGGCTGTCCGGCCAGTTAAAACATGGCAAGGCTAGTATCACACGATCTGCGGGACGTTACAGCATGATATACGTAGCATGCATAAGAATATACGCTCCGTATGTTATAAAGTTTGACTAGTCCAAATTGTGAAAGCCTCTAGCAGCCATTCACTGACGTCCCGTCAACCGCACAGGGTCACCTTAGGACGAATCACACATTCACAAATTCTTTTACACCAGTTCAAAACACAAGTCACTAAATCACAAGTTTGTCTAGTTCACTCTTACAGTGTTAAAAACCAACCCTCTGTCTATCAATGCACAAGAACACATGTTTTGGAACCTGTTTTATATTCTGTAGGCACTCAGCACGGGAAGCTGCTTAAATCGTTTGTGGCTATGAGCAGGCTGACCTATTTTTATTCCACGGGCCCACATAGGAAACTGCGTTAGCCAAAACTCTAACGCAGTTTAAAAACAAATGGCAGAGGATTTGGGAAAAAGAAAGAAATGAAGGCGAATAAATGGACCGGGAAGGCAGAAATCAGGACAAGGCGGAAAACAACTGGCAGTGGGCGAAGCATGAATAGCCATATTCTGACTTACTCCAGGCTTTAAAGATTGGACATTAATTTGTCAGTTGTGCGTTCTCAACAGAGGGGACCTTAATTTACTGCGGGATTCATCGGTATTATGTGTGTCACAGAGTCTGTAACAATTGTGAAGGAGTAGTTCTCAGGCAGTGCTTGCCTTTCGGTTGATATAATGTACGGGAGTATAGAGTCTGTAGTGACAAAAATCTGTCTTCCACAATGTTCCGCCAAAGGCAACGCCGAGCTCACCAGCAACTGCTCTGTCAGCTGATGCGGCGATCGCAGCAGGCCAACAGTCATTTCAGAAGCAATGCAAGGCTGAGTCGACCGCCAAAGGAGAGACGTTCGTTCATTGGTTAGACGTGTTTAACGCCGAGTTGTCTCCGGAGAGGTACTGGCGGGGACAGAGATCCCGAAGGGGAACTGTACCTGACGCTACGCTGTCATCACCAGAATGATCCCTGCATTACGATGGGCAGCAATGAGGGCCATTTTAAAATTGTATTAACTGTGAGAGGCAAAATCACAAAGACAGTGTCCGTAAACCACGACTTTTGAAGAGAAAGGAGAACCAAAACCGGGGCCGGAATCGAACCGACGTCATGTCACCCGCTTACCAGCCTACTGCGTTACCGCTAGGCCAAAACGGCTCACGAAAGGAGAGAAGGGCCAAGAGGTCCAGCTTCTTCTGTAATCATTACTTGTTAGTTTAGAGTGAGTGTGTGTGTGTGTGTGTGTGTGTGTGTGTGTGTGTGTGTGTGTGTGTGTGTGTGTGTGTGTGTGTGTGTGTGTGTGTGTGTGTGAAAGAGAGAGAGAGCGCGCGCGCGCGCGGCGCATGCGTGCACGTATGAGAGAGAGAAGTGGGGGGGGGGGGAGGAAGAAGTGGAGGGTATCGACATTCATCATGTCACATGCGTCAGTTGGAGACAATAACTTCACAGTTTCATAAACACTGAGTCTCAGCCGGAAACTAAACAACCACCGGACGAAAGCCTGTAAATCACCTTAACCATATCCTTCCTGGCTCATCTGAGAAAGACGTTGAAGTGCTTCGGGTTACAGCGCTTTGGTAATCAGTTCAATCTGTGTCTCTAAGTCATTGTCTGAAAATCTATCGCTGGCTGCAGCTGCAGCTCCCGCTTGCGGGTCGTTTGGGCCGATTTTGCGTGTGCATTAGGCCTACTGAAGCCGTTTACTTCCTGATCTAAATGTCAGCACGCTACACGCACGCATGCGCGCGCGCACACACACACACACACTCACAAATATGGGGGAGCGCACATTGAGGAGCAATGCAACGGGGATGAGAGAAAGAGCTCGCTCGCGCGCGCACACAAAATACAAAAATAACAACAACACCCCCCCCCCCCCCCCCCCCCCATCTCAATTGTTAAAAATTTACATTTTTATCTATACAGTATGAATATAAGTTGAAAACATCATAAAACTGGGTTTGTTTCTCTGCGTGTGTTTATAATCATTATTGTCAGCACTGCTAGAGTCGTGTTGTGATTATCATCATCGTAGCCGTCATTCAGAATGATTATTCTTATTCCGATTATTAGCAATAACAGTTGTATCAATATTAATACAGCTAGCTACCCCGAGCAGTAGCAGATGTAGTAGTAGACTAGGCGCAGTTGTTGTTATCGTATTATCTTCATTCTCTCTCTCTCTCTCTCTCTCTCTCTCTCTCTCTCTCTCTCTCTCTCTCTCTCTCTCTCTCTCTCTCTCTCTCTCTCTCTCTCTCTTTTGGTTTGTTTTTCAGTTGTTAAAATTGTAGAGTTGTTTTCAAGAAATGGACATGTAGAGAAAGCAGCAGTAGCAGCAGCAGCAACAACAACAACAACATATACAAATGAATAAATAGTTTTGTGAGTTATTTTTTTAACACTGGTAGGCCATCACAGTGTTGATGTTTAAAGCACTACAGGCACATTCAGTTAAATTTGTTTAGTGCAGGTCCTACACGTATGAATACATAAATCGTGCTTACAAAACTGTGCAGTGTTGGCAAACCAGGTCAAGTTTTCAAAACGATATTTAAACACCCGGTTGCTAGAGATTTTCACTGACTGTCGAAGAAAATGCATCTCGACGAGACTTGTGTTTTTATTGATTATCATGAAACGGAGCCAGAGAGAGAAAGAAAGGCAAACAGGCAGACAGAGACAGAGACAAAACAGCAGAGACAGACACAGACGGCAGAGGTACAAAAACAGAGACATAAAGACAAGGGGAAACAGCGAGTTTACGAGGACTGGGTACATATGTCTTCACTTAACGCCTTTTGTTATTTCCATGCCATTGACGCAAATGCAGTGATAGTCTTCTTTCGGATCATGTTTCAGCCAAGATATTGCCGCTGAATCAGCGACCGGAAAGGTATGTGAGAATCAACACATACGTGCATCATTTTTAAAAGGAACCAACCTTCTCACAACACCTTTTGTCTAGCGAGTAGAAAGGTTCAAAATATCAACACGAAATTAAGCATTATGCTATCAGTGTATGAACTATTTATCGAAAAAAAAGTTTCGCTCAACAGACAGAATGTTGTAAAACGCTCTTTTGATAATATAGTCAGTTTCTGATCTTCGTTGCGTTAGTGACGGATAGCGGCACTGGCTGCATACAACAGCGACAAGTATTTTATGTTTTCCGTGTTGTACGCGCCACCACGTTGGTATCACATACGAGTGCTGCGTGCTCAGTGACATCGCCCAAGGAACAGGATCAGAGGCCGGAGAAAGCCGTGGGGCCAGCTGTGACACTTGACGGTATGTGTTCTCTACAGTCCAGTCAGTCCCTCTCATCCTCGCGGACGAATGTCAAATTCTAATTCGAAATTAAAATCAACGGAACATTTTAAGGCTAAATCCTTGATGTTGTGAGGTGGGTTTTTCTTCTTCTTTTTTTTTTTCTTTCTTTTTTTCTTTTTCTTTCTTCTTGTTCTTCATTTTACTGGGTGTAAAACATCAACTTCCTTACTTACTTACTTACTTACTTCTTCTTCTTTATATTTTTATAGCTTCTCTGCTTGTTAGAGACAGCCGGACTAGCCTTTTTAAAGAAAACACGTTTTGAGAAGGCTAGTTCCTTTAAATACCCTGTTGGTTTCGTATCGATTTTAGAAAACGCGTTGTTTTCACTGTCCATGTGATGCATGTTCTCACAGCCGCACTGCTCAAGGCCAAACATCAGAAAGGCTGCGGTATGCGATAGAAGAGCTATGACATTTGACGGTGGTTTGTAAATCGGATCCCGTTAATCGTCACCCACGAACACGTTTTTTGTTTGTTTTGTTTTTGGTATTCAATATGAAAATCAACGGAGCTTTTTGAAGCAATGTTCTTGATTTTCAGTCTTTATTCTGGGCTTTTTCGACCTGCTGGAACAAAAATTATTTTGAGAAGGCAATCAGTTTGATCAAATGACTCATAATACTGCTGCATAGGAAAGGAGCAGCCTGATATGATTTGTTTTTTTTTAACCGAATAGAGAGAGAGAGAGAGAGAGAGAGAGAGAGAGAGAGAGAGAGAGAGAGAGAGAGAGAGAGAGAGAGAGAGAGAAGGAGGAAGAGGAGGAGGAGAAAATGAGACGAAAGATACAGGTAGACAGCTACAACTAAACGACTAGCCAGTTAGCTGGATATAACAATACAGAAGATGCACAGACAGAGAGTGGGGTTGGAGGGGGGGGGGGAGGGGGGGGGGGGGCAGTGGAAGAAGGACAAAAGATTGGTTTACCTTTTCGAAAAGCCAAACCTAACGACAAATATTTGCACTGGTGTACGCTTCTGACTCTGGTGCTCCCATGTTCAGTTTGTATAGAAACAATGAAGTCATCAGCACTTTGCGCAGGTTCTGTTCCGTAAGAGCGTGGCGCCACATCGCACATGCAGACGAATAGAAACGTAGGTGAACACGCAAGCAAGAACTTGAAGGGGGGGGGGGGGGGGGGGGGGAGGGGGGAGGAGAGAGAAAAAAAGAATCAAAAGACTAAACTCTCCCCGACAACGTAAGCAGCCTTAAACATAGACCCTGTGGCTAGTAACGCAATTGTGCTCTTCGTCTTTAGTCTTTAGAACTAGTTTTAAAAGAAAGGGAAAAAAAGCGTGGCTCCTCGAATATGCAGAGTATAGTCTCTCTGTGCATTAGATATATTGTGCAGAGTAGCACTACTCTGTGGCCATTGGATGAGACTGTGCAGAATGGTCTCTGTGGCCATCGAATGAGACTGTGCAGAATAGTCTCTGTGGCCATTGGATAAGACTGCAGAATAGTCTCTGTGGCCATCGAATGAGACTGTGCAGAATAGTCTCTGTGGCCATTGGATAAGACTGCAGAATAGTCTCTGTGGCCATCGAATGAGACTGTGCAGAATAGTCTCTGTGGCCATCGAATGAGACTGTGCAGAATAGTCTCTGTGGCCATTGGATGAGACTGTGCAGAATAGTATCTGTGGCCATTGAATGAGACTGTGCAGAATAGTCTCTGTGACCATTGGATGAGATTGTGCAGAATAGTCTCTGTGGCCATTGGATGAGATTGTGCAGAATAGTCTCTGTGGCCATTGGATAAGACTGCAGAATAATCTCTGTGGCAATTGGATGAAACTGTGCAGAATAGTCTCTGTGGCCATTGAATAGACTGTGCCCTAAATCCCATCAGACTGAAAAAATGCTTTTAAAATATGATCGCACAAAAACGGGGGGGTCGTGTCATTCATGACATTTTAGTGAAAATAGTTGTTTTATGAATTGGAATTGGACCCCCACCCCCACCCCCCAAAAAGAAGAAACAACCGGACACAAAATTCTCCCAAACAGAAAGACATTTTAAAAATGTGTCTATGGCCTATGTTTTTCTTAGTGTTGGCTCCTCTTTGTAAGTTTTGGTATATAATCTATATGCTCACAATTATCTCAGCCTAGTTCAGCATTATGAAACGACTATCAGTACCGGCAAATCGTGTGCTGAACAAATGACAGCAATATCTTCACACTATACATACAGGGTAACATTATCAAGAAAACTTTTCCAGCCACACACACCATCAGCTACCGATACTGAAAAGAACGAAAAAGAAAGAAAGAAAGAAAGAAAGAAAGAAAGAAAAAAACTGACCACGGAATGCAAAGTGCAAGAGCCGGACTGTCACACGCCGGACGCAGTTTTCACAACCAGCGACCAAGCTTCTATGTGGCCTCCAGGAGCAGAAGACAATCGTGGGTTTTATATTTATCCGCGCCATCGTCGGTTTTTATTTATCCACGCCTACCCCAATCGGCGACGGCGCCGACAGCACCGCAAAGTTCGCCGCAGCTGCACAGCCGCAGCGCCGCTGCTACTGAGACACCCACATCATCATCTATGATCATCACCAGCGCCCGCACAACCGCCACTGGTCCCGCGGCCTGCCTGTGGCCCGCCCCGTGCTGTGAGGAGTGTGTTGCGGTGGTGGTAGCGGTTTTGTGGACGAGCGGAGGTTAGGCGGAGGAAGGTGCAGGCCCTATTGAGATGGTGGGCGAGGCTATGCCACACCTGACACGAGGTCCCGACTCGGTGATCAAAGACCAAACACAAAGCATCGGTTTACCGCATCCTTTCTCCAGCCTCCTGTTATGCCGGGCGGCGGAGTTGGGAGGAAGGGTGCCGGAATTCGAGGCCGCGGCTTGGTGTGCGATTAAAGACACGGTTAGGTTGCCGGATGCCGTAACAACGTGACAATAACACACGCGCGCGCGCGCGCGCGCACACACACACAGATTTGTGTGTTTCACACACACGCACACGTACACACGCACGCACGCGCGTGCGCACACACACGCACACACACCACAGATATACACGCACGCACACACGCACACACACACACACACACACACACACACACACACACACACACACACACACACACACACACACACACACACACACACACACACACACACACACACATCTGAGTCATTAGGATAGCTTGAAGAGGTAAGATTTCAAAGACGATTTGAAAGATGTGTGTGTTTGATGACCTAACATTGCAAGGGAGTCGGTTCCAGACAGACGGTGCAGCATAACAAAAAAGACCTCTGACCAAGCGAGTGCGTACGCACAAAGGTAAGACACGGACTGGAAGTGTGAGAAGAGGAACGTAGCAGGCGGGTAATTAGTTTGTAACTTTAAGGAGTTCAGACAAGTAGCCAGGAACGGAAAGCTGTAGCACGGAGAAGCTAGTTTGTACTATACTGTATTCGTAAACCAATGGGCAGCGAAAATCAAAACTTCCACGAAAAATTGTAATGGCCGGGTTTTAGTCGTCAAGTGGATCTCCCTCCCGCTCACTTCCCCTTCCTCGTCAGTTGACCCAGCTGACAGAACCAGATGGTGTATGACAAAATCACCGGAGAAGGACGCCGTTTTTATTCATATAAGATACTTTTTGCAGCTTTCAAATTTGACAGCAATACAGTAATACCTCGAATACCGTTTGCCGGCAACTGGATTAATTGTTGAAAAACATTTCAGCACAGAACTGTTTTTTATGCCACACGTTACTGAGCTATTTTTTGCCTAAAACATGCACGCACACGAACACGGCACACGCGCGCGCGCGCGCGCGCACACACACACTGACACACGCGCGCACGCACACACACTATTAGCGACGCACACACTTGGCACACATGAACACACACACGGACGCACCCCTTGTTTAACAACCAACCAAACAAACAAAACAAAAATAACAACAAAAACAAAAGCAAAGACAAAACAACAATAATCAAACAAACAAACAAACAAAAATTAAAAAGCAAGCTTGCACAGTACCAACAGAATTTAAACTAAGACGTAATACTTCATTACAAATACACTTCGGCCAGCCCTAAACAACAAACGTCCCTCCTAATCTCAAAAACAAGCTCGTGTTTTTCTTTCTTTACATGCTTGATTCACTTGACTGCCGCAGGCTTTCCCATTCATGCGCCTTGTGCATCTCAGATGCTTTGCATGGATTCATCGTGCCTTTGGGTGTTTTGTCTTGCAAACTATGCACATGTAAAAGTATCCCTTGTAAATCGTAAAACCATCTTTGGGCCAGTCAGTGGCCATCATAGGAAGTAAACGCAAAATGATACCCCAAGTAAATAACAACCACAACAAAAAGCACAGCAACAACGACGACAGCAACAACAATAACAACAACAAAACACACACAACAACAACAACAACAACCACACACACACACACACACACACACACACACACACACACACAACACACACACTGATACGGCACCGGCTGACACATACACCTGCCACTGTTTGTTTGTAATGTGAAAAGCTAAGTCCCACGTGAATATTGGTTCCCCCCCTCCCACCACCAACAAATCAACAAATAGATAGATAGATAAATAAATAAAACATCCCTTCCCTCTAAAACAACAAGAACAAAAATCAAAAACTGGACAGCGAACAGTGGGGTTGGGGGGAGCCGGTGAACCAAACTTACAGCACTACGTGAGGATTTATCCAGGTCTCAACACAAACTTGTAAAACTATAATTGTGATCCTGATGTATGCGGCCGTTGTTGCTTCTAGTTTATTGGTAATTTGATATGCATCTGTCGAGCTTAAACAACTCTGACGCATTGTTTTAATTCCAAACAGTTTGCCCACGCACCAGCACTGTCCAAATGTATTTTTGAGCCGCCCCCTTTGAACAGACACACCATTCCTTGGTTCAGTGCGCATGCGCACACTCCGCCTGGGGAAAATGGCGGCGGTTCAAGCGATCTTCCTCAATTAGGAAATTTTGGATTCAAAGGCAAATATTGTGCATGTCACGGCCTTGACTATTGATCGATAAAAGAGTTCGAAACCTGAAGACATATTCTGCCAAGGAAGAAAGATGTAGCATCGAACATTCGACGCCTGCGAAGGTGAATATTGCAGAGCTGCAAACTTTCTTTTCCCTTTCGTTGCAAAATGAAAGAGTTCGGCATCGTGAATAGGTCAAGGGTTTAGATTGTCTCGCGGTGTGCCCCTCTCGGTCGCTTTGCGGGTCGAAAGTAGTTCAGTAAGGTGCGGGGGTGGCGGTAGGCTGGCAGCATAGTAATGGCTGTGGCAGCTGTTCTTGTTGCATACCCTGTTTTGCTGTGACCTTGCTCTTTACTATTAGCCCTGTTCTCGTTTCTAAATGTCAGTATTATATATCCATACGCACGCACGCATGCACGCTTGTGCGCGCGCACACACACACACACACGCACGCACGCACGCGCGCGCGCGCGCGCGCGCACACACACACACACACACACACACACACACACACACACACACACACACACACACATCTTTACATCTGTTTACAATTACATTGCCTCAGATGACGGATACCACATAATTATGCACCAAGAGAGAGAGAGAGAGAGAGAGAGAGAGAGCTCTGTCCTAATATATTCATAATCGTAATAATTAATAATTGTGAGTTCAAATACATTCATACCTGAAAAACAGTAGGCTAGAAAAGTAAAATCAGTGAACTATACATGTCTGTTCTAGAGGGACAGTTGTTACCATTGAATGACCACATAGTAACACATATGCTGTTGTGACAAGAAAGACAGATGGATAATTGAATGGAAATTCTCCTAGATTTAACACAGTTTGATATCAACTGATATGGAGGATCAACGCTTTTCTATCCAGTACCCTTTCTTTACGTTTAAATAATACATTTCTCATCATGTAAGTTGTATGTATTTGTAATGTAATACTGGACTTGTTTTGAGTGAAATGGTATGAAAAGTTTCCAGCATGTGCAACCTGATCTGAGATTAAAAGATGTTAGACTGTGATGCCGCCTCTACGCTGCTATTGACAGGAACAATGGCTCGCCATGCGGAGGTCTGGTGTTATCATACTTAGATCTTCAGGTTTGAGCAGCAATGTTTGCTGAGCATCTTTTTGTGAACATGGGCCTCCATTAGAAGTTGTAGACTTTACTAATGGCGGTGGTCTTGAGTTGCCTTTCCCACCATCACCAGATGCTCTTTCCAAATGTCTCAATCAATGTTTGTCGTTTCATGCTCTTTCACCTTGCGTCTTTGTCTACACAGTGTTGAGTGTACATGTGGGTAGCGTGATGCATTTATTTGCCTACGTCTGTTATTTTTGAGGGAGACCACTAGGGCTTGGAAGCTTGTTGGGTGTTCAAAATGAGAAGTGTTGTCTGTACAATCTCTGCGTCATTGTTTCTACCAGTCCTGTTTGTCAATCATTAGCAGCTTTGGGTTTGAAACAGGCAGTCCTTAGGATGGCACTTTTGTTCAAGTACTGTTTGTCATCATTTAACACACACACAGATTCAACAGACTGCAGTACTAGTGAATGTGAAGTCAATGAATAAGTGTCTTTTGGAATTTCTGCTGCCTCTGAGTCTGAGACTGAGTACCAGATGTACATGTATTATATATATATATATATATATATATATATATATATATATATATATATATATCAATATATAGATTCATTTACCAGACTGGAATAAAGTACCCTGCTCCATAACAGTTTTGTTTACAGCCTAAAACAGTGTCCAAAAGAAGGTAGTGGAAGAGGGCTCTGCTATGACTATGAGGGAGTGCAGGGAAGAAAAAATGAAAAAGGGGTGTGGGGGTCAAAAAAGGAATTTGGAAATGGTCTGTTCTATAGTGTATTCCATGCATTATTCAGTTTGTTTGCTTTCCGTCTGTTAATTGGTGATTAAATATGATGTATTATCCATTCCATGGTATTGCTTACTGATGAAGTATTATTTAACTAGTTTGCAAATGTTGGTGTTTTCTAAGTATTTTTACACTGATTCTGCTTTACCCGTACATGTATGTATAATAGTATTAATACAGTACAGTATCAGACTGAGAGACAAAGTATCTCATTAAAGTTGTTCAGAATCAATGGCTTCATAGTAAACATCAACTGCTATTGTTCTTGTGGGACCATCCTTTGTACCAGTCCCAGTGTGTACCGGGCCCATTGTTTCCTAGTCTTACTGTGTAACTCTAAGCCTGGGGCTGGGACACAATAATAATACTTTTTTTAAAATACAATAATAGTAATGATAATGTATCCATATGTGCTATTTCTCCAAATTAGAGCACATAGCCCATTACAAAGCAAAGAACAAGGACTCAGCACATGGTCAAAATAAACTAACTACATGCATGATCCATGTGCTTGTCAAAGCACACACACACACACACACACACACACACACACACACACACACACACACACACACATATACACACTGTCAGTAGAAAAGCTTGAAGAGATGAGATTTCAGAGATGATCTGAAAGATGGGAGTGTGTTTGATGATCTAACTTTACATTGGGCCTGGTACACAGTGTGTCCCAGTGTCAAATGCATAATTGTAACACTAACCCCAGGACTAGGATGCAATGGGCCTGGTGCACATTGTGTCCCAGTCTCAGTGTTTACACTAACCCTGGGACTGGGACACAATAGGCCTTGTAGTGGTACATATAAGTGTCCCAGTGTCATTGTGTAACCTTGACCCTTAGGCTGGGACTGGGACACAATGGGCCTGTTGAACATTGTATCCCAGTGTCATTGTGCAAATGACCCTAAGCCTGGGACTGGGACACAATGGGCCTGTTGAACATTGTATCCCAGTGTCATTGTGCAAATGACCCTAAGCCTGGGACTGGGACACAATGGGCCTGTTGAACATTGTATCCCAGTGTCATTGTGCAAATGACCCTAAGCCTGGGACTGGGACACAATGGGCCTGGTAGTGGTACACATTGTGTCCCAGTCTATTGGTAGTGGTACACATTGTGTCCCGGTCTATTTGTGTAACCCTGCCCCAAAGCCTGGGACTGGGACACAGTGAGCCTGGTAGTGGTACACATTGTGTCCCAGTCTATTTGTGTAACCCTGGCCCAAAGCCTGGGACTGGGACCACAGTGGGCCTGGTGGTGGTACACATTGTTTCTTAGTTGCTATGTGTAGGCTACAGGGAATCTTAAGCATGGTAAAGTATGGGGACACAGTGTTACTGGTGTGGTACACATTATGTTCTGCTTTCATTTATAACCCTGATCCTAAACCCTAAACCTGGGAGTGGGACATCGTGGGCCTGCTGCACATTGTGTTCCACTTCCAGTCTCATTGTGTAACCCTGACCCTACACCTAAGCCTGGTAAACAACCACTCAGTTGGACTGGTAGTGGTACACAGTGGGACGACCTCCTGCTGGTACTGTTACCTACTTCAGGGTGTTAGGTGTAGGCACTATCATCTGTTTTGTTTTGAAGTTGGTTTTTACATGCCCAGTGCCATTTTTGGAGGCCATTGCCTCAGTCATTGATACATGTGTATTATTTTTTTCATTTCTGTAACAGTTCTTCAGGAGCAATTAATGCATACACAATTAAATTAACTCGGAGGAAGATGTCAGTTTGGATCCCAAAAGACACAAAAAAATCAAAAATGGTGGCTATGTGTACTGACAGGCTGGCAGTATACCCTGTAATAAATCATAAGGTGAACTTTTTCCTCTTTGGTATGCATGCTTGCTCACAACAACAACAACAACAACAAAACCTATCTTACATGGTAGATCCAAATCAAAACAACATGATAATAATTTTATGATCTAATTATACATGATAATGTGATGTTGATGCATGTGTAGTTCGAGTAGGACGTAAGTGCTCGTTTGGCATGACCTAATTGAGAGTGTGTGTGTGTGTGTGTGTGTGTGAGCGAGCCTGTGACGTGATTCTGTTTGTGACCTTAACGGTCTGAATACACCTCGATAAGCGAATAGCCCTCTGAGTACACAGCGATAGTTTTATACTGTTATAGCTCTGTAAAGAGTGAGTCACTACCCTGGGCACATTGTGTGGCTTTGCCGTTTAGCTGCAACACGAACAGTACCGTGTTCATCTCCAAGGCTGTTCCACGCTCACCTCTTCAAGTTCATGTCAGTTGTATACTACGAAGAAAGAAGACCACTCCTCCACTCCCTCTACCATTACTTCTCGCCTGTTTGGTTTGTAAGTTGATAAGGTTAGGAAGGACTTACGGCGTGATTCAGGGGGACTAGACCAAGATGGAAAAACATGTCACTTAATACTGGCTACTGTGCACTCGTTGAAGCTGCCCTTTCACTCCTCCAACTTTTGTTTGCACATCCTTCTACGCCCCACCCCCCACCCCTCCCCCCGCGTTAACCCCCTTCCTCTTGCCACAGTCTTGTGTCTTAGTGCAGCTCTCAGATAACCGGCTTTTTTTGTTTCCTTTGTTCGTCCTCCGTATTCGAAAGGTCCCAATCCCTCAGTGGTTTTCCGTGTAGTGTTGGAGGAGGAATTCAGAAGCAGTTTGAAACGAATGATTATGGTGTGTGTGTGTGTGTGTGTGTGTGACTCCAATATGTGTTCTAACTTCACCTAAAATAAACAGTGCACAATTTGATCCGTAACAAACCCAAAAGTCATAAAAGTAGCCGCGATAGTGTGCAGATGCTGCTGCATGAATCAACTGCGCATACTGAAGAGAGGGGTGCTGGGGCAGCATGTAACTGGTAGCATGTTACTGATTTTGTTTTAATGCAGTGTCATTTTTCATGGTGATCTGCATGTTTGGCAGTGTTTCTTCCTAATCCGAAATCGAAATAGTAATATGATTTATGCTGATATATTATTAGTAGTTGTAGTCGAGGTACTTAAAAGAAGAAGTTTTTTTTAGGAGTAACTTCAGTGACATTTAACATCTAGTCAAACATGCTGGTTGTATTAGGGCGAAGTAAAGGTTAAAAAGAAGAAGAAAATAAAAATGCAAGTAACACTTTATAACAATTTAACAGTCAAGTTTTTAAATTAGTAGAAGGTCGAAAAAGTCCTTTAAATCACAAGAAAAGGACAAATTCATTGTCGTGATACAAGCTTTACGTATGTATACAGCTTCACCTTTTAAGATCTTTCACAATAGGCGTATATGTAATATGGCCATGGCTATGTTAGCAAATACCAGGAGGGTGACTGAAGATGGGTTTGGGGAGAGGGCATTTTAAACCAATGTGCACAAGGTGAGAGTGAGTGAAACCGGTCAGTGACAAGACAGATTAGTGACAGAGTGAAAAGTTCCCATTGTTAGACCGCCCTCGCTGGACATACCGTTACCACCGGACATGCGTCCTTGGCGGTGTAGGGCTAACATCGCGGCATTGCAACCGTGTTTGTCAGTGTGTCATGTCGTTTGCAAACCGCCCGCAAAGGCTGGGCAATTCTGCCTCACTATGCCAAGAATGAGGAAACATCAAATGCTAGTGGACATAGAACAAAAGCTGGAGGGGGAAGCCCCTGGGTAGAGCATGGGGGGAGGGGGACTGGCATGCGACTCTTTTGTGAGTCATCGGTTGTTATGTGCGTGTGTGTGTTTCATTTTTATTTTTATTTTTTAATTACGTCGTTGGATGAAAACTTTCTATATAATATATATTACGTAGTTGAATGGCAATATGAAATGTCATGACTATTGATTGTGTACCTGTAGATGGAAAGAACAACAGAGATAAAACTAACCAGGAAAAACATGCGTTAAAGGATCGGAGGATCGATTTCCCTCGGAAGCAGATTTTTACCCGCATTACGTGACGCTGACTTTCGGGGTGAAAGTCGGTGGTTTGTCTTAAACGACATTGATTTACTCTCCTTCTCCCACATTCCCGTTCTCAGGTATTAATGAAAAGTCCATTTTTAACGTGGCTCCGATTCAGTGGAAGATGGGGATGGGCCGGGGGGGGGGGGGGGGGGGGGGGGGGGGGGGGGGTGGGGGGGGGGGGAGTTACCACTAATAATTATTAGGGTGATGATGACTTATTAACCTTGATTTGTTCAAATTAAGTGCATTTCTTGTGCGATTTGTTCAGTGCTCGTTTATTGTGACAGGGAATGCTACAGTTTCTGAGTGATGGACGGCAGTGTAGGGTGTAGTGTGACATTATTTTACATTACTAACGCATAATCCAGCAACAGACTGGAATATTTGTAAGTGTTGACAGAAAGAAAGAACAAAATTCATCGGGATATTAATTAATTGATGCGAGAAGCGAAAGCAGGGCATTCTGCCTCCATCAGATACGTGTTCCAAGGACGACACCTACTGCTGTGAAGACATATAGCTTGCCGCGAACTTTAGAGATTAAAAAAACAGCAACAAAAACTAGTTTTTCTGTCTTAAAGGAAATTTACTGCCACATAACCCAAAACTTGACAGAAACTACGAAAGTAATATTCAGATGCGTCTTTTCTGACTGACACGTTGCAAAGCCGGGGAACATGAGCTGCTCAGTTCTTCTTCTTCTTCTTTTTCTTCTTCTTTTTTAAACAGAATTGAAATGCATCCACTGCCATGTACAATTTTGTATGTGTAACTTTAAGAAATTTAAATATCAAACGTCTGAATTTTGAAGGTGGATAGATGGGGGGGGGGGGGGGGGGGGGGAGGGCAAGTGTCAAGAAGATTTAGTTTTGTTTTCGTGGCTATTAATAAACTAGGCTTAAATAAAACAGTTGATTTGAATCTAAGGTGTCCGAAGTTTATATCATTATCAGTCTCAAATATATGCAGTATACTTTACTAACAGTAAAACAACTATTGGCTAAACAGGACCCTCCCTCCCCCTTCCCCCGCCTCATCCCCTCTCCACCCCACCCTATCGCACTTTTCCGTCACACATTTAAGCATACAAAACTAAGGTAAAGGAAGAATATGACAGCAGTGGAGTAAAAAGAAGGGAGCTTACCGGCCGCACATGCCAACACAGATTCCTGTATCTCCATTCACACCACGGACAGGGGTGCATACCATAACCGGGGTACTACAATCCACGGGCCGTGTTGTGTAGAGCACTAGTCGTTAGAGCGGCGGGCGTTACGTTGGGAAATCCTGGATGACCTAGCGCACATGGATGTTGTCGAGGAGCGCTTTAACTGGACATGGTTTTTAGAGGGCCCAGCACTCGTACTGGTCGTCAGAGTTGTGCAAGGCCGGGCTGCAGTGGTGCAGCGTACGTGCACAAACAAGGCCTGCGGGCCCCCCACCACAAAAACCCATCCAGCGGTTCTCACTGCAAGTCACATCTTTAGCATCGGAGTGGCACTTTTCTCACAGAACCGTAACCTGGCACAGATTCGGATGCTGTCACACGCACGAGTTGAAAGGTGGCCGCGGAAACTTCGGGAAATTTCGGATTGGAGAAGAAGGGGGTGTTTCGATGGGGGGGCCAAAAAAACAAACACAAACTGGCCAGAAAACCCACCTAGGCTAGGGGAGAGAAGTTTTGTGACAGGAAGGTCAGGCTATCCCCGTCAGATCACATGGTGACCGAAAATACTACAGGAATGCGGCATGGGAAAAATGGGTGTGGGAATTGCCGCTTTACTGGCACAGAGTCAGATTAACTCGCCGGTTCCCGCTTTAGGGCTGTTGGTGGGAGCGTGTTGGAGCATTTAGCTCCGTGGTGTGAAGTTTTTAGTTTAGTTTTCTTTTTAAGGCATGTAAATGTTGGTTTAGAGGGCTTAGGCAAGTGTTTCACGGGTGTACAGTTTTGCTTTTGCTGTTTAGAATTTATTTTTCGTTACACTGCTTTTCGTAAGACAATTATTTGCATAAATCGTGTCCCTGTGGAATGTTTTTATGTGCGTATTTACCTGTGTTTGATGTCTTCCGGTTAGTTGTGTGGGGAAGCGTATGAAGCAGGTCCGGCCCTGTTCAGTTTGAAATTTAAATTTTGAAATGTCTTTTACCTTTACACGTGTAGGCAAGGACGCAGTGTGTGTGTGTGTGAGAGAGAGAGAGAGAGAGAGAGGAGAGGAGAGAGAGAGAGCGTTTTTTGCGGTGTGTGCCGCACTAGTATTGTTATTATTTATAATTGTACATTTAATTATTTCAAGGGGCATGTATGAGTGTGTTGTTTTATTTTGAATTATGGTATTGTACTATTATTATATTACAGTACTGCATTATGCGAAGCGCTTAGAACGTATATATATAATTATGGATTTGCGCCATACAATTACTATTTTGACTGACTGATTTTGAAGTCTACAGAATGTATATTTTTGTTTGTTTGGGTTGAAATCACTCGGATGACAAAGTGTGTGCATGTGTGTGTGTGTGTGTGTGTGTGTTGTGTGTGTGTGTGTGTGTGTGTGTGTGTGTGTGTGAGCTTACATTGCATGAATGAGATTGTTACATTGTTGAATTTAACTTTTGTTTATTTGTAACTTTTATACATGCCTAATTGTAATGCTTTGTCTGTTTGTTAATGAAACTGTATGAATAGAACGTCACCAGTACAAATTCCTGTGTACATTTAAACGTCACTGGCAAGTCAATATCCTTGTATGTGTATGTAGATGGTATCGCCTCTCCCCCGTCCTCCTCCTTCCCCTCCCCGCCGTTTGAACAGCAAATTGGGATCAGCATGAAGTTTAAACTAGACATATGACTATTGTTATGTGTCGGTGGTTACTTCGAACGGATAATCGCACGAACTTTCTTTTAAACAGCCAGAAAGGGAAAATATCTCTAATGGTTTGACGAAGGCTTCGAACCACCGACGCGTATCGTTGTACTGCCTGCCTGTACAT